>VYXC01001554.1:19077-35878 GCA_013397175.1 Platysteira castanea | reverse complement strand
GCGGCCGCGCTGCCTCAGGGGAGCCGTGTCCCGCACGGGTGCCAGGGGACAGCGCTGCCGCCGGGCCCGGTGTGCACGGGAAGCGGGGTGGATTTGGGGACTGATAAACTCGCAGCGTCGAGGTCATACGTCAGGAGTACTGCCTGTTGAGTTCTTATGCTGGGGTTTTTATTTCTAAAATTATCTTTTCAGAAATGGAATTTCCATCTTCTTTCACTAGAACTGAAAGAGCATTTGTTCATCGGCTCTGTCATTCTCTTGGACTGATATCTAAAAGTAAAGGGTAAGTTTGACTTTCATTTTTCTGTATTATTTTCTCTTTTTAGTGCAAATTTGTAGGATTTCATTATCAGTGTTAAAACGACCTGTGGGTTTTTTTTTTTTTTAGCTTATCCTGCACTGTTGCAGGGAATGGTACTAGAGAAGAACTTTAAAAAGTAGATATAAGAATAAGCATCTCTGTGCCTTGCTTGATGTCTGAGTAAAAAAACTGCTAGTTTGCGATGCAGTTTTGGGGATTTCGTGTCCATAGAAAAGACTTCTCTTGAAGATCTGTCCTGTTTTTTTTTTTTTCCACTGCACTAATGTGTGTTCAGAGGTTTTGCTTAGAATCTCCTACACTGACAGCTAAAGTGTAAGTTAGAGTAGCACGTTCAAAAGAACGCTGCTTTTGGGAAGCATAGGAGAGGGTTCGAGTGTTGCTGGCAGGCAGAGGGTCATCCTTTGCCTCTACTCAGCACTGATTAGGCTACACTGGGGGCGTTGTGCCTGTCCAGTGCTAGGATCACCAGGAGGACAGAGACCTAGACTGGAGAGAGTTCAGTGGAGGGCCAACAAACTGATGGAGGGGATGGAGCATCTCCTCTATGCAGAAAGGGCCAGAGTGCTAGGGCTGTTCAGCCTGGAGAAGACAAGGTTCAGGGGGGTCTCAACAGTGTATATAAGTACTTGGAATGAGGATGTAAAGAGGACAGAGGCAGGGACTGCTGTAGGTGGCTGTGCCTCTCCTCACAGAGGCTGCCGCTGGCAGCACCTGCGCACCTGCACCAGCCTTCTGTCCCTGCCAGGGGCAGGCCACTGGGCTCTTAGTGTGACCTTCTGTTCTAACCTGAGAAGTCATTTTGAAAGGGTTGATATGTCGGTTGTAGCCCAGGCGTGAGTTAGTTCCGTTTCAAATATATTTACAACAATTCTTTGCACTTCCGTGTCAGAGTTCAGTCGGAGAAGTAGTGCAGTGTTATGGTTAAGTGTTTTGGCTCCATTTCTACATAATAAATCTTTGATAATGAACATCCTGCGATCTGGTATGTTTTACTGGACTTTGTTAAGGCTTGGAGTGTTACTAACAGGGAGCTTTTTTTGTCTGTTCTGCATATTTGTTGATTTTTAACTTCTGAATCTTTCAAGTTAGTCTAGAAGTTGGTTTGGTGTCATAACTCTCAGTACTGTTTGATAAGATGGTTGGTAGAGTTGGCTGTATTTTGGGAGACAAATGCAGTGATAACCTGGGCGCAGTCATCCAATGTCTGCAGTGACGTGTTCTGCACTACCCCCCATGAATACGGGGTGCTCTTGATGATGGCTATTGTGAATTTTGGCTTATGCTTCTTAGGACATTATTTGGAAGATTCTAGTTATGACATTTTATTTGAAAATAAGTTGAAAGTCATCTTGAAAGAATTACTGTCAAAGATCATTGCACGGAGCTAACTAGTTTGCTTATTCCTAGAATGCCTTTTTTTTCCTTTCTCCCAGAAAAGGAGCAAATCGATACCTAACTGTAAGAAAAAAGGATGGATCAGAACTAAAACGTGCAGTAATGACTTGTGCCTTAACTTCTGGTACAAAACACATTGTTCGTACTTTAATTCGGAATTTTCCTGTCACAAATAAAGAACGAACAGAACTTCTGCCAAAGACAGAACGAGGAAATGCTTATGCTGTTGAATCTGGTATGTTCAGTGTGTCTTGTTATGTGGACTTGTCAGCGAACAGGACTGGAAAAAATAACCCACAACCCAACCACAAAACAAAGCCCTCTATGATCTGTCTCCTCTTCTGTCCTAACTGAGACCCTTCTTTCCAAACAAACCTATTAATTTTGTTGACTTTTAATTGTGAATATAGGGTCTTTTAAAACTGGTGTCATGAGGTGCTCGGGCAGTCATGTCACCCACATTGCAATGTCTCCCTTGAATCAAGTTTTTTAAACGATGCTTTTAACATGGGTGTTGCTGTAACAGTGAAAGTTATGTTGTGTTTCTATGTACGGTGTTGGCTATAGTGAAGAGAAAACATAGCGGAATGCCTTGTTTTAATGGATATTTCTGATTCATTATGCTTGTGCTTTAAGTGCTTCCTTTGCTAGTTTTCATTTTAAAGCAAAAGCAGTTTCATTTGTTTAATAGGTTTCCTTAGTGAACAGAGGGAAACTATAATAAAAGTACCAAGAAGTAATTTCTTAGGGATGTAGGGTATAAATTTAGTGTAAAAATTAGTAAAAAAATTAGTAAAAATTAGTGTAAAATTAGTGTAAAATTTATCTTTCTTTACTTCTCCAGAATGGTCTTTGGCTCTTTTTATCTGTAAGTCTGTGTTTGTCTTGGTAAAACAGTGTTTGTAATTTAACATATGAATCTGTTAATTGCATTGAATAATTACATAATGCCTATATAATTGCATTAAACAGTGAGCTTCTCATTCTTCTGGAAAAGAATTATTACAGCCTTACAGAGTAGCGTTTACAATACTGACGTTGAAGTAGCCTCCTCAGAAGACTGCAGGTTCTTTAGCTACCTATGCATTCCTTTCTGATATATCACACTGCTGCCTGGCTCCAGGGCTCTCAGTACATCATGGTTCAATTAGTACATGTTAGGACAAATTTGACAGGCTATAGTATTAGGTTATGTGAGACTGATTGAAAGGAGGTCTTAGAAGACCAATGAGGATGTGAAAGAAGGCATAGGAATCATAGTAAAGTTGACTTTTTGTTGGAAAACATACTTGTCAGCTTGGGATAACTTTAAATGTTGACCTCTATGGTGGATTTTTCTAAGCAGACTCTTTAGATGGGAATGTGTAAACAGGTACAAAGGCCAAGAAAACGTGCCCAAGGCTTTTTTTCTCGAGTTTAATTTCTATTTCTCTTTAAGCTCTTCATGCCTTTTTTGAACTCGAGCAATACACTGGGATAGTTTAGTTGTGTTGAAAATTCCTGTGAAAGTAAGAAATCCTTTGAGCTGTATTTATTTCAAGAGTTGCCATGAAAATGACTTTTAAATATGTCATGAGTTTCTCACTTCATCAGTAAGGATGCTAATAAAATCAGGAGTGTTCATTTCTCTAAGTACAATTTTAAGCAGTGCTTTAGTGACCTTCCTTTGTAATTTATTGACTTCTCTTCACAGCAAACAAAGAAGTGAAGAAGACAAGTGGACGACTTAGTGATGGTATCCCCCAGGTTCCTGTGAAAAGAGGGGAATCAGAGTTTGATTCCTTCAGACAATCACTACCAGTTCTTGAAAAACAGGAAGAAATTGTCCAAATAATAAAGGACCATAAAGTTGTTTTGATCGTAGGAGAGACTGGATCAGGAAAAACTACTCAGGTGTGTTTCTTTAATGAAATAAAAAACATAACAGTATTTATACCAAACTGATGGCAAATCTGTGAGATTTCTCTAATAATGAAATTTTTTATTCTAGTTTTAAGGCTTTTGTTTTCCTATGTGATTCAGAGTCTTGTGTTCCAGTTAACTTTTTTGCTTTTGCAATACTAAGCCAGCAGATACATATTAAAAGCAGAAATGATTCTGCACAATTTTCTGATGGATACCAGTTTTTCATTTAAAAAATAATAGAATATTGAAGGGAAAGTAGCTATAGTTTTGTATACCCTTTTTCCTTCTAAAGCTAGTTCTGTTCCTGGTATCAAGAGTATTATTGTGTTAAAATGAAAGATTACATAAAAGGTTTTTTAAATAGATTTCCTTGAGGCAGGAGGGAGAAGCTTCAACCTTTTTTTGGTTGGTTGGTTGGTTGGTTGGTTAGTTGTGATTTTTTTGGTTTTGGTTTTTGGATTTTGTTTTTGTTGTTGTGTTTTGTTTGAAACAGATCAAACTTAATAAGAGAAATTGATTCTTGTGGCCTTTTTGCCTCTTCAGGTACATTTGCAATGATAATCCTATTGTGAGTCATTTTGCAACCTGTGTGGTATTGAGGTGCAGTTAAATTGTTTCACTGTAATAAAAAAGTTACAAACTTATCAAAGTAAAAAGTAAATTTAAACCACTTCTTTACAGATCCCCCAGTTTATTCTTGATGACTGTCACAAAAGTGGAACTCCCTGCCGTATATTTTGCACTCAGCCAAGACGTTTGGCAGCACTTGCTGTGGCTGAAAGAGTGGCAGCAGAAAGAAGAGAAAAGATTGGCCAGACAGTTGGTTATCAGATCCGATTAGAAAGCAGGTACTGATTATGTTTCTTTTAAAGTCGGTTGATTTGGTGTTGGTGTCTTTAGTCATGTGAATATTTAAACTACAGTGTATTTGGGATGCAGCCCTGTAAAATATCAGTGTGTAAAGTATAGGTAGGATGTGTTATTTTGGGTAATGAATGTTTAAGAGTTGAAAAAGACTTTTTTTGTCCTGTATTTTGCAG
The DNA here is from genome assembly GCA_013397175.1 of Platysteira castanea. NCBI lineage: Eukaryota > Metazoa > Chordata > Aves > Passeriformes > Platysteira > Platysteira castanea. The sequence continues at coordinate 31,216 of VYXC01001554.1, read as the reverse complement.
TTTTATGTGGTGAGTTGTTCTATAGAACTGAACTGCAAGTGCTTTCTCCTGATTTCTTCTAGGGAGTATGTGTGTGGATATCCTTGTCCTCTCTACTTTTAACATATGTAAATCCAAAAGTTCGTCAAACTTTGAAAATAGATAGGAAGACCAGCATGCTGTAACAAAAGCTATGTATCGAGAGTTGATAGGGCACTTAAAAGGGAAAACAACAGAATTGGAAAGTGAATGATGATGTTGAGCATTACCAATCTGCTTTGGGTTAAATTTACTCTGTTCAGCTTTTGTTTTTAAAGCAAAAGCAGAAATTCTAGATGACCCGAGGAATTTGTTCCTAAAGCAGAGCAGGGATGGATGAAAGTCTGAAGATTGTGTGTGGTTTCTAAACTCCTTGAACTGTGTAAATAGTGGGATTTTCAGGAATGGGCAGCAGTTGGGATACAAGTGAGAAGAAGATGGCAAAAGGTATGGCTGGTTATGTTGCTTATATGGATGAAGGTAATACATTTCTAATGGAAATGAATGCACTTGAACAGCAAAGCCAAGTTAAAGAATTTTAATATGCATACCAAAGGTGGCAAGGCTTTTAAGAGATTAAAGGACCAAGTAAAGATGAATTGCAAATAAGGTTGGATGATTAGTATCTGGAAGGATTATGCTAAATGAAGAAAAACAAAGTATAGGTCAGATGGAAGAATTACTGGAAACAGTGCAGAAGAATCAAAAAGTTCACTTGAGAAAGTACAGAAGGGAGAGATGGCAGTGTTTCTGACGTGGCTGAAAGTGCTGGATGGAAGTGTTTGCAGTAACACAGAAATCTATTTTTTGAACTTTTAATGTTTATTAGACAGTAGTGGTGATTTCTAGAAGGCTGCTGAAAAAGAGAAAAGAGTAGAGATTAAAAAAGTAAAGCACTTCCATCTGGTATGTGTTCCTTCAGTTCAATGTGTAAGAGTGTTTTTGAAATGAAGAAAAAATTCCAAACTTGAAAAGAAAGACACACATGTATGTGTGTGTGTTGCTTTGTACAGTACTCTACATTTTTTTCTGGCAATTTTCATTACTTAAAGTGGCAATGTTGGAGGAAGTAGAGGCAATTGCTGTTTTTACTTGCACAGCTAGCACTGCCAGAGGTAGTAGCTACTTTTAAATAATTTTAGATTCTTGAAAAATCAAAGCATTTGAAAAGATTCAGCTGATTTTTTTGTGATTCAGTCAAGTACAATGTATTGAGTTTGTGTGGCAAGGTTTGGGTAGTGAGAGGGGTGTTTTTTGTGAGAACAAGCTTCCCCCATGTCTGATAAAGCCTCTGCCAGCTGGCTGTAACAGAGACTCGCCTCTAGCTGAGGCTGAGCCCATCAGCAACAGTGAACATGACTCTGGAATAACGTTTGAGAAGAAAAAATACCTGCACAGCAGTATAAAGAGAGGAGTGAGACTATGTGAGAGGGACAGTTCTGCAAACACCAAAGTGAGTGTAGAGGAGGAGGAAGGAGATGCTCCAGAAGCCAGAGCAGAGATTCCCCTGCAGCCCATGGACATCCACAGTGGAGCATATATCCACCTGCAGCCTGTGGAGGACCGCAGTACTAGAGCAGGTGGTTGCCCAAAGGAGGCTGTGACCCTGTGGGAAGCTTGTGCTGGAACAGGTTCCTGACAGGACCTGTGGCCCCAGTGGGAGAGAGTTTTCACTGGAGCAGTTTTGCTGGCAGGACTTGTGAACCCGTGGGGTTCCCATGCTGGAGCAGTTTGTTTCTGAAGGACTGCACTGCATGCGAGGGGCCTACACTGGAGCAATTTGTGAAGAGTGTGAGAAATCCACCTTGTGAGGAGGATGCAGGAGCAGCAGAGACAAGATGTGGTGAACTGACCACAGCCCCCGATCCCTGTCCCGCTGTGCACTGAGGGGTAGGAATTAGAGAAAATTNAGGAGTGAGACTATGTGAGAGGGACAGTTCTGCAAACACCAAAGTGAGTGTAGAGGAGGAGGAAGGAGATGCTCCAGAAGCCAGAGCAGAGATTCCCCTGCAGCCCATGGACATCCACAGTGGAGCATATATCCACCTGCAGCCTGTGGAGGACCGCAGTACTAGAGCAGGTGGTTGCCCAAAGGAGGCTGTGACCCTGTGGGAAGCTTGTGCTGGAACAGGTTCCTGACAGGACCTGTGGCCCCAGTGGGAGAGAGTTTTCACTGGAGCAGTTTTGCTGGCAGGACTTGTGAACCCGTGGGGTTCCCATGCTGGAGCAGTTTGTTTCTGAAGGACTGCACTGCATGCGAGGGGCCTACACTGGAGCAATTTGTGAAGAGTGTGAGAAATCCACCTTGTGAGGAGGATGCAGGAGCAGCAGAGACAAGATGTGGTGAACTGACCACAGCCCCCGATCCCTGTCCCGCTGTGCACTGAGGGGTAGGAATTAGAGAAAATTTGAAGTTAAGCCTGGGAAGAAGGGCAGGGTGGGGGGACGTGTTGTAACGTTTGATTCTGTTTCTCATTATCCTACTTGGATTTAATTGGTAAGACAGTAAAGTAAGTTGCACAAGGCAAGTGTGTTTTGCCCGTGATGGTAACTGGTGAGTGATCTCTCCCGGTCCATACCTTGACCCATGAGCCTTTTGTTGTGTTCCTTCTGCCCTGTCCAGCTGAGGAGGAGAGGGATAGAGCAGCCTGGGTGGGTGCCTGGCATTCAGCCAAGGTCAACCTACCACATGTAGACAAATACCAAGACTATATCCAGGGATATTCTAAAGAATTGAAACCTGTTTTTTCAAGGCAGTCCACACTGAGTTTTCCAGTAAATTAATACAACACAGTGAGGTTCTCAAGGTTCTGTTTCACTTGCTTATTAATTTAGGAAAAAACGAATCTCACCTTGTTAATTAATCCCTTGTCGGAAGTTTTGGAGCATTAGCACTAAGAGTCCTTAGGAACTTGTAGGAAACAGGCATAGTTTATAAACAAATATTATGCATGAGCTCTTTGGTGACAGAACTGTGATTCCACTTCCGGTGAGGAGCTGTTCAATCTTTAATTTTTAGGAAATAGTGGCAAGCTAGCAGCATTTAAATAGTGAAAAAAGCTGAAACATCTTTGTGAACTGTTTACTAGGGTTTCTCCAAAGACACTGGTAACCTTTTGCACTAATGGCATACTGCTTCGCACACTGATGGCAGGAGACAGCACCCTATCAACTGTGACACATGTTATTGTGGTAAGGATCTTGTATTTTGTGTGAGAGGGAGCACTATGTATTGTTTCTTAATTGGAAGATGAGATCCTAGTTTTCTGTATGTATTTGATGAACGTTTAAGGTGTTTTTGTTGTCAGAATCTGAATTAACTTTAAAGAGTTTATTAATTTTTTTATTGTAGTATGCATGTTTTTATGGGATTTGTTGCTTTTTTTCTTTGTAAAAGCATCTTATTTTAGGTTCATGCTAGTAATTAATTTTGGAATTGTGATGTGATTGTGGAGGGCAGAGGTCTAAACTTTTCTGAATTTCCTCAGTCAGCAGAAAAGCCTTAGGAAGGCGTACGTAGCTATGGTTCAGTGCGAGTGTGTCAGAATTGCTGTTATCATGTACTTGATTTTGCAGTACCAAGTTTGCAGTCCCTTCATTTGCCCAATGTTTTCAAGATAAAGTGCAATTTTGTAATTTCTAGCAAATAATTTCTAGCAAAGTTTTCGTGTATGATTATGCGAATTTCCTATTGTGGAGTTTGATAAGTCAGTGGAACCAGAATGTTTACTGCAAGTTCTCCACTGCTGAAAACAGAAAAAAACATGGTAGTTTTAAGTGCCTATCTGTTTACCAAGGAGGGAAAAACCGCAAGAACGGTTTGTGCATTCTTGACTTCAGCCTGCAAATCTTCTGTTTCGGTTCTTGATTCATACGTTTAGAATATAAAACTAAAGAGAAGATAAAGGTGATTAATCAGTCATGTGCCTTAATGATAAGCTTTGTGCATGATTTAATAGATCTAAGAAATCTATCTTTTTTTCTTATTATGTGGTATCCTACAATTCTTTTAATGCTCATCAGCTGTGAAGGGAGATTTTATTGAAATGGGATTTGCAGAATTTGTGGTTTGTGGCGTTGTCTTGAAAATGAGATTCAAGTGCAAGAATTAGACAAGTTACAGATATTCATTTTGATCTCTGAAATTAAGGTCTATGTGGGTTGTGCGTTACAGTGCAGTGTGCTCTGGTATCTTTATAAAACTTTCTGAAATATTTTTTTTACTTTTGGATAGTTTTAAAAAAAATCCTTCTTAAGCTGTACTTAAACATTTTAATGCCTCTGTAATGCACCACCAAATTACATATTTCAGTTTTTAAAAAATCGATACTTGTGAAAAGTTACAATCTTGGATCTGTGATGTTTATCTGTTCTTTTTCTTTTTGGTTTTCTTTCTGTTCTTACAGGATGAAGTACACGAGAGGGATAGGTTCAGTGACTTCTTGCTGATAAAACTGAGAGATGTGTTGCAAAGCCACGCTAATTTAAAACTAATTATTTCTAGTGCTGCTCTAGATGCAGATCTCTTTATTAGGTATTTTGGATGTTGCCCAGTAATACACAGTAAGTAAACTCTTAACTTCACTTAATTAAACTCTTAAATCTCAGTATACCTGCCCTGAGACTCACAGACCTTAACTGAACTGTACCAAACCATTCTGAGTAAAGGCATATGATAAATACCCTGACAGTTACAGCAGTGGTTGTTCTTAGTTTACTTATGTTTGTTGTTTCTTAACTATTTGCACCTACTTCAGAGCAAGTGTTTTTATCAGTGGATGTTCTGCCAATGCAGGGATGTCCTGGCCCCCTCCGTGTTCAATCCAAGAAGGAGGAAAGGGTTCTTAAAGTGCTGATCTGCATAGTGGTACAGACGCTAGGATTTACAAGAGTGTGATACGTATTAGTATATTCCAGTAGATTCTAGTTCTGGCTTTAGAGATTGCTACTAGTTGCTGGATAAAACTCAGATAACTGTATCTGTTCATTTCTGAAATACAGTCCTGGGCAAATTGAGGTTTATGTTTTAATCACATGATTCTTTGCTTCGTTTAGAATTTTCTCTACAAATCATTGGTTAATTTTAGGGGATGTTCACGAGGAAGAGTTATTTTTTCTTATTTACACATAAAAGTGTTCATCTCTCGTTTTCAGTTTTGAATTGTTGCCTAGGAAAATAAGGCTTGCAGCTTGTTGGAGGCAGGAATCTGAAAGTTACACATGATTTTAATATTGAATAATTTTTTTTGGAGAGGAAAAACCTCAGCGTAATTTTTGTGTGGCTTTCCAGTTTACTTTTTTTGCAACATCTCATCCTTTTAGATCAAGAGATTTATTTTGGAAATTCTGACTGCAATCTCTTTCCTCAGTTTACCACAGTGGTTATACTGTTATCGCGTACTGGACTTCCTGGGATAATGACAATTGAAAAGATGCTTTTTCCAGTTTTGCTAATTTAAGAATTAAAAAAAGGTTTGGATACTTTGTCTATTAATGTCATGAAAAAGGTTGATTCTTCAGCAGTATAGCTGACACAATCCTGACCACAGAAACCACCGTTTTTTAGTTGTGGGTTTCTGTAGTACACTGAGTTTGTGATCAGTGTTAGAAGACTTCCTTCATGACAACTTCTAAAAATGTGTACGTAGCTTGTCCTTTTTGAAGGAGAGAAAAGTCCTAGGTGATATGAACTTAGCTGTGGTAAATCTGCTAAGGAGCCAAAAGTAGGTATTAATTCTTCCTGTGTAAAAAAATAATTTAATGTCCATAAATAAGGTCTAGAAAACAGTGATGTTAAAAGAGAAATCAGGGTAAGTTCATAGGAGAGAAAGAGCCTGGGGTGTAGTTGATAAAGAAAGCCAAAATTGGCTGCACTAATTGATGGCTTTGAGAGAAGTCCATCTCCTCATATACTTCTCATGAAAGAAGGTAGTTGAATACAAACATGGCAACCTGCTTGTGGGATCTTATACTAAAACTGTCTTAATTGCTCTTACATGATGTAATTCAGGTGGCTGACACAGTAAATTCTTTTTTGTAGACCTAAACAAAAGTGGCTATTTTCTTCTTCTCATTTGATAAAATTGCAGTAAATAACTGTCAATCTCTTGCTATTAACACTTAATAGAATTGAAGAGGTTAATGAGTAAAAAGGTACGCAGCTGGCATTTCCTTTTTTAATTTTTTTTTGGTGGTCCAATCCCTTAAAGAAGTAAACTCAAGTGAAGATGCTCTTACAAGACTTTCCAAGGAATATAATAATTCATTAAATCAGGCCCTAACCATGTTTAATTCACTTTCTGGTCTATAAAAACTGTTTTTAAGAACTAATGTTCGTGAAGTGAATCTAGAGAAGATCTAATCCTCCATGAATTATTTCTGCTTTTAGTCCAAGGAAGACCTTTTGAAGTTAAAGAGATGTTTCTGGAGGACATTTTGCGAAGCACTGGCTATACAAACAAAGAGATGGTAAAGTACAAAAAAGAGAAGCAGCAAGGTTGGTGAACTTGTTAATTGTAAAGGCTTGGCAATGAGTCTCATTGATTGATTTATTGAACAACAAATAGGATGATTCTCTGTTAAAATTCTGAAGTCAGATTGGTAAATGAGACATGGTTAGATGACAGCAGGTATCTTTAGAACTCTGTGTTTACATTGTTGACAGAAATGGTGATTGAAAAAAGATATTTTTACTTTCAGTGGTTATATTCTTACTTCTTTCAGTTAATAAATGTTATATTTTTCCTAATTCTTATGAAGTAGGGTTACATACAACTGGAGTCTTTGCCCACATGGAAACTATAGAAACATAAGATACGATGTGCTGAGATTTAGGTGCAAATTAAAGTGCAGCCCTTAGAGAAGGCAGGATTTTATACATCTCACACAGAAGTGGTTTCTATTATTAACATTTTCCAGGGCATTCTTATGGTTGCATTTAACATATTTAGCTGAGGAGCATTAACACACTTGAACCAAATGCAGGGGGTTCTTTTCAATTGATTAAGTATTTGAGTATATTGATTACAGTATTTGAGAAGTTTTTCTGACAGCTGAAAGTAACAATCCTAATGAGTATTAAAAAAAAATAAAAAAGGCCAACCGCAAAGCTATAACAAGCAGTCCTAACTGCACGTTTATCATGGTGCTCAGCTCTGATTGCTGTGGGTGGAAAAGCTCAGTTGAGGCCCTGATGGCTTCCACCGTTTCTTTTACTTGCACACAGAAGTTAGTTGTTACATGCAAGAGTTATATCACTGCTCTTTGGTATTTCACTTCTGGAGGAAGATCTGGACTGAGAAATGTGTAGAAGTTACTCAGGAAGTTCGTTTGAACGCAGCAAGTTGGAGGCTTAATGGGTTAAGCAACCAAGCGGTATTTCTTACCTTGAACTTACAGCAGATGTTTGCAGTGGTGCTCTTTGGGTGCCCGTAATAATGGAATTTATACTGGACTGGTAACAATGTTCTAGATTAAATAAGAGATCTAGTAGTTTTAACTTTGTTAAAGACTTGATATAGCTTTTGTCTTAAACTGAAAATAATGGATAATTGGATGACTGTAAAACTTTCCATGGAAATCCTTTATACATTCTAGAAGAAAAACAGCAAAGCACTCTTACTGAGTGGTGTTCTGTTCAAGAAGGTAATAGCGAGCTGGAACCTGAGAGACCAAGATCTGTCCCAAGGGCATCTGGAGAGTGTTATCTGTTGGGTGACGGTGGTGACACAGTATTTAATCAACTGGTAAGTTTTTCCATTTGTTGGGAGATACGTTTAAATCGGCTTTAAAAACTGTTTTCTAAAGATACTACTCCTGTAGAATTTCGCAAAGGATATGAACATATTTTATAGATGATTTCTTTCTAGTGAGCGAGAGCTACTCTAGCTGAAGTGTGCTTTTCAGTTACAGTGGTTTGGACATAACTTTTCTTCAGATTAAATGGCCGAACTGCCATTGCTTAAAATCCTTGCATATGATACAATAAATGTTGCTATAACTGCAACAAGTGCTTTAATGCTGGATTTCTGATTGTTACTTTGAAAAGCAACTGTTCCATTTCTTCATGTGTAATATATGAGAATAAAGATAAGTCTTGGAAGACATCCATTTTTCAATACTGTGTTTTCTCTTCAGACTGAGAAAGATGTGAACTGCCTTGAACCATGGTTAATAAAAGAAATGGATTCTTGTCTTTCTGACATTTGGTTGCATAAAGATATTGATGCCTTTGCTCAGGTGTTCCATCTCATTTTAACTGAAAATGTCAGTGGTAAGTTAATTATCTCATTACATATGAAAAAAGCAATAGCAAAATGACTTGAATTTCCACGGCTACTTTATCTCCAGTTTCAAATGTTAGGTTTGAATTCTGATGCCTACTGAAAAAGTGAATAGAACTAGCAGAATTAATGAATTGTGTAGTTATTTTTTGCTCGTACTTGTTTTGAAGTATTAACAGATGTTATGGCATGTCTAAAGTAGTGTTAAATGCACATGAACTGAGTGGTGGGGTGAAGTCAGAAAACAAATTCTCTCTGGCCTGGATTTTAAAAGTCATATAAGTCACATTCATACCACATTTAGATGAAAAAGTAAGAATGTTTTTATTTGGTTTGCTGGTTTATTTGTTTATTTATTTATTTCTACTTCTCAGTTGATTATAGGCACAGTGAAACCAGTGCGACTGCACTGATGATTGCTTCAGGGAGAGGCTTTTTGAGTCAAGTAGAGCAGCTGATCAGTATGGGAGCAAGTATCCACTGCAGATCATCTAATGGCTGGTAAAGACAAACAGACAAGCTGAAAAATAGATTTGTCGATATACAAATGAGAGAGAAAGTCTGTAACATTTAAAGTAATTGCTAACGTAACAGACTGCTGCAAGCAATACTAAGTTTCCGCAGTTGAACCATTTTCTAACTTCTATTCGTTACACTGTATTCTGAAAACTAAAAGTTGAATTCTTAATTCAGAGTCTTGGTCTGTGTGTCCTTTGAAGTGAGAAATTTAAAAAAGATTTCTGTGTAACTCTTTCAGGATGGCTGTGGACTGGGCTAAGCGCTTTGGACAGACAGAGGTTGTTGATCTGTTGGAATCCTACAGGTAAGCCATAACTACTTTGCAGAAACAGTTGAAAGGAAATGTTGAAGGGAAATTTGCGTTTTGTCTTCTAATCAGAACAGTTTTTTAGCTTTTTATGCCTTTAAATCTGACCTAAATAGCGGGATTTATTTGAGACTAGGTATGTTTCAAAACGATGCCTTTTCAAAAAAAAAGCGTGTTTGCATTCAGTGTCATAGTGATTATGTTTGTGCAAATCCTAGGATAAATGTCGTTAGAGTGGCGTAGACTTCTTTCATGTCAGTATCTTTTATAATTTTGATGTTGGCATTGCTATCAATGGTTATATGTCTAGGCAGGATGTGAGTATGGTAACTTATATGAATAGACAGAGATGCTGATTCTGCCATGTACCGTTTTAATTTCAGATGCTTATTTTAGAAACAAATCTGTTGTGTTTTTATCTGTGCATTGTTGATACATAGTAGCCATATTAAAGAAACCTTATAGAAGTAACATGTACACTAGGTCATTCAAGAACTGGTTTTTGATTAACTTACAGTTATAGTTTTGTTACCATTTTGTAGAGACCAGTATTTTTGGACCACTTCTTAATGTAGTTTCTGTTTGTGTAGTACTTGCTTATGGAAGGAAAATGTTTGGGAAATACATTTCTTTTAAATATTTTTTGTTTAACAGGTAAACAGGTGGTGTCTTTACTTTGAGTTCTGACACTTTGCTTATGGTTGTGTTTCAGTGAAGTGTAAGAAAATTAAAAGTCAATGCTAAAAACTGAAGTTTCATGCCTTGTTGGATTCCACTTCAATCAGTGAGCATAGTGTTTTGGAGGTGCTGTTCTGCTGCACTTTAAAATTCAAAAGGAGTAGTCTTGTTGATGTTGATCTAAGTTTAGTTGGTGAGTGAATGCAAACCTGAAATGAACAGCCTTGACTCTGGTCTGTGCATTTGTCTATTTTAGTGCTTCAACAGGATTTGGAAATCTGGATGAAAGTTCCCTGGTCCAAACAAGTGGTAGTGACCTTAGTGTGGAGGACAGAGAACTGTTGACAGCTTATCATCACAGTTTTGATGATGAAAAAGTGGATCTGGACCTCATTATGCACTTACTTTATAACATCTGTCATAGTTGTGAGACTGGTAGGTATAAACACACACTCCCGGTAAATTACTGTACATTCAGCCTTTGATGAATGCTGCCCTTCTTTTGGAAACACTAAACAGGTAACACCTTCCAAGTGCTAGTCTACACAGTACTGATGTATATTTTAAGTGAATTTGCTGCTTGACTCTGAAAACCTGCTGCTTTTTCAGGAGCAATTTTAATATTTCTTCCTGGATATGATGAGATAGTCAGCCTGAGGGACCGTATTCTTTTGGATGACAGGAGATTTGCTGACAATGCTCACAGGTAAAGCCTCTAGTTCCTATGGTTGAGGTTTTCATTGCTTCTTTTAAAAATACTTAAATGTGCTCTTTATCTTGCATTAGATACCAGGTTTTCATGCTTCATTCAAATATGCAGACTTTGGATCAGAAGAAAGTGCTTAAAAGTCCACCTCCTGGAGTGCGCAAAATAGTGAGTTTTAGAGGACTTTGTCAGATATTATGTCATGTATTTTGTCTTTGCTTTTAACTATAGTTTTGATTGTATCTTGCTTTATTTGCAGATTCTTTCTACAAATATTGCAGAAACCAGCATAACAGTCAATGATGTTGTATTTGTTATTGACTCAGGCAAGGTGAAAGAGGTATGATTGGTTAAAACTTCCTGTGGCAAGTAAACTTCCTAGTGTTGTTCTGTAATACATAATAAATAACTTTTAGAGTACCATTTTTTATAGTAGGCTGAGAGCTGGTGCATGTCAGGTGACAAAGATCACTGAGTTTGGACGTTTATTTGTTTTATGACAAATACTGTAAATAATTAGCTGTTAATAAACCTTCTAAAAACTATTGTAGATTGAAATGTTGATATATCTTTTTTTTTCTTTTTAATTTAGAGTTTCTGTTAGTTTTTGAAAAACAAGTTAATCTGTTTAGACCACTGTCTTCTTGAGCCTTAAGAGAGCACTGAGAGTTCCCTTTAAGAGGGCACTGGGAGTTCCCTTTGTCCTACTATTGTGTCAAGTCCAGATCTAATCCATCAAGTTTTTAAGTATTGTTTCTGATGTGTTGAATGCCCATTCCCAAATTATTTGTTAAGGAAAAGTGAGATAATAGAATGAGGTAGTTTAAGACCTATTATATGTCTTTGAAAAGGAAGTTGAATTTCATAGGGGAGATACATGCCAAATTTCTAAAGTTCTCATGGTAATACAGTTTTTTCTGTAACTTTGCATCAAATGNATAATTATTAAATTTTTTTAATAATAAAATTATATATATTTCCATACTGTCAAAAATAATTCATGTACTGGAAAACTCTTTAAATTCATCTGTGTGACTTCCTCTTCACAACAGAATTACCATTCTCTTAGACCTTCTTCTGCATTTGCATTCTNAGGAAAAGAAAGATGTAATTTCCAAGTGAGACAAAAAGCAAAACTTTAATCAATATAATGTATTTTTTCCTGAATTGTGATAATTCAAATATGGATAATTCAAATTCAAATATGATAAAATATTTCAATATTTTATCAAAAAATTGATATCTTTTTTTGACTCACAGTTACCTACTGACTAGAAAACTTCCATTTAGGAAACAAGCACAAAGATAGCGCGAGGCAGCTATTGTAAATTCTATTGGAAGGAAGTACTTCAGAGCATAAGTTTGTGCCGGAAGCTGCTGGAGTTTGTTCAAATTATTTTTTCTGTTTTTTAAAGAACTGCTTTAAATAGCTCATTAATAAGTTTTATTTCATGAATCATGTTTAATTGTGGTTTTATGTTCCTTGCTCTGCTTTTATAGAAGTCTTTTGATGCACTGAGTTGTGTTACAATGCTAAAAATGGTGTGGATTTCAAAAGCCAGTGCTATCCAGAGAAAAGGCAGGTAATAAATGCTTCATAATGGTTTTTCTTTTGCAGATATCCACCGT
>VYXC01001554.1:0-15959 GCA_013397175.1 Platysteira castanea | reverse complement strand
TTTCAGTGTAGGCTTAAAATTATAATAATTATTAAATTTTTTTAATAATAAAATTATATATATTTCCATACTGTCAAAAATAATTCATGTACTGGAAAACTCTTTAAATTCATCTGTGTGACTTCCTCTTCACAACAGAATTACCATTCTCTTAGACCTTCTTCTGCATTTGCATTCTAAGTTTGGGTGGGTTGTTTTTTGTTTGGTTGGGTTTTTTTCAAAAAAGAAATTCTAATTTTCACAGCTTTCCATATTTTATTTTCCAGGGCTGGGCGCTGTCAGCCAGGAGTCTGTTTTCGTCTCTTCAGTAAGCTCCGATTTGAGAATATGTTGGAATTTCAGACTCCAGAACTTCTAAGAATGCCACTTCAGGTGTGTATTCACTTAGAAGTTATAACTTTTAAAAAACATATTCTCATCAGACTATAATGGTAACTCCAAAAAAGGTGCGTATCTGTTTTCTTTTTCCTAAACCTTAATAGTATATTTTTTCTTTTTAACTTGCAGGAGCTTTGTTTGCACACAAAACTTCTGGCTCCAAGTAATTGTCCAGTTGTTGACTTTCTTATGAAAGCTCCTGATCCTCCACCAGCTTTAATTGTGAAAAATGCTCTGCAGATGCTCAAGGTCAGCAGAGGAATATATTTAGATGGGAATTGTGTTTAATCAGTATTTGTGGTGTGGTAACATATCTTACTGACTTTTAATTATACTGATAGTATTGTTCAGTTACTTAAGGATGCTTTGAATTTTTGTTTGTTTTCATTTTGCATGTGTGTATATGTATTTTCCATGTTAAGGGAAGGGACTACTGTAAAATCTCATCTTGAACTGAAACTAGTTTGACTTGCTTCTTCAGTGTTTGGGAGCAAGCCTAGGTAATGTCCAATATTCGTATCCTTTCTGCTTTCATTGTAAATTAATTTTGTCCCCTTTCCCCTTCTGCCCCTTGTCCCTACATCTCCCCCTTTTCTCTTTTTTCAAACAGACTGTAGATGCCATGGACCCTTGGGAAGATCTCACTGAACTTGGTTATCATCTCACTGAATTGCCAGTGGAGCCACACCTGGGTAAAATGGTGCTGTGCGCCGTTGTTTTGAAGTGCCTGGATCCTGTTCTTACCATTGCTTGTGCTCTTGCCTACCGAGACCCTTTTGTGCTTCCCTCACTGGCCTCTCAAAAGCGTGCAGCCATGCTGTGTAGGAAACGTTTCACTGCGGGAACGTTCAGCGACCACATGGTGCTTCTCAGGGCTTTTCAGGTATCCTTTCAGAACGAGGACTGTTCACAAGAGATCACACATCAGAGTAAATGACGTACCAGCCAAGCTGGGTTTGGAGTAGTAGACTGTGGCTATCCTGTATATTGGACTCACAGATTTCTGTGGGAACACATTTTGTCTGATCTGTTCAAACCTGGTTAAATTTTGAAAGTTCCAGCAAGAACTGCTTTATATTCTGCTACATGGGTAACTTAAAATAGCGATCTTGACATAATGATCTATATAATAACATCATGAACTTAATGTGTAGTGGGTTAGTTCGCATTTGTCCCTTCTGTGAGATAAGAATTAGGGAGGAATACAAAGCAGGCACCACACTTTAATGAATGCAATGAAGTTTATAGCTAAAACTAAAGTTAAAAAGAAATAAGAAGGTATTAAGAGAAAAAAAGGAAAAAAACAAACCAAAACACTTCCTTTCTCCTTTCAGCACCTTCCCTTATTTATCCAACATAAAGACACAAACTGGGACTCATTTCAGTTAGTTGACCACTTTAAAACAACTTTTCATCAGTCTGTGTAAAGAGAGGAGCCTCTTTTGTTGCTATGGCACTTTACTATGAGGACAATTTCTTATGGCACCAACAGCCGCCCGGGTATCTGTTGGCAGGTGTGAGTCCCTTTCCCTCGATGACAGCTTTCCCACGACTGGTCTCGAGGGTTCACACCCAGCCACTGGGGTACAAGTTTAAGGACGACCAATTCCAGAAAAAATACAAGAGTTCTCTTTATCTGTCTCTGGGACAAACCTCCGCCTCGCTATCGAGAGACAAACCTGGGAAAACAAAATCTAAAGTCCTTCCGTAGGCAATTTCTTCCCTTGGAGCAGGGGGACGAGGTGGCCCTTCCTCGCTGGGCCTCGTTCACCCCAGTGTAAAGCACAAACAGCTGGAAAGCTCTTTCCCCCCAAGCTTATTATGAAATTACAAGGGAAACTCCAGTATCTGAGTCTATCCACCAGAGCCCACAAAAGAATTTCAGCTTTCAAGCATCTCCTCTATCTCTTCCCTCTAGGCTTTAGCCCCCTTCCATCAGTGACTTAGGTGTTACCAGTCACAATGTCTCTTTATGTGTCTTTGCCTTTCCTGGGAAAGGATTGGTTGTTGCAGATTTCATTTCTCTGAGGGAAACTTACAGCACTGAAGAGGTTAATCTTTCTTGGGCTGGTGACAGCAGCTGGATAGAGTTTTTAAATTATTCAAGCCTCCGTTAGGCGAGCAGGAGCGGCCGAGAATCTTGCCAGGCTGTGCCGCAAGTTGGCCCGGCCTCTCCCACAGGTTGCCGCCGGCAGGGCCCAGCTGGGCCCCGCCGGGCTGAGCGGGCCCTGCTGTTACCTGTGCCAAGGCCGGAAGAGCAAGAGAGCTATTCCCGCCTGTTTGTCTTTTAAAAAGTGGCATTCACAAGGCGTTAACTATTTTTGAGTGGTTCCATAAAGCTGTCAATATTTAAATCAATCGATTGATTGGCTCTAATAAGTTTCGGAGGAAGTGACCGCAGCATTTTAGCAGCAGCATCACTTCCTTAGCTCCATTTCTCTCCAAAGAAACCTGACAAACAGGAGGAGGAGGGGTGCCCCCCCCTCCCAGCCCCCGCGCTTAGCAGCAGCAGCAAAACACAAAGCAGCAGTAACCTTGAGATGGACTGCTGGAATTTTCAAACTAAAACTTCAGACTGGGGTTAACCCATGACATAATGTAACTATCATTCTGTTTAGGTTACGGAATGGGGAAAAAAATCTAGTAGTTAAACAAAAAAATCAGGTTTGATACTTTTACTTTGGTTAATTTTATTGATCTAAATGTAATTTTTAAACTTTTGCATTTTTTAATTTTAGATACTTAAGTTAATAGGCAAATGTTAAAAAATTACTCTTTACAGGCATGGCAGAAGGCACGCAGTGATGGCTGGGAGAGAGCCTTCTGCGAAAAGAACTTCCTGTCTCAAGCCACAATGCAAATCATCGTAGGAATGAGAACACAGTTGCTTGGCCAGCTTAGAGCCTCAGGTAAATAGACTGGAAAAAGTTCTAACAGAATTTTAGAGTTAAGTGTATACAAATTGTAGCGAGAATAGTGTTCGCTTGTCATTTTCCTTCCTTAAGTTGAAAAAGACCAGTACATATATTCGTGCTGGGCATGATGGAGATGCTAGGGTGAGAAAACGTGGCTGGGGAACAGCTGGCATAACTGAAAGCACCCTGATTGTTCAACATCCTGCTGTGTTGCAGTGTGAGGCATGTTTCTTTGTGTTTTTCTGTTCTGGTAAATTTGTTCATGAGGCAGTTGTTAAAATGAGTTCAGAACCTAGGTTCTGAGGCAGGGTCAGTTAATTTCGGCTCAAGCTAGATGTCCCTGGAGAATGTCCTGAATGAAGAAATCCCTGGGCCTTTATACCCTTACTCTCAGTGTGCCTGATCTTCCTGTGGCCTGCTTGTGCCTCGCACGCTCCTCTTGATCCAGTGACAGTTTGTGGCCTGAGGTCTTCTGCTGCCTCACTGGATTCTTTCTCTGTGTCCAGTGTGGGCAGCCCCTTACCTGCTCTTATTCCAGCTTGAGCCAGCCTTGGGGCCCTCCAAGGTCTCATCCTTTATGCAAAGGTATCCTGTCTTTCTGAGAGTTTCTTCCCCTGCTTAGCCGTTCATGCTAACAAGCAGTTCATTTGAAGTTCACCTACACGAGGTTTTGAGCACGGCCCAGTCATGCTAAGCTGTAAGCAAGTTACAATTACACTTAAACTACACAGTGTCTAAGATTCTGTTAAGTAAAGAAGTATTGTAAAAGGGAGTTCTATTCTACGTTTGTATGAAACCCCTTACCAGGAAGGATTTCAGTGTAAGGGTTTCTTCTTGGTGATGTTGGTGTTAGCAGTTGTGAAAAATGCAATTGATTTGTAGTTTATTTCACTTTTTTCTTTTTTTCGAATTCCTTTTGAGAAGCAAAAAGGTAGATCTTAAATTCAAGCAAATGTAACACAGTTTTGACCTCTTCCTTTCTTCAGGTTTTGTTAGAGCCAGAGGAGGAGCTGATATTAGAGATGTTAATGCTAACTCTGAAAACTGGGCTGTAGTTAAAGCTGCCTTAGTGGCCGGGATGTATCCCAATCTTGTGCACGTAGACAGAGAGAGCCTGGTTTTAACTGCACCAAAGGAGAAGAAAGTGCGATTTCATCCTACCTCTGTTCTTAGTCAACCTCAGTATAAAAAGGTAAATCCACTTGGAACTTTTTAGAAAATATTTTTTCTGGCAGGTCACAGAACGAAAAATTTGAGTTGGTTTGTTTTTCCAGTGTTTCAGTTAGTCCTGCTAAGTTGAACAAGACAAAATGGTAAAAAGAAAAAGCTAGTTTTAAAAGTATTTTGAAGATGTAACAATCTCTGCCCATTGTTATGAGGAAAAAGTTCTGCTCTGCAACTGATAATTCTTTAGATCCTCTTATAAGCAAAATGCTTTGTTTCAAGGTGATAGTGAGGTGATTGTGAGTCTGGTTGAATTTTCTTGTGCTGTTTTTATTCACGTGTGTGTAAATATTTATGTATTTATTTCTACATACATAAAGTAAGAATTAAGTTAAAGTTTAGTTTAATTACACATAGAGGATAAAATAGCCTGGTCTTATTTGCTCCTGCACAGATTCCCCCAGTGAATGGCCAAACTGCGGCTGTTCAGGCACTCCCTACAGACTGGCTTATATATGACGAAATGACGAGAGCTCACAAGACAGCAAACATCAGGTGCTGCTCTGTTATAACACCCATCACTGTGGCACTCTTCTGCGGACCAGCTAGGTTACCAAGTAATGCTTTACAGGCATCTTCATCCTATCAAGGTATACTGAAGTCTGGATTTGGAATGTTTACATTGGTGTTGCACTAGTATGTGATGTGGAAAACTTACTTTTCAAGTGTATTTTCTGCATATTTTGGCTAATTCTTAAAAAGCAGAGCTATATGTAGTTCCTGTAGCTCTTCAGGAATAGTTTATAGGCTCTGTAACTAATGTCTTGAGTTTTGTGAATCCTTTTAAGTTCATATCTATAAATTAAACTTTTACAGTTCTGTAGTCTCAGAAATTACAGTATAGCTTTTATATTTAGAGAAATATAAAATGCAACCAAAATGTTTAAAAACAGTACTAATGCTGAAAAGTGTAGTGTGTATGTTTTTTCAATAGCCTAGTTTATTTGATACTTTGAACCAGATGATTCAAACTGAGTAATGTAGTTACAATTAATATGGCAAATAATCCTGTTGCTTCCAGTTGACACATGCATTTTAAAGGTTATTTTCTACTGATAACTTTCAATGTCAATTAGCCATATTATTATCTAGAAGTAGTAGAGAATTTATCAAAATTACCTTTACTTCATATTTAAATGGAGTGCTGTAAGAATAGTAGCAAAAATAACCTACCGTCAGTTCTGTAGAAATACTGGTTTGAATTGAAGTAAGAGTCCAAACTATTTTGAAGCTTTCCTGTCTTGCTCCTAAACTGTTACCTTTAAAATGGTGTTAATGCTGATTAAATTGCACTTTGAAAAAGGAATCCTAAATAGCCGTGTGCATATATAACTTTTTTGTTCTTAATGGGGTTTTAAATATACTGTTACACTAGGATATAAAGCCCAGAGCAATGTGTGGTTTTACAAACAACTTCAGGCAAAAGTTTGATAATGGCTTGTTATTGATGGAGGTACATGAAAGAGTCAGATGACATCAGTACAAGCGTTTACATAGTAGGGCCCTTAAGAGGTCTGGGAACTTGCTCTCCTAACTGAAGCAAAGATTTTCACTGGAGCATATATGCAGAAATGAAAAAGCGTGTTTACAAATCTTTTACATTTTAAAATGTTACATTTTAAGTGAAAATTTAGAAGGAAAATTAGTTTATTGCTGGTAATACAGTAATGTTCAAGTTTTTGTATGTAAGTGTAAATAATACAGAAATGTTAATGCAACTTTTGTACTTAATTCAGAAGATGGGGTATCCAGTGGTAGCAGTGACAGTGAGATGGAGGACAGAACAACTTCTAATGTATCACTACTGAAGCTAGATGAATGGCTCCACCTCAAACTGGACTCTGAAGTAAGTAGTCTATCACTTCCGTGCTTGTTTCATGTAGAAGAATATTTATGCCATGCCATCCTAAAAAAATTTCTGAAACAGTTCGATAACCAAATATTTACTGTAAGAATGGCTGTCATGGTCCCTTACGGTCTCTCAGATTTACAGGAGAATGCACTATGTGAGTTAACCTTTACTTCATGAGTTCAGTAAGAAGTATGAAAAACACACAAACGGGCTTGATCTCTTTTTGCCCAGGCTGGTCAATTGTGTGAATTCACATATTCAGCATCCAAGTTGTAGGCTTCCTATGGGTTGTAACAACCCATAACTCCTAAGTCTTGCACCTGTTAGCAAAGAAAGGAACACAGAATTAGTTACCTAGCCAACTGCAAGGGTGCTCATCCTTCTTCCTCTGTCACGGTGCGGCTGTCCCACGTATCACACTGGGAAACAGGAAAGCCTCAGCAGTCAGCTGCTGTTGGATCTGCTTCAGAAGCCCTTTGGGTAAGCTGATGTTTTATAATTTCCAGCTTGACAGTTTGATCCATTTCCGTAAGTTAGCAGATTCTAAAGAAACTGCCAGACAACAGAAAACGGCCGCAGGGAACAGCAAGCTGCAGGTGGTAGTGACTGCATAATGGCTCTTCTGCTCTTCGTGGTCCCCTGTATTGCCTGTGTGGTGCTCCCAGCACACGAGGCCTTCGCTTGAGCTGGGTTAGCCAAAATTTGAGCAGAAGTTGAGAGAACAGTCAAAATGGCATACTGTGTATTTCCTTCTCTGAGAGGGTGACTAAGGTGGCTTGACTTAAATGGAGCACCTGAAAATAGATCTGCTGAAAGAAAATTGCTGTCGAATCCTATAAAAAGAAGAAAAAAGCCCCAGCGTTTGAAGACACAAGTCTTCCAGTTATTGAGAAGCTCTGACTGTGTTAGAAGGTAGAGTAACCAGAGGTCTTTTCCATCAAGTATGACTAAAGAGCCCATAAATACAGACTGAACTGGCAGGAAGGGCATTAGACACAAAAAGACTGCTTTTAAAGAAAAGATAAATTTGTAAAGTGAAAAATGAAAAATCCTGTGTGTTTACAATACAGTTTTAAGTTTTGTGCAGAGCTGCATGAAATGTTTTAGGAATTATCTTCCACCTGTGGAAAGAAAAGATAACAGCTTAATTTAAATGTGAGGTTTTCTTCCCCGCCCCGAGGCCTTAGTCTTGCCTTTCAGTTTGCCAGAATGCCAGCTGCTGCCTGGTAGGAAAGACGTAGGGTACCCTTTGCCTAATTGATGTAATTTTTATTAAGACTTTAACAGAACTGAAATTTATTACAGGCTGCTGGTTTGCTGTTGCAACTCAGACAAAAGTGGCATAGCTTATTTCTGCGTCGTATGCGAGCTCCGTCTAAATCGTGGTCTCAAGTTGATGAAGCAACTGTAAGAGCAGTTGTAGCTGTTTTAACTGCTGCAGAAGAGTCTGCAGGTTTGCAGCAGCCTTCAGGAATTGGTCAGAGACCAAGGCCTGTGGCTTCTGAAGATCGTCTTTTAGTATCTACGTGGAAGTCAAGTAACAGTGGGAAAAGTACATCAGAAGCTGAATTCTCGGACTCCTCTAATGCTGAAAAGTAAGCTGTTGAGATCTTCCAGAGACTGTAGCTTGTAAATTATTTACCTATAAAGGCATCACTCGAATTTCTGCTAGTATTAAGAAGAAAGAAACAATATAAATACAGCTGAAAGCTTTGATACTGTCCTATGCTGTGTTGTCATTGTGATTTCGCTGAGAAGTGTTTCATATATATGCTGGCTGTTTGGGAGAGCAGTCAGAAACAGTGGCCGTGACTTACGGTCCTTGGGAAGTAGCAGAAAACGTTTAACCGTAACACTCAGAGTGAATGCATGCTTTTTTTATTTAGTGTTTAATATGTTTTGGAATTGCTGTTATATACGTGGTCATCCAGTAGGCTGATACGTAGATATAAATTGTTCTGTGACCTCTTGCAAAACTCACGGTCTGTCTTGTTAAAAAACCTTTACTTTTTAGAGTTCTGATGAAGTCTACACGTCCCACACCTCATCCGCCAAAGCAGTACAAACGAAGAAATATTTTGCACTCCAAACAAACTTCAGATGACAGGTCAGATCAATCACCAGTGAAGTCTGCAGACAGCAGTAGCTTCCCTAGCCCCTGTGCTAGTCCATCCTCTCCAATATCTGGAAAGGTAGAGTTCTCATTAATGTATTACCCTGCTCTTCAAAATTAGTGGAATCACTTGTTGATATCTTTCAGCACCTATCAGGTATTGAATTGATAAATTAAGAACCTGACTTAGATTTTCATTGTTAAGAATTGCATAATGTTTCTTTTGGAACTAAAAATCAAGAATAGATATCCTTGTTATCCTAGTTTAATACAGTAAAAATATTATTCTTTTCAGACTTCTGAAGTAAAGCTATTCAAAGTAGAAAAAAAAATCCAATTTTTGGTGGGGTTTTGGTGTTTTTTTTTTTTTTTTGAAACTTGGTATAATAAATAGTGACAGTGTATATAGTACATGCATTTCTGAACTCTGGATTCTGTCTTCCTCTGTTTCTGTAATAGAATACATTGGTACTGATTCTCTTTAATTTTTGTGTTATCTGCCTCATTATGACTGCTTGGCAACTTTTTGATGATTATTTTAATAGAGCATACATTTTTAGTGAGGTTATTTTCATAAATCTCGTTATGTTTTTTTAGATCAGCCAGTGTTACAGGGAGAAAATTTGTTTCCTGAAAATGGAAATGCAAGTAGTGTGCTGCAGGCTAGAGTCTAGGGCGATTAATTTTGTGTCATCTGAATGTGTCTCAGACTTCAAAGAATTGTAATTAATCACTAGACTATTTAGGCCTGTTCTGCCAAAATTATTTACTGCCCCTCATGAATGAATTATAATTTTGAAAAGCGCTTAAAAATGTAGAATAGATGGAAAATACACTTTTAAGTCAATTCTGACAGGAACAGCTGATAGATAGTATGTTTTTTGTATCATCTTGGAGACGAGAGGAAGAGCTCAGTGAAGCATCTGTCTGCGTGTGTGTAAAACTTCAGAACTAAAGCCCAGTTTAATTTATTGTATTAATTAATTTAATTTAACTCTTTCAGAGTTCCAAATCGCCTTCACCAAGACAATATATGCCAGTTCGGTACTTTATAATGAAAAGTAGCAACTTCCAGAACATTGAAATTGCTCAGCAGAAGGGAATCTGGTCCACTACGCCAAGTAACGAACGAAAACTGAACGGAGCCTTCTGGGAGAGTGTGGTTTACTTAATATTTTCCATTCAAGGTTCTGGACACTTTCAGGTGAGTCCTTAGCTGATACCAGCTGTTGCTGGTGGTTTGGTGGTTTAGGAGAGTACAGCTAATGGCTGTGTATAGTATGGAGGGCTTTGCTTATGACTTCTGACCTTCTAATAGGTAGAGTATTGTGTCAGTATCTCTGGTTGCTGAGGTTGCTTTATTCTTCTCCAGAATAGTCCCTTTTAAAGAACTCAGTTGGTCCCTCAAAGGACAAAACTAAATTGCCTCCAAACATAATGAGTCAGAATAATGTTTCTACCCTACATAAATGCTTGAAAACAGCAACAATGGAACAAAAAAATCCATACAAAGCAGGGGATTGCTGCCTTTTTCTTTGCATGCCAAAATAAATGTTGTAAGTGAACAAGAAGATACAATCAAGTCAAGGAAACTCATATGTCTTTAAAACAAATTTTAATAAAAACTGTTTTGCTGGAACTGTAGTTTCTCAAAGTTAGGAAACTGGAAGGTCATGGCCATGATTCTTCCAGAGCTGTCTTTAGTTCACATTTAGTGAGGTATTTGTCAGCAATTTGCTGACAAATTTGTGGCCAGTTTAAAGTTAAGGGCTTGACCTGCTAGTGCAAAGTTGCAGGTTAGCTGTGTTGTAGAGACTGCTAAACTCAATTGCTCCAAGTAAAGAAAGTTCAATGGACCTCTTCATAGATTGTAAACTATTCATAGAAGTCAGCTGAACTTAAAATTTAATGAACCAGTTCAAATACCGCAATCTTGGTGATACCACTGAAGGATTGTGGTGAAATGTACATATATGAACAATGCTTTGGCAAATGCAGATGCCATATTGGAAAGTAATTTTCCGCATGCCAGTTGAATCTGAACACGGGCTGTTGTATCGGTGCTCCTAGACAAGAAAGCTGGGAGGGGAAGACCCACTGAAGTCAGGATGTAGGTGGATTATGTTGCCTTGCCTTTCCAGTTTTGACAATCCACTGGACCTTCATGGAAATGTGAGATTAACATTCCCAATAATATTGCCTTGTCTCAGGTGTCTCTTTACTTGTGACCTTTATTTTTCCTCTGTTCCTTTTATTAATCTGCATTGGTTTTCATTTAAGGCTTGAGCTGTCTAGGACTGCGTGACTTACAGCAGCAGTGTATGCTGGTAACTTTGGGCAGTGCACTGCATCTCTTGGACTCCTAAGTCAAAACTGGACTAAATTTGCCTGAACAGTTGATAGGTTGTGCGTGGCCTGGGTTTATTTTTGGGGTTTTTTTGGAGTGTGTGCCTGTGTCTGTGTTAAAAGGGTGTCCTTAAACAAGTTAGATGCAGTCTTGGACTTGTGGTTTCTTTCATTTTCTTTCTGAATACTTTTGTTGGAATTTCTTTCAGCTTCATTGAAGAAGGAATTTTAAGCAGCTTTGACTTCTTTCTTTGAAGAGCAGCTACACACTTTCAGTTGTATTTGAAAGTTTGTTAACAAAGAGGGAACAAGGGAAGGAAAGAAAGGATTTTTGAAAGAATTTTGTACAAGTAGCAAGGAACAGCTAATGGACATAGAACATTTGTCTTTGATACCTTGCACTTGAAATGTTTTTACAGCTTCTTTTCAACCTCTGTTACAAAGCTTAAGAAAAACCTTGAATGGTAATCGTGAGAGATGAATTGAAAGGCATCCTTTGCAGTCAAATTCTAGAATGTATATTTGAAGTGGAAAAAACAAAGCATACTTCTAACTTTCTAGGTGTAAATATTTTGGAAGATCCAGCTTCATGTGGGTGAGTGTTTGAATCGCTTTGAAACTAATTTGCAAGTTTCATGTGAAGTCCACTCATTTCTTTAATTCCAGCATAAATACATATGCTCTCATTATGTCTGTTCTTTCATATTTCAATTTTTCTTCCAGGGTTTTGCTAGAATGCGTTCATCAATAGGGTGTGAGAAAAGTCAGGACTGGGGATCTGCTGGTTTAGGAGGTGTATTTAAGGTGGAGTGGATACGCAAAGAAAGCATTCCTTTTCAGTTTGCACACCATTTGCTCAACCCTTGGAATGACAATAAGAAAGTACAAATAAGCAGAGATGGCCAGGTAGTTATTCTCTTCTAAAGTGTTCTTTACTTGGTAGAACTGCGTTTTGTTCACTAGCTTGTTCAGCCGTGAACTCAACTGTTCTCATGTATTTATTAATCTGAATCACAGTTCCTTGGTGCTCATTGTACCTTCTGCTAATGCAGAATTACTGTTGAAGTATTGGGTTTGTTAAAATCGAACCAGTTTCTTGCTTAATGTTGTTTAAAAAAAAAAGAAGTTTAAAGCTGGCTTTTCCCAAAATACATGTGGTTTTGTTTGGTTTCTTTTTTAATTTGTGGAGGTTTGTTTCCTGTTGGATTCAGATGTGTTCCCCAAGATGAGATAGTATGTCATACCCAAATAACTGCTCATAATTAGAGGTTTGTGTTTTCCGTGAAGCCTGAAGAGAATCTTGACATGTGAGGTAGAATAAAGCTTAGTACTGTTCTCCAGTTTGTTAAAGCTCAATGCAACTACAAAAAGCCAGAAAATAATTGACACAAGAAATCTTTGGCAGTTTCTGCATTCTCCTCAGTCCTCTCCCAAAACATCTCTTGATACAAGATTCTAGAGCTGAATTTTTTGTGTTGTCTTCTCCCTGCTTCCCCAAAACCTCTCCAGTTACGAGAATGAGGAAGGGAGCATACTGTAAGAACAAGGAAAGGAGCGTAGGACATAGTGAAGCTGACAGCGCTTCTCTTCTAAGTGGCTCTTACGACCTAAAGAATCTCAACAATATTGAAAATAAGTGATTTATATTAATGTCTGTGATTCCACCAAGAGCCACTGCATCATCTGTGACGTGCCTTTCCACATTGTCCACTGCACTTAATGGAATTAAACTTGAAAGATACGGAGAATAATGATCTTTAGTTAACAAGGAAGTGACCTGTGGAAGGCACAAATTATATGGTGCATCTGTTCTTGTGGTGGTGTGTTCACTGTGAGTTCTTCTGTGGGAATTGACGTCTTGCCTGAACCAAAAAACCCCCAACAACCTGTAGGCCAGGATTGCTTATGAAAGTTTTTAATCTCCTGTTGAGCCCTTGTTGTAGGGATAGTTCTAATATATAGTTCTATATATATGTCACAATAGCAGAAGTAACAACTCTTTCAGAAAGCCTGAAAGCGTTTACCAGCAACCTCTTGTAGGGATTTTGTAATAAAAAGTTATTTATTGTACAGTGGCAGCAGTGTAATAACTTGTCTAATTTCTTGATCGTTTCTAGGAGCTGGAACCACAAGTTGGAGAGCAGTTGCTGCAGCTTTGGGACCATATTCCTTTGGAAGAAAAAAAGCTGAACTGATTAAGCATGTCAGATAATGTGATAGAGGTAGTTATTGTTTCATGTATTGCTTTCTGGTTTTATGATAGAGGAAAAGGTATCGACATATGCTGTATCATTACAGTACTATCATTTGTAGCTTGTGGAAGAGTAGGTACACAGGGGACTAAATATTTTCCTCCTTTTGATTTTTTCTAGCTGACATTGTAGGAACATCAGCTCGAACCACTAGAACCAGCCACATGCCTACAATACCAAGATGAGGAAGAAGGTGGTGCAACAAACTCCTGAAGCTGTTAGTCATAATGTGCAGCTAGCAGTGGGAAAAAAAGAGGGAAGTGTGTTTGTTTCAGTGTTTCCTTGTTGTAAAAAATGTCAATAAGGTTATCCACCAATCTTTTTTTGAATGAATTAATTTTTCTACAGTAGTGTGCAGATATTTAAAAATGTGGTAAAGTTCAAAACTAAGTTTAAAGCAATGCACCACATGTAAATTGTTTGTGGGTTTAAAATAGCACAGCAGACAGTTTACATTTAAAGCATTCTCAATCCAGTAAATGTACGAAAGAAACCAGTTTAATGTTAATTAATCATTCTTGCAGTTTGAGTAAAATAAATAAATAGAGAATAGATGTCTCCAGATATGTTGGGAGATTCCCTACGTGTTTGGTCAACTTCTGTATGCACAGTACAAGAGAGAAGGATATATTCATACAAACAACTAGACAGCTGGACAATGCTAATTTTTGAATTCTAATTTAAATACAGAAGGGAAAGGAGCATGAAACTTCAGAGTGTGGATTGGTCCGGTGGTGTTTCCAGTTTCAATTTTTTTTTGCCCTTAAAAATACTCACACTTTGACAAGGTGAAACAATCTTTGAGAGGCCTGTGGCCAAATGGTATTCTAGTAGTTCATTAACTTGACCATTGTTAGAAGATTTCTACTTTTATAAAAAATAAAAAATAATTACAACTTCCTTCATCTTTCAATATAGACTTCAATTTTTCTTTCTATACCTCGTCTTTCAAGTTCTTTTCTTTCTTCTGTACTACTGTTATTTTGGTTTATTGGGCTTTTCCATAGTCGTCATAATATAGTGCCATGTAAGGTTGTTACAAATTCAGTCTGCTCACTGTCAGCAATATGTGCTCATTCTTAGGTTGAACTGCGAGCTTTTTCTGCTTCTGAGCTTCTACTTAGTTTCTCATGTCTTCTTAGGATGTTCTCACGGTTCAGACTAGCCCATATATTCAATAACTCTGGCACAGCATCATTAGAAACTTAAGTGAGACCTAAAACAGGCTACTGCAGGACCTGGTGCAGTCAAGAAAAAGGCTGCCAAGGACATGAATGGCTGTGAAAGAGAAGGAGATGAAAAAGATATCCCAAGATTTAAAAGAAAAGGAATCTTTAGGCATTAAAAAAAACCCCAAAAAATACTTGTAAAAAATGTGTACGTGTTTTCATCCTGAGTCCAGAACTGAAGACTCATTGAAACCAAGTAGTGTTCTTTAAAATCCATCTCTGTCTCCTTTTTTTTTTTCTTGGGAGACATTTAATCCTAGTTTAGCACTCTATTTTATTTATATAAAAATAAAATATAGTCAAGATAACCTACGAGAACCCTGCACTTGGACAACAGTCAGATTTTTGGCATGTTGCTACTTCTCTCTGCCAATCAAGATGCAGTCGTTTCATAAACAGGCCTCCCCAAGAAAAGCTGTGCGTGGCAGGTTCTGCTCAAATCCACGTTCTGGCTGAGGCAGCAGACAGATGGAAAGTCAAAGTTAGTTTTTAGCTGCACTGCAACCATTCTCTCTCAAATCAGTTGTAGGAAAACTGTCTCTCTCAGTGGGAATGTGTTCTATTAGTTTTTTATAGAATCATGGATGAGTCTATAGAATCATGGATGATTCAGTTGTTTAGGTTGGAAAAGACTTCAAGTTCATTGAGTCCAACTCTTAGCCTAACACTGTCAAGTGTGACAAAATAGCCACTTTCTCTTAATCATTAAATGAGAGTTAGTTGTTGAGGAGGCTGGAAGCCAAAAATGGGGAGTATCTAATGAGAAGGAAAAATGAACGAAAGACCCACCAGATCGAGGAAAGAAAAATAACCCATTTACTTAGTAGAAAATGCCAACATAGCAGGCTGAAAATCAAGAAAATAATTAATTGGATGTGTACTAAACGTCTGTAGGAAAATAAAAAATTAGCCTAGTAAGGTACCTGACCTGCTTTTCTGCTCTCAAATGTTCAATAAGTATTAAATATATAAAATTTTAATTAGTTTTTAGCATAAGTAAGATTGGGGAAGATATTTGTGGTTAATTTATTGAAAAAAATAAACAGAAAATCAAATCCATTTTCTGATACTTATCATAAGAAATATTTCTGAACCTTCTGCACAAATGAAGATTAATTGGTTCTCTACTGCTGTACTTTTGCCAGGACCACTCATAACTTCTTCACTGTTTCATTTCACACTTGAACTATCTTTAATGTGAGCCATAGAAAAGACAGGATGGTTGTGCATTTTGTGGAATTATTGGAAGTTTTGTTTTTGAAGTGTAGAATGTTCTCATCAATGTTGAAAGCTCAGAAGGGTTCAGCCTTTCTCTGTTGCCAGACTTCTGGCATGTATGCGTTCACAAAGTAGACAGTTTCTAGTATTCAAGCCTTTCTTTGCAGGTGGACAAAGTGACTAGTACATGATAAAGGGAAATGACAACTGAACATCTGCTTTGAGGACTTTTGAGTTGCCCTCTTACCACATTGCTTCTAAAGAGTCAGAAGCCTTGACGTGCATCACTTGTTTTGCCACTTCCTTGATAACACAATCACTTTGGGCCTTTGATGGGTGTTCAGTATGACACCAACTCTCCCCTTGTCATCTCTGAGGGCAGCAGCAGTTTGGCTATCTGAAGACTGCCTCAGACTGCCTCTTTTTAAAAAG
>VYXC01001553.1:742480-772025 GCA_013397175.1 Platysteira castanea | reverse complement strand
CCCAGTCCCACTCGGGGCTGCAGACAGGCAGGGGCCGTGCGTGCTGCCAGACCCCGAGGCTGGTGGAGAACCTGCCCTTGCCGACACCAGCACCGGCACGGCAGAGTGAGCTGCAGCTGGATGCACCCCACGGGGTGATGGGCGAGAGTTCAACTCTCTTCACCCTGTCCCACCTGTCGGAAGGTGTTTCCAGCCCCACCAGAGCTGGTATAAAGGGCATTGGCAGGAGGGGGATATTCTGGGACTCAGTGGCTCTGATGGAGCATATTTAGTGTTCAGGGTGGCAGGACAGCCCTGGTATGGCCAGGGATGCTCATAGTAGTGGGTCACACCTTTTCAGTAGCTGCATATTTGGCCCAGGGTTATCTTGCCTTCATGGGCTCTGGGCATGATTGACCAAGCTACAG
The DNA here is from genome assembly GCA_013397175.1 of Platysteira castanea. Taxonomy (NCBI): domain Eukaryota; kingdom Metazoa; phylum Chordata; class Aves; order Passeriformes; genus Platysteira; species Platysteira castanea. The sequence continues at coordinate 771,618 of VYXC01001553.1, read as the reverse complement.
AGAGAAAAACTTTGCTAAATCCCACCCTGATGGGAAAATTCTCCAGCCTCATCATGCTTCAGCCTTGGCACTTTGTTGTCCCAGTCTTGAGTCCAAAATGTTCCTAACCAGTTTTCTTTTAATCATTTCTGGGGTTTGCATGTGAAGCATCACTCCTTGGTGCTGAGTACACCTTCTGTCAGGAGCAAAGCTACGGGGGTAGGACTGCAAGCGGTGTCCACATGCAGCTGGGAAATGTGCAGGTGCAGGTACATGCAGGGCAGGGCAGCTCCAAGGCCCTGCTCAGACAGGATGGATGCTCTGCGGATGGCTGCACGAAGGGGAGGACTCAATAGGGAAGTGAGGGGCCCCGGCACAGGCAGGAGGGAGAGTGCCTCTGGGAACACCAATCCCAATCCCCTCATTTGCTGTGAATTTCTGCTTGCACTGGGCTTTGTTCACAGGGCGGGGGGCGAATGCCTCACCAGGGCCCCCAGCCCATCCTATTTGCTCCACTGCCAAGCTCCAGGCCCTGGGCAACAACATGTCAGGACAGAGAGCCATGAGCAGTTCAGTAATGACCTCCCTTGTTGTTAATTGGAAAGCCAAATTAACTCGGTGACTCCACTCTCAATACCGTGCTGTGTGGCTGCCGTCTCATGTCCTCAGGAAGAATTTCCCCTGGCAATGCCAATGGATATGGAGTTGGATGCTGTGGCCTCTTCCCCTCTCCACACATCTTCTGTTGGAATTGTCTGACTCTGCCTGGGCAGCTGGTATTCTCTGGTGGGGGGGAGGAGGAAATTGAGGCACAGAAGTCAGGCTGGCACCTGTGTCAAGACTGCTCACCTACCAAAAAAAAAATTCTAATTCAAAGCCGGGATCCAGGAGGCCTCAGCACTGCTCTTGCCCTCCAATCCCTGTACTGATTTCCAAAGGACTCATCCACACACTGTGAGGGACTCACACCAAGGGCAAGCTGGCTCCTGAGGCGGTTGACAGAGGGGCAGACCTAGCTGTAGCAAGTCCACCTTGAAGATCAGTGGCTATAGAGACAGGCTGCATCCAGGCTCAGTTTCTTTTATTTCTCTTTTCTTTTCTTAGAGGCAACCTGACCTGACTCTGAATTTCTGCTGTTCCTTTGCAGGTAGGTAAAACCATAGAGGGATTGTGATCAGGCTGGCTTCGGAATTAACCCCAGAGCTGAACAGTCTGGGTTAGCAGTGCTCGGGGCTCCTCGACAGGCAGTGCTAATGATGACACAGCATTGTGCTCACAACTCGTTAAAACCCAGACTTTAACGATATCGCCGTGTATTTAAACCCACGCAGCCCTATTGCAGTGCCCATGTGTGGAACCAGACCTGCTCAGAAGCACATCTGAGAACTCCTCGTGGCTACACAGGTCTCCAGGCTGCCAGCACTGGGACAAGGCATAGTGGGTACTGGGTGTTTGAAGGGTCCTGGGCTCTGCTTGGGTAGGGATGCAGGCAGGGAAGGGTGGCATGCTGCTTTGGGATGCCCTGTCCATCCTCAGGGCTCACCTCACTGCTTTAACTTTCCCAAGGCTGTTGGAAGTTGCTGCTCAGCTCAGGCCATGCACATTAAGTTCACCCTTATCCATGCGTGGCCCCAAATGGGCTGGATCCCGAAGGAGATATATGCCACCAAATCCAGCTGCCTTTTGTCTCTTGGAGATAAATCTTGCACAACAGTCCAGGCAATGGGGATAAAACAAACACAGATATTGAGCAGGGAAACTTTGGCTGCTCAAACTTTTTGCCTGGAGCTGGCTGGAGCATCCTGGCAAAGCAAATGCTCCCACTAGTGTTTGTTCCAGTTTTCCTGTGAAGCCCCCTTTTTTATTAAACAGGGTCCTGGTGAGTTTGCTTCGCCGCCCATTGGAGCAGCCCTGCGGGGCCAGGCTGGCTGCAGGAGGGAGATGTGGAGCCAGAAAGGCCTGACCCCACCCCAGCCCTTATTGCTTCTTTCAGAGAGAAGTGTAACAGCATCACAGTCCTTGGTGACATTGAGGGACTATTTGTCATTGGGAGAAATGCACTGGCAGGCAATAGGAGGAGAGCCAAAGGCTACTGCAAAGCATGAGGCAGGCATGGCTCCAGCATCCCAGCACCATGTGCTGGGGGTGCTCGGGACCCTGCCTTCACTGCCCTCGTGGGCTTGGGCATGTGTCAGGCTCTGCCTGCACACAGTGCACCACGGGTGAATCCGGCAGTCTGGCTGCTTGTTCTCAGCTGAGAGGGGGAACTAAACCAGAGCTGTTGGTCCATCGGAATGCGGTGACGCAGCAAGGTGCTGGGGCAGGCATCATGTTCGGGACAGGCTTCTCTGTAGTACCAGCTCAGCTCTTCCTCTGCCTGCAGCGATGCCTTCCCAGGGAACCGCAGCTTCGCAGATGTTGCACTGATGGAGTGAGATTCCTCCTCTTCAACACACTGCAGCCAGGTGCTTGTTCAGGCAGCCCTGGCTTGCAATAAATTTGAAGCAGGGATTCAAAGCTGAAATAGCTCTTCTGAAATCTTCCCTAAACAATGGGAGAAAGAGTCAGGTCTGATCAGGGATTTTCAGTCAGATCCCGGACCAGCATCCAATTCCACCCACTGTTCTGAGGGATTACAAGGCTGAGGCAGCCAGGAAATCAGTTTCAAGATGGTCTTTCATGTCCCATGCACTCCTGGGACTGGGTTCAAGAAGCCACGACAAAAATTCAATAGAAAGGGGTTGGTTTGAAGTTTGGGGTGGGAGATAAGCAAGAGCTGGAGCCCAGGAGGGAGCCTGGCCAGAAGCCCTGGTCCTGCTCATCCCTAGTGCAGCCCCTCTGGGATGAGCTCTCCTCTGCTCTTAACTTGACAGCTGTCTTGCAGATCACTTGGCAACAAGCATGTGTGAGGCATTTGTCACATTGCAGGTGTGCATCCAGGTCTGGACACAAGGTTCAGTCACTGCTCCTGCTTGTTCCCTGGCGTCGCTCTCCTCCTGTTGTTTTTGAAGCAGTGTGGATGAGGCCACTCACCAGCCTCTCTGTTATGTGCACACGTGTTTCTGTGCCTTCAGCAGCTTCTCCTGGGCTTTCCTCCTGCTCCACTTAATTAGGCACCGAGGGAGCAGGACAGTAACCAACAATTAGGTGAGCTGGAGAAGTGCCCTGATTTTCTGGCCTCGCTGCTCTGAGCACCTTGGGAACTACTTTCCCCTGAGACAGGAGAAGGAGACGGAGGGAGCCAAGGCTCTCAGAAAGATAGAGCAAAGCAGCATCAGCTGGGAACAGCAGGCAGTGGGTTAAATTGTGCGGGCATGACGGGATGAGGCAGGAGACTCCCTGGGAAGGAGTGAGGCAATAGGTTTTGATCCTGGCTCTGAATCAGTGGGGTTATAGGATTGTCATTGGACATCTGGATGGAGGAATGTCCTCATGCAACATTTATTATATGGGAAGTGCTCAGGAGTGACAGGTCAGCATGGCTGCCTGAACTTGGCTCTGTGGTCCCTTGTCACTGGCATGGTCAGCTTACGTGGCTGTGATGTCCCGAAATTGGCTCTCACCCCTGGAGCTTGTGAGGTTTGTCCATTCATAACTGTTCTGTGATCACAGTGGCATCCCTGGGGAGGGATTACATCCTCTGCCGACTGTGTGCCTGGCCCAGTTGGAAACAGTTCCGAGCAGCCTCTGCCTCTCTTTCTGTTGCCAATTCAAGGCCTTGGAGCTAATCTCCAGTGTCGCCAAGAGATCAAGTCTTGGCCCTGCTGGTAATGGTGTGATCCCAAAACATTTCAGGAACAGAGAACTTGAGATGTTGAGCTAGACACTGAGCTCCTGAAGAAGACAAAAGGGGATGGGGGATCTGACTGCATCCAGGTGACTCTACAATTCAGTGAAGGCTGTGTGGGTGACAGACAGAGGTGACACTGCCCCAAAGCGACCTGGTAATGCAATGGGAACCAGCTAAAGTGCAGCAGTCTAAGGCTTGGGAGCATCCAGCTGCTCTCCTCACTGGCTGGGAGCTACCCAAGAGGTGCTGCAGGAGCCCCACAAATGGGCTGCTCCAGGAGAGGAGGAGGATGCTTGGAGCCCTGGTACGCACACCCCACTGGATGTATAAGTGATCAGAGACTTTCTTGGTCCTGGTCTCTCTGAAAGGTTCAGTGTTGGCCTTGCCAAGGCTAGAGGAGCTCTCTCTACATCTTACCAAGAAATTCCTGCCAAGATGTTATTTGGCCAAAGTCCTGGAGGCAGGATAAATCAGTCTGGATTTGCAAACCCCAGGCAAGTGGCTGTGTGTGTGCTCAGACACACCCCCCCAAGAGCAGCCGTTCCTTATCTACATCCGCCTCTGCCAATCCCTCTTTGCTCAAGGTTGTCTCAGCCCTTACTCCTGCTCCTGGCTCGGCTCCCTTAGTTTCAAATTCCATTAGGCTTCAGCGGCATCCTCTCAGGGGGCTTTTGAGAAGGGTTGTGCCCCATTTCTACTCAACTGGGGAGCTCTGGCAAGTGGCATAGCATCCAAGGAGTGCATGCAATAAAAATCACTCATTTGTCCCCATAGCAAATGGCCTGGCAGTGGCAAGAAACTGCTCTCCCATCCACAAAGCACATGCAGCTCCTCATGGACTGATTCTGCCTTCTCTTTCTCCTAAAGTGGTTGTGCATCCCCAGGTCCATATTCCCTCCAGCTGAGGTCACTGGGTATGAAACTCCCATCCCTGCTGCTGTGGAGGGGAGAGTTACTGATTGCTGCTGTTGAGCTCTGCCTTGCAGGGAAACCCCTGGTGGGGTGGAAGATCCTGTACCTGCCAAATTTTTCCCTGGAAATGTGATATGAAATGATCCACAGAACTGGTCCCGTGCTTGGCTATCACTGCTGGCGCCTCTGACTCCACTCATCTGCTGGGCTGAGTCCCAACTGTCCGTGCACGATGCCATCAGCAAATGAGTGACAAGGGGCGCGGGTCCAGCCGTGCAGAAGGAGAGAGGCGCTGGCGGAAGGCTGGAGGAGAGGAGTCTGTCCGGGTGAGACGCATCGATCGCCTGTTATCTGATACATTATTCATAACCAACCTGGGCTGCAGCTCAGGAGAAAGTGGTGAGCACGCACTTCTCCTTGGGAAATACGCCCGTGAGAGATGAAGAGCCCTTGGCTCCAGCTCATCAGACACCCTGCTAGGCAGTCCCGACATACCAGCCTCCTTTTGGCTTTTCGTGCCCACATCCACTGGTGCTCGTGGCCAGAGTCCCAGCACTCACAGTCACATTGTACCAGGAAGTGTTTCTATCCAGGATTGCTCTCTCTAAGGGCAGAGCATCTTCTCTTTGCTGGGACACCCCAGTCCTTGTCACAAACATATGTGACTCCACCTTGATCAGCAAGTTAAGGATGTTCTGCTTCTCAGACTGGACATGAGTACAGCATTCAGCAGCAAGGGATGTGGGCCCCATCATACTTCCCCAGGGTGAAGTAATGGTGACAGAGAGGAAGGCAGGGGCACACAATGAGGACGTGGCTTCATGTCAGGTGTCATTCAGTGTAGGAGTCCCAGCCTGGATGGGTGCAGTACCAGGTCTGATCACATCTGGAAGACTTTGGAGAGGAAACTAAGGAAGGGACCTTCCTCTCAAAATGTCCAAGCAACCAATATGCCTGGAAAACCCCTCCCCCGCCAGCTGGGGTTCCTCTGAGAACCTGGTCCTGTTCCAGTGGGGTGTAACATTCACATGGACTTCAGCCCAGCTGTCCAGGGGACCAGTGGTCAGGGCAGCAAGGCACAGTGGTGTGACAGCAGCATCACCCGTGGGACCTGCTCCCCACCACTGCAGGATTCCCTTGGGAAGCAAGGCAGTTGTGTGTTCCATGGGACAATCCACTCGCTGTGGCACTTGGCATGATGCCACCACACTGCAGAGGGACTGTGGCTGGGAAGAGACACTGGGCTGGGGTGTGTCAGGCTGGAAGTGCTCTGGCATTTTGGCCAAGGGAGGGGTTCCAATGGGGAAAAATGAGGTAGTGAGGCATTAAGGACAGTCACACTCTACATTTTGAGAGGTGCCCATAGAGATACCTGGCTCTGGGTTTTACACCTCTCTGCCCATAGAAGCAGGCCCATGAGGTGAGGGCGGCTCACAGCCACCCCTCCAGCCCTGCGAACATCCTCTGTGATGCTGCTTCTCTTCCTGAACCCATTTCTTCCCCTTCCCCGCACCCGGGGATGTGCTGCCGTGCCTCTCTGGAGGCTGCAAATAAACTAGCCAGGCCTGGGACACCGGCTTTCTCCCTGGAAATAGCACTGCTGTAATTCCCAGCAGATCCGAGGTTGGTTCCATATGGCTGTGGGCTCCCCACTGCCCAGCTCGCAGCCTGCCCAGCCCAGCTGCCTCGCTGCTTTCTCCCTGGTGCAATATGGCACCTCAAAGCCCAGCGCNTGCAGAGGGACTGTGGCTGGGAAGAGACACTGGGCTGGGGTGTGTCAGGCTGGAAGTGCTCTGGCATTTTGGCCAAGGGAGGGGTTCCAATGGGGAAAAATGAGGTAGTGAGGCATTAAGGACAGTCACACTCTACATTTTGAGAGGTGCCCATAGAGATACCTGGCTCTGGGTTTTACACCTCTCTGCCCATAGAAGCAGGCCCATGAGGTGAGGGCGGCTCACAGCCACCCCTCCAGCCCTGCGAACATCCTCTGTGATGCTGCTTCTCTTCCTGAACCCATTTCTTCCCCTTCCCCGCACCCGGGGATGTGCTGCCGTGCCTCTCTGGAGGCTGCAAATAAACTAGCCAGGCCTGGGACACCGGCTTTCTCCCTGGAAATAGCACTGCTGTAATTCCCAGCAGATCTGAGGTTGGTTCCATATGGCTGTGGGCTCCCCACTGCCCAGCTCGCAGCCTGCCCAGCCCAGCTGCCTCGCTGCTTTCTCCCTGGTGCAATATGGCACCTCAAAGCCCAGCGCCAGCACTCAGGGATTAGCTCTCTTTTTTCTCTTGTTGTTATTGCTTTATTAGCTAAACCTAACGAGGCAGCATTTGTGCTGGCCCTTGAGGGCAGGTGGCCAGGATTTATGACTGCAGTGCTGCCGGGTGACCTGGAGTAGAAATGGGCATTCAGTGCTGGGGAAAAGAGACCAGCACCCGCATCCCTGGGGATGCCGAGAGGACTGGGACAGCTGCTCTGCCCGGTGACTTTTGCTGATGCCGTGTTTGCACCAAGGGAGAGCTCCCACAGTCCAGGGGTATTCGCTGGCATCGCTCACACCAGAGCTGGCAAGGATGCTGTGCCATGCTGAGAGAGCACCCGCATTGCGAGAGTCACAGCTGGCACGGGCACGGCGCAGCTCTGAAGGGGCATTTCACTGCTCAGACAGCCGCTGCGCATGAAAAGGGCATTGTAGGGGAGCGTGTGTGGCTGGGGAGCAGCTGGCGTTGGCAAAGCATTGCCGCATCTTAAAGGGACACAAAGACCACTGCCTCCTTCCCTACAGGGCATTTTGAAGCCGGATTGGGGGGTGGGGCGGGGGGAAAGGGCAGGAGATTGCTGGGGTGGGGGGGGGACGGACTGCAGTGGACATCACTGTGGGGCTGTAAGCACAAAGGGGACAGACACACAAGTCCCAGCTGTGATTTGGGGCAGATGGGTCCCTGCTCCAAGCACCCAGTGTATGGCTTGAACAGGGGAGGTGCTGCCCTGTGCCACTTCCCACCAGGTGCCCTGGGGTGCTGCACACCCAGAGTGGTGACCCCAGTTCTGCCCAGATGGTGAGGACTTACTGAAAACGCCTTCACTCCCCTTCTTCTAAGCCAGTCACAGCGAGCCCCTGGCCATGGTCCCTTGCAGAATCAGGGCATCTGCCCCCACAGCTGCCCCCATCCCTGCTGTGCCTGTGCTGTGAACACCCCTCCCATGCCCTGCCCAGGGGTGCAGCGTTCCCCTGTACCTGTCTGCCTAGGCCTGGTTCACACCAAGAGATCACAGAAGTTTCGTCCTGAAACTGGTTTTTGAACGGGCTCAGCTCACCCAGCGTGAAGAGCAGGACGGGCAACGCTTATTTCAGGCAGCGGCATAAATCAGCCCATGGCTGGTGTCGGGCTTTGCCAGACGTTCCCCTGGGGAAGCAGAGGCAGCCGCAGGGGATGTTTCTCCAAGCCCGAGTTTGCAGCTTGGGGCCTGAGTACAAATCTATGGCCATGTTCAGGTTCAAAAAAGGGACCAGGGACACACAAGGGACATGCAAGACCCTCCGGCAGCAGAGGAGAGCAGCCAGCTGGATGCTGTGATGTCTCAGCTCACCGCTGCCAGCTTTGCTGGAGCCAGTTTGCCAAAACAGGGTGCATAAAGCGGCCTGGGAATGCTTGAAAGGAGGCATGACTTCCTTTGAGAAAGGTCCAGAACGAGACAGGGACTGCGGGAGAGTCAGGAGGCAGCAGGGGGCAAGGGAAGGAGCCACAAAGACAAAAAGCACTTGGAAAAGTCCTCGGCAGCCAAANCGGGAGGGGGGACACAGGGGGACAGGGGACAGGGCAGCCGGTTCCCAAAGCCCAGAGCAAACCTCACTGCCTCCCGAAACAGGAGCCCTGCCGCTGCTCCGCAAAGGGTGAGGTGGTTTGCAGCCTACATGCCTGCATTCCTGCATCCCTGCCCCGCCAAGTGTGAGGCGGTTTGGGTCCCTGTTTCCCTGCTTCCCTGCATTNCCATGTTCAGGTTCAAAAAAGGGACCAGGGACACACAAGGGACATGCAAGACCCTCCGGCAGCAGAGGAGAGCAGCCAGCTGGATGCTGTGATGTCTCAGCTCACCGCTGCCAGCTTTGCTGGAGCCAGTTTGCCAAAACAGGGTGCATAAAGCGGCCTGGGAATGCTTGAAAGGAGGCATGACTTCCTTTGAGAAAGGTCCAGAACGAGACAGGGACTGCGGGAGAGTCAGGAGGCAGCAGGGGGCAAGGGAAGGAGCCACAAAGACAAAAAGCACTTGGAAAAGTCCTCGGCAGCCAAACCCACGAGCCCAGACACGCCGCAAAGCACCTCTCACTTGGGAGCCACTGCTTGAAAAGGGCCTTTGAGGAAAAGCTGGGGAGCACAAACACGTTTCTCCTCCTTCCCCTGGAGGGAAAGCTCCCGCTCCACATCAGGGTGCTGCACCCCCCATGGAGGAGGACACTAGTTGGGGGGCTTGTCACAGCATCCTCGGTTGGGAATGGGGGGCTTGGCGTGAGCATGAGAAGTGGGATCCAGACTTTCCCAGTAGACGGAAGGGGGGATTCTACCTTGCTGCCTACCCTGCTGTCGTNGGGGGACAGGGGACAGGGCAGCCGGTTCCCAAAGCCCAGAGCAAACCTCACTGCCTCCCGAAACAGGAGCCCTGCCGCTGCTCCGCAAAGGGTGAGGTGGTTTGCAGCCTACATGCCTGCATTCCTGCATCCCTGCCCCGCCAAGTGTGAGGCGGTTTGGGTCCCTGTTTCCCTGCTTCCCTGCATTCCTGCATCCCTGCTTCCCTGTATCCCTGCTTCTCTGCTTCCCTGCATCCCTTGCCTCCCTTCCCCGTGAAGGGTGAGGTGGCTGGCAGCTTGCATCCTTGCTTCCCTGCATCCCTGCCCCGTGAAGGACAAGGTAGTTTGCAGCTTGCGTCCCTGCCCTTGGCAGGTCCTGTCCCTGCCACTCCAGCCTTCATATTTCCTAAGGACCCTCCAGAGCTGGAGGAGGCGCAGAGTGGTGCTTCAAGGATGTTCTGTGGAAGGAACAGCTGTGATGTCCACGTGGATGAAGAGACACCAAGGGGAGGCGATAGAAGGTTAAACCACTATCCCAAGTGTCAGGGATAAAGGTGAGGAGGGGTGACAGTTCCTGCTGCCTCCAACAGAAAAGCCATTGGGGCAGCAAATGAAGACTGAAGGTAGAGAAGCGAAATTGGTGGTGTAGGCCACTCAAGGACTCCCTGCAGGACTCTCCACTGCAGGAAGAAAAATCCATGGAAGTCTGTTAGATACAAAAGCTCAGACACCCATGTGCTGACAGTGGTCAGAGATGAGAGGACCATAGTCCATCCTGTGGTTCCTGCTCCTGCACTGCTCTCTGCACATCTGAGAGACATCCAGGCTGGCGACCATGGGGTAGTGGTGGAGGCAGACTTCTGGGCTGTCCTGCTTTACCTCTCTTCCCTTCTTGCTCAGTCTGGAGTAAGAAGAATTAAAAGATAATATGATTTTCTGTTTTGTTTTTCTTTTTGTTCCTAAAAGAGAGCAGTTGCTCCTACCCGGGAATACCTGTCCCATCTGGCTTCCGAGTTGCTCATTTTCACTGCATGAGCAAAGGACCAAGAAATAGACCATAAAAATAACTGCCTACAGCTGAACCTCTCTGGGAAGCTGGGATACACAAAGGAGGTGGATTTAGGGGAAACCAGTGACATAGGATCTAGGCTATAAACCACCTCCTTCTGCTGCAGGGACAGAGGCTGTGTTGGTGCAGAGCAATGATCGGTGCTGTAATTCAGATGCTCCTGCAATTGTAGAGTGTGTCAGCGCTGGGAAATCCCCGAAGCTTATCGCCAGATTAAGAATTAGCTGCAGATTGTAGTGAGATGGATTGGCGTCATGGCATGGTACCCTCCAGCAGTCGCTCAGAGCTGCTCCTGGTGCTGTCTGATGCCACCGGTCTCTGCTGCCTACAGGAAGGAAACACTGGGGAAGGAACCAAAACAAGCGGATGAGGAGCTGGCCCTGTGCCCTCAGACTCTGTCCTGATCCTCAGGGTCTGAGCCCTGAGCTGATTACCAGCAGCTTGATCTCTCCTCTAATGCCACAGGCTGGTGCCCGTGCAGGGTTGCCTGGGGGGAGCCGGTACACCTGGCTGCCAGCTTTTATGGATGTAGTTGTTTCCAGCCTGGCTTTGCTGGCTCTGCACTGTGTTTCTCACCTTCCCCAGCAAAGAAGTGCACAGGGCAGGGAGAGAGAAAGCTTCATGCTAAGCCACCCTCCTCTGCCAGCCTGTGTGCCCAGGCAGCCTGGCAAACCTTTGGCTGGCAGTCTGAAGGCCAGGAGTTACCAGCACTGCTCAGGAGTGAGAAAGGTCTCCTGGGGCCAGCACTGGGGTGACAGAGGACACCATGGGAAAAGCCACTTTGCAGAAGGGAGCACTTGGGTGGACAAGGGCTGGTGTCACAGCAAGGGAGTGGCACACTCCAATGCAGGTTGTGTGTCCCCTCCAAATGAGAGCCCTGTCAGCTCTGTGATCCCCTTCATCCTCCTGTCCCTCTCCTAGGGCTGGGACAGAGAAAGGATTTTTTGCATTTTTCCCTGCACTACTGCTGGCAGAAAATTTTTCCATGCAGGAAACTTTGCAAAAGTCCTTGGAGACACTCTGGAGGAGGCAGGCAGGGCTGTTTGACCCCAAAGCAGAAAGATCCCACAGAAGGACAAGCAGAGTATCCCACATGTGGGCTCTGGAGCCCCAAACTGCCATCTCTGTTTGCAGAAGACAACCCTCAGCCCTGGGCTGCCAGCCTTTCCTGACAAGCCAAGGCACACCGAGCGTAGCCAGGCTGGGATCTGAATCACAACAGCTTCCCAACTGCCTGCGCACAAGGGAAGAGTGGAGGATGCTGCTCTGCTCCTCTCTGTGCTCCCCTGGTATCCCTGAGCTGCCAGGAGATGCTCTGAGCTTTTCCTCTCCCTAGTCTTTATCCCCACAGCTGACTGCCTGTAGCTCCAGGTGACAGCCCATCAAATTGGCTGCAGGCTGCAGGGCTGTGAGGTTCCCACACATCCATTGCCACCTGAGTGATTTCTCCTGGAAATTACACCTTTTTCTGGTCCCTTTTCTTGCCCCACAGTCTGGCCAGGTGGGTGTTAAACACGGCACACTTCATGCTCCCTGTGCCACAAGGTGCCCAGAGTGTCTGGTCCAGCACTGAGACACCACAGGGACCTCATGGATTTGAGACCCTCTGGGCACTCAGACAAGTGGTGCCACAGGCACTTGTAGAAGAAAGATTACAGAAGGAGAATTAAAGTCTGGGGCTGAGAACTAAAAACTAAACAGAGATGCTTAAATAGCCCAGGAGCTATAGGACATGCTGAGGTTTCTCCTGGAAGAAAGGATGTAGTTGTGAGGGCAGGTGGAATTTTGAACTTGTCTGATAAGTCTTTGTTGATGTTAACACATAGCAGAATGGTGAACAACCTGCTGGATTGTTCTGAGAAATTACACCAGGATGAAGACCGTTCTGAAGATCTGGCACATCCACTAGGTAAGAAAACAAAGAATGAAGGTTACTGAAACTGTAGGTAGTAATCTGATATGAAAGGAACCACACAGGACACAAAATACATGACTTCGGACCTCGTTATGACAGATACAGATGAATTAATTGCTGGGCTGGAAGGAAGTGGTTGTCCTGATTGGTTGACCTGATTCTGCTTGTTCTGGGCAAAAAAAAAAAAGCTGCTCTGTCTCGTTTAAGTGTGGTGATCCATAGGGTTAATTTTTCCAAAGCTGAAAGTAGAAGAGGAATTCAGATTGGGAGGAATAATTTAGGAAAAATGTGAGAAAATATTGTGAGCTCTTCAGAAAGAGTTTTTCATAGGTAGCAGGTCACAGTGCAAACAGGGAGGAAATGGGTTTGACTACAAGCCCAACTGATTCAGTGGCAAATTGGAAACCAAAGAGCTACAGATGACAATGGAAAGGGAAGGAGGACACTAAAAATCAGTCAATAAAGTGGAAACTCAAGATATTGATTACAAATGCTAAAAAAAAAACAAGTAAAAAAATCCATACTGGGCAGGGGTAAGGACAACAAAAGAAGTGCAGGTAGATGGAGAAGAAAAGAAGTGACAGCACTGATACAGTCTCCACCTAACATCATGGATATGGTAAAACTGACAATGTAAAAGCTTTTGTGCTCAGTAAGTAATTCCAGGAGGGGATATACTTGTATCAGATGAGATATTATACAGACCACTGTAATCTTGGACAGATATTAGAGCACATACAGGAGTAAACTCACAAGCCCAGAAGAGTCCTTGGAGAGCTGGCAGAGGTGTCCTGCCCTACTAATCCTTATTTGCAAGAAGATCAGAGAAATGCTAATGTTTTGCCAGAATTTCTAAAAAAGGCAAATGAGATCACTGGATAAATCAGACCTGTTAACCTGGCATCATGCAAAAGAGTGGAAGAGAATCTGAGCATTAACCAACGCGGAGCTAACAGAATAGAAATAATGAATTGCCCGGTTTTTGTGGCAACGATGTTTGGGTTTGGTGCACGAAGGTCACTGCGTGACCACAACATTGTTACTGTGAACATTTTGACTGAGAACTCTGAGATACAATAGGATAAAGTATTTCCTGCAAGAGTTAGCCACAGGTGAGCCTCAGGAATAGATGACCTCTGTTGATACATGGGAATATTCCCCACAGAAAGGTGGATGTTCCTGAATCCTTCTCACGGCTGATAATGCTGGCGCATGGCGGAAGGATGGGTAGTGAGATAAGGACATCACAGTCCTGCTCAGTGGTTTGTTACTTTGGTGAACTCAACCCATTCTAACAAAACATCTTAGCAAGTCAAATGCAAGGAGGAGGGAGCAAATTGTGGACTTCAGTTACTGAGTGGGAGGATGGAAATGGTGAGAGCAAACAACTCAACCAGAGCTCCTACTGTGACACAGGAGTACAAGGAGTAGCACAGGTTTTGGGTGTTTAAATGGAGAGTAATGACATGGCTGATGCAAGTCCTGCCTATGATTTTCAATTCAATTCAGTTTTGTTTTGTTTTGTCTTGTTTTGTTTTGTTTTTAATGGAGATGAAACATGGGAGAAGAGGCAGAAAAGAATCCCTGCAAGGAAGCCCGAACATGGGAGAGAACGAGAGCACACATGCCTAGTCTGGTTATCTAAATGAAACAGAGATTAAGAGGTATATGAGTGCTTTCCTAAGGCCACAGGAAAGCTAATTTCAGTTGTAGACAACACCGAACATTTACAGAGGAGAAACCAACAAGAGAAACTCCTCAGCCTGCTGCTGACATGAGGGGCGCGTTCTAACAAAGTTAAACCTCCAGCCTTTTCTCATCGTGTTCCCAATCTCTCTGGCTTGGCAAAGGAAAGATCCACCACAGGTGTCGGAGACCTCACCCTGGGAAACAAAACCCTCAGACACGCCCTTCAATCCCCTACAGCAATCCAAACGTACATATTCATCTCAACATACCCCAAGCAGGTATCCCACAGCACATACCTGGGATACCTAGCTCTGCTGGCTAACTTCACACTCATATCAGTTCCGCATTAGTCGAAGCATTAGGGCCACTTAGCATATCGTTATCGGTGCTTGATCTCACAAGTGTCTTAAGGAAGGTGGTGTTCATACAGCCTGACTTTGTTAAGGTCTTAGGAGAAAAGGCAATGCTAAAATATCCTTATTGCTCCTTCTACACCCATTTTAATCTAGCACCTTTACACATCGAGAGATTTATCATTTTATTGCTCCATTAACAAAATTGTCCACCATCGTCTTCATCTGAGGTCCTATGACCCTTTTCTTCATGCTGACAAAATCCTTAACTAGGAGTTAAAGTTTTTTAAATTAAAACTCTCTCAGGAGCCTAATTACCTCCATTTCAATGCTAAATGCTTTCATATAGGCAACAAACCAAAGGCCAAATTCCAAAGCGACGGTAAACCCACATGAGAAATGATCAGGCTTCCTCCACAAGAAGCATGATTAATCACCAGAACCAAACAGCTAATGAGAGACTCTATGGGTTTATCTTCAGATCAAGACTTGGTTCCCTCCCAGAAGAGGTGTTTGCTTTGGCATCCATTGTTGCAGTAAGTGGGCAAAATACAATGGCCTGTGGTGTAAAGGAAGCCACATGGGAGGGGTGGCCATTTTTTCTGGTCTGATCCTCCCAAATGCCCTGCACCTCCACCTGCTTCACCAAGACCCGGAGGTGAGCAAATTGGCTCCCTGAAATCAAGGCTGGGGAGACAGCTCATCCAGCCTGCCCTCCTCTCTGCCTTCAAGGGATCCCTTGATATGCAGTGTAAGGCAGTGAAGGGCAGAGAGCCAAAGTGTGGCTAACCCCAGCCCAGAGTCACCAAAGACCTGGAAGCCTCTCTGATACATAAATCTTTGACACGTGTCTGGAACTGTCACCAACCTGAAAGACCAAACAGGGCCTTCCTTGGAGGTCACAACTTGGGGATCTTTTTCCCAATAAAAATCCTCACCCCTAGCCTGAGGCTGATCATGGTGCTCGAGGGAAGTCCCTTTAGATCAGTGCTGATCATTAGATCAGTGTTCTGGTGCCTTATGGCAGGTATGCCAGCATTGTCCTCTCAGAAGCAACCCAAGAGGTTGTCTTGAGATATCTTGTTAACTGAGAGGTGCCTCTGGACACAGAGCACCTCCTTTTCCTTGTTACTTGGTGGAAGGTCACTAACCCAATGGGATGGGTGAAAGGTGGGAGGATGAACTGTGCACTGAAGGTGGTTCTCCCTCCTGCTTGATGATAGTGGGCATCTCAGTAATGGATGGGTATTTTAGGGGTGACAAAATCTCACCTTCTGTTGTCACCTTGATGCCTCCCTCACAAAGCTTTGGTCCAGCTGGCAGACTTCATCTTGCCCTTCTGGACATGGCCACATCTCAGGCATCTCCTCCCTTTCCCACCACCATTTCTGGCTGCCCCAGCAGCACAGTACCCTGGGCATGAGGACTTTAGCTCTAAAGAGACAGCAGTGAGCACACAGCTTTGCCACGCTTATCTCCAGTGACCCATGCCAAGCATGTCCTATGCTTCCCATACCAGTATGTCTGAGTAGGAGGCCACAGGGGCTGATGAGGGTGAATGCTTTGCCCTCGAGGCTGTTCTGGAAATGATTGTTGAATCTTTGAAATGGATGCAAGCCCTTAAGTTCCAAAAGGATGGACTTTTGATATCTTTACAGAGGTGAGTTCAAGCTCTCCTTGTCTTTGGGTGCTCCATGGTGCGAGGCTGTGGTAGAGCCTGAAAGCAAAGGTTAGGACCATAATTTGTTCCTGTGACCCAAAACATTTGAGGGCAACCATAATGCCCCTGGGACCTCTTCAGGAGACAGTCCAAATGGTGCAACCAACTTCTCCAAGAGGGACAGGCTGCTCCCAATCTCCCTGAAACCCTGTCTGTTTCTGTGGTCATTAATTTCTTGCTGCACATGCATAGAGCAACAGGCATTGCGAAGGTCTCCCCAGTCCCCCTTGGCTGCCAGGCAGGGGAACCTGGATGGGAGCAGGAGTGCAAGGTGGGGGTGGGTCAGTCTGTAGTGCTTGGGAGCAGAGCTGCCCCATGTGCTTGGAGCTGCAGCCCCGCACACTTAATGAGCACCAAATGTGCATAAAGTGAACAGAGGGAAAGCCTTTGTCAGGCAACAGCAGCAACTACCACTGCGGAAACAGTCAGAAAAGCCTTTCCCCTTAAAGTTTACTACTTCTACTACTAGCCTGGCCTGGAAGCCTTTATAGCTCCTGACAAAGCTGGGACTTTGCTCTCGAGCCAGCTAGTGAGAAGCATCAGAAAACCTGCATCCATGTGTATAAGCCTGGTACGCCTTTGTGTGCATTCCTCGGCGTGTGGGTGCCCGTGTGTGCGCATGCCAAGGGCTCTGAGTGTGGGTTTGGGTGGGGTGGGACCTCGCCTCGCCCTCCCGGGTGCTGCTGTGGGGAGCCAGGCAGGGGGCAGCTGGTGGCTCCAGGCTCCCTCCCGCTGCTGGGAGGCTCAGGGGTGGAAGTTCAGCAGTTCTGCAAACAGAGGCCTCTCTCAGAAACACCAACAGCCACTTCAGGGGCAGGTTTGCAGAGGAGCTCAGTGCCCCTTTGCAGAGCTGGAAGGAAGCAAGTGGCTTCTGCAGGGAGCCCGTCACCTCGAGGGCCCCTCCAGGTTCTTCAGAGGGTCTGCCCTCATTGTACCGCACACCTGCCTGTGCAACCCAGAAACACTGCTGGAGCTTTTTGGAGAGCCCTGGTGAACATGTGCAAATGGATGCGGATCCTGTGGGTGCAGAGTGGGGTGGGGTTGGTGCTTGAGCTGCCCCCGGCAAACCCCCAGCAGAAACCATGCTCTTGGTTTCCACTGAGCGCCAGCCAAGGTTGGGGTCTTTCAACAACAGGGAGGTGTGAAAGGTGCTGAGGCTGTCTGGAAGGGACATGACCTTTGCTGATGCTGGTGGCAAAGCCCCCCCAGCTCCAGAGGAGCTGCCAGGAGCCATGGAAGCCAGAGTATCATGACTGTCCTTCTCCACATTCTGGCTACGAGACCCCTGCCAGCAGCAGGGCAGGTGCCTGGTGACTCCTGGCTGAAGGGTCACTCCTGCAACTTGAGACCTCAGCCAAACCATGCACCCTGTGCTCTTGTGGGAGACTGAACACTGGAGCATCTTGTGGTCTGCACCACCTGATCGGCACTTTTGCATCTCCTGACTCCTGTCCTTAGGGTGCTTCTCCCAGGACTGACATCAACCTGTTTGTGCCCCTGGCAGGTGGAGGTCCTCGACCGCATTTCATCTGCTGGTCCAAGATGGCAAGAGAAGGCTGAATCCTGGCCTCCTCTGTTGCTCCTGGCCCTCCCATGGCCCATAGTGTCTGGAAGCTGTGGCAGGCATGCCTGCCGCACCATGTGGCATTTCTGCAGGCGAGGAGGCCTTTGAGAGGCCAGGATAATGGCTAATAGTGCTGTTTTCCTCTGCTCTGCTTTCCTTCAAGTGAATTACCAGGGTCTTGCTGGGAATTATCCTGCCATTACCCAGCGCTCTGGGGAGCTGCCAGTGATTTACTTAACAGCAAACAACACAAAGAGCCGGACACGGCGGGAGCTACACAACCGAACAAGCTGGGGAACGTGCAAGTGGAAGAAAAATGCTGTAACAGCAGCCAGGGTGCAGGGATCCAGCCAGGGCTGCCAGCCACAGATGGGCATGAGGATGTCCCCAGGATCTGCCCTCGATTTGCACGTGGAGCTGTTCCCTGCAAGGGTAGATTTGGTCCATGGAAATGTCCAAGGGTGGAGGCCCCATGGTTCTGTGCCCAGCTGGCCAGGAGGAAGCCCAGGGCTGTGGCACAGAGGAAAATCCAGTTCTCCCTGCTCCTGGAGAGGTATCGGACTCTGAGATGGTGGGAAGGCTGTGAGCAGGTCGGCAGCAGAGCCAGGACTCACCCCCTGCTCTACACCAAGACCTACCAGTGCTTGCATAAGGGGTGCAGAAGGGACAGAGTCCTGACCTCTCCCACTGCCTCTTTGCATTCTCCAGATTTTGTCGTTGTCACCCTTTATTATCCCGTGGGTGAGCAGGGCCCTCAGACATCCATGGCCTACCTCACTCCAGCCACACTGATGCCTGTCACAGCCACGGCTCCAGCAGACCACCACAAAGCCAGGCTGCCCCAGGCTGCTCCCGCCTTCCTCCGGGAACTGCCCTCTGCACACAGAAGGGTGGGGACACCCCCGCAGACACGTGCCTCCCATATGTGTCCCCAGCATATGCTGCACCCTCCCCACAGGCTCTCATGCTTGCCATGTGTCCTCTCTCCTCACACAGGCTGCCCCTGCACAGCCACCACGTGGCCCTCCAAGCCCCCCAGCACCCACATGGGACCCCCCTTTTCCTCCTGCCCCGTCCACAGCTCTGCACACATACACAAACGCTCTCCTCTTGACATTTCACAGGTGCCGGGTGAAGGAGGGGCAAAGGAGGGGCTCCTCCAGTGCTAGAAAGTTGTTCCTACTCTGTGCTGGGAGAAACCACATTACTCACGAGTCCCTTTTTAGCGCAGCTATGTGTTTCCCCCTTCCATCTCCAGTCCATTAGCTACTATGGAAACAACATGTCATTGCCCGGAGGTGGAGTTCAGCCACAGCCAAAACATCCAAGGATAAATTCCAGCACCCAAATTCACATCCTGGGGCAAAGCCTGTGCAGTTCAGCCAGGGAATGGGAGCAGAGCCCTGGCTGTGCTAAAGGAGCAGATCTCAGTCAGGGCCTGCTTACTGCAGGATGTGTGGGGTGCAGAAAGCACTGGTGGGGACCCCATTGTCCCAGCCAGAGTGGACATGGCATTGCTGGGGAAGGCCAGGATGATTTACTCTTCCAGAGCCTGACCAAGGGCGTGCAAGTGGAGCTAAATAGCAGATCCACAGGGCCTTGGCTGCCTCATGTCTGCTGCATCCTGCAGCACCCACTGCTCTCAGCTGTGGATTTTGGGTGTCCAGCCTGAGCAATTCGTGCATCTCACCCAGGCTGCTATTGCGGGGCAGAAGAAGCCAGGGTCCCCATTGCACCAGTGCAGCCGAAGTGCTTGAGCTAAGCTGCTGCAGGTGAGCAGTGGAGAGGGGAGCACTGTGGGATGTCCTCCTCAAACTCTGTCCCCATACCCTGAGTCACCTAGATCTGGGGAGGGATTATCAGTGTCCCAAAGCCTATCTGGCTCTGTGTGGGGAGATACACCCAAGGTGGGGCAGAAGCTGTAGGGACCCAAGGGAGTCACAGTTTAAGTGTGGCTGCTCTTTGTCATATCCCCTCAGGAGATATCATACCCCCTCCCCTGGGGAGGAGGAGGGCAGGCAGGGATGGTGGCATGTCCTGCCTGAAGGCTTTCATAGTGAGGGTGAGTCCTGGCTCCAGTCTTCCCTGGCAGATGGGAAATACTGGAGATAGGAAGCAAAGCCCTTAGAAGGAGGAACTTTCCTCAGTGGCAGCCAGCAGTCCATGACAGAGCTATGACATCCAGCAGTGGTGCTGCCCAGCTGCCTGCTGCTGTCTGTGGGCACCCTCCCAGCCTGGACTGCCCAGGAGCTGCCATATCCTGCTCTGGTGGCTTTGCTACCCTGCAGTGCCAATGTCTGGGGACAGCAGTGCCACATAGGGTAGGCAGTAACTACCCCAGCACTTCCAACAGGTCACCCAGAGACAGGCACCAGAGCTAGCAGTGGTTTGGACACCCCCTCCCTTCTCCAGCTTCTTCAGGAGATGGAGCAGGAAAACCTGTTAGTCCCCAGGGCAGCCTGGGAGTGATCCACTGGCTTTCGAGTTGGAGCAGTGACCTGCGTAAGTGCCTGCCTGGATCAGGGCCAGTGAGAGCAAACTCTGGCCATGAGGCTCCCTCAGAGGAGGGAGGGAGAGATCAGAGGCAAGCAGAGATGCCTTTCCAAAGCAGGCAGAGGAATTGCCTGTCAGCAAGGCTTCTCTGCAAAGAGGTGAGCACCATCTCTGAAAAACAACAGAACAAATATTGTGAGGAAGAAAAAAGTAATGCTGGTTTCTAGAGCAGGGATTTTCAACCTGTTCTGCTTTGCTGATCTCCAAAAATATCTCACCAGAGATGCAAGTTCCTTTGTAGCAAACCCACACCACCTGGCAAGATGCTTCCTGGCCTCAGTTACTCTTCCTTAAAAGCAGCCATGGAGACATGGGGATCCCCCAGCCATGAAAGCTGCAGCTTCTGAGGGCACTGGAAATATAAACCAGGTTTTAAGCCCCATGAAGTGGATTGCAGCCTCAAAACCCCAGGGCACAGTGTTGCAAGAACAATGCTTGCCTCACACCCACTAAGGAAGGAGCAGGAGGGCACCCAGTGAAGCTGAGAAAAGCTGAGGTGCTGGGGAGCACTGGGGACATTGCAGTTTCAAAGCCATGCTTCAGATGGGGTACTTGGTGTGGGTTCTCTGGTGCCTAATAAAAGGCCTGAGTTTCCAGTGGCAGGTCTCTTGGCATGGGTGCTAGTGAGTGTCCCCCATATGCTTAGCCACTTGTTTCCAAGACATTGAAAGAAGATATAGAATCTCCCCCTCACATCACCACCAAATTAGTTTAAAATTGGTCCCATGGGTTTGCAACAATTAGAAAGGAACGAGCAGCAAAAACGGGAGAAAGGCTCCTTTCCTTTGGAAACCAACGTGGACAGTAGCTAAAATAAATGCTAAAGGATGCGGGAAGGTGGAAAGGAAAGAAGTAGGAAGAGAATGATCCTACTAAAATATCTCTTCTCTCCAAAATCTTGCCTATCACAGGTGTCTCCACTGAAGTAGGATGCCTGAGCATCCTTAACAAGTGGGGGACAGTCCTGAGATACAGATTGGTCCTGATGTCCCCAGTCACATCCTTGTCCAGAATTTCAGAAATGCCACCCAAGAAAACTTCTTGGCAGGGATCTTCCCTGTGTTCCCGTCCTGGGGCTAGGGGTGTGAATGGAGACCCCATCAGCTCTGCAGCTGAGCTGAGTGACACAGGGGACACCCTGTGACCCCATGGGGATGGCATTTCCCCCTGTATCCACTCTGCTTTTAGCTACTGATGCAAGGAGCATCCCTATAACACACCTGCCAGACCAAAGGAGCTCCCCTCAAGCCTGCACAGCCATGAGACGAGTTGGCCAAATAACCTGGCTGAAAATAAAAAACAAAACCAAAAACAAAACAGGCAAAGTCCATTCCCTAATTCCCTCTCATTGAACAAGCAGTGAGGGAGGCCGCACACCAGCAGAGCTGGACGGCTCCTTTGGCAGCGGCACAGATTTCGATCGGCTTGAAGCAATCATGAAAATGCAGCCTGAACTTCCAGTGACTCACCCAGAGAAGGGAAACTTCCTGGCTTGTGTGTTTGAGCATTTCTGGGAAAACTGCTATATTTGGCATGGAAAATAGGAAGGATTCCTCCAGTTGCTTGAAACGGGAGCAGCAGAAATGAGTCAATGGGCAGCTGAAGAACATTGAACAAGGGCGCTCTCTAAATTATTCATTGCGATTGTCCACATCGTGTATTTTCTCCACAACAGGCTCAACAGTGACACCAACAATTGCTCCGACAGCCACCCCAGCACTACACATTGGCTGTGTATCATTGACTACGGACATTACAGGCTGCTTCCCATCTGTTTACCAACAAATACTGCTCCTAAAGGTATGGCATTGTGCTTATCGCTACACGTTGACCCAGCGTGAAAAATCTGCCAATTTATGTTTTCATGACATCAGTAGCTAGAAATGCAGTTCTTGCCAGCTTCAAACACTCTCAAATGTTTCATCTAGTATGCTGGGGGAAAAAATGAAGGAACTGCTCTTCTGCAAATTACTGAAGTTGGTGGAGGGGGGTGCTATTTTGAGGATTTAAAATGCATTCTTCTCTCCCTTTTTTTTCCAGTAGTTGTCCAAATGGTTATTCAAACAGCTTGTTCATTAAAATCCTGAGTCGGTAAATGAAAATTGTCGTTTTCAGATATATTGTTATTACCTAAAGGAAAAAAAAATATTAATAAATTACAAGAAAAAAAAATCAACAACTTTTCATGAAAAATCTGCTAAAAAAAGAGAGAGAGAGCAGCAAACATTTTCCACTGGGTGCAATGCCAACCGACTCCTGGTTAGCGTATATTAAATTAAATATTCAATTTGGTCAGGCACTGCTTTTATTGGTGGATTAAATATCGACAAATACGTCTAATGCAGAGAGATGCTTCATGCTGCAGCCTGGCAAATCCCATTGCAGATCTGGATCAGTGCTTCGGGTGGGAAAACCTCTTCCTCCTGCCACTGTGATCCTGCAAGGCTGATGCCCAGGATCCATAGCCATTGCATGGCGGGCCTTTTCACCTTGTGACACGCTGATGTTCATCGTGGCTGGGCCAGCAGTGGGTGACCAGCACCTCTGCCATGATGCTGAGGGCAGGAAGGAGGAGAGGGACTGTTAGGCAGTGACCCTCTCCCAGCCACTGAGGCTTTGGAGCTGAAGGACCTCCAGAACAGGGAGTGGGACCATTGGATTTAACTTCTTCCAGTTTCTCTGCTGAATTTATCCAGTTGCTTTTTGCATGTAAATTTTTAAGCCACTTTCCATGCTCCCATAGCAAGGAGGCCACAGCTCTGCCGTGTCAGGAGACCTCTACCTTTCACTAGAGTGGAGCTTGCTGCTTTCTGGTGGCATGCTCTTTTACAGGGAAGAGCCAAGCACCCATCTTGATTTGGCAGACTTCTTTCCTCTTCGCTGCTCAGCCCGCTCTTTCCAAAGGTGCTGTTCAGTGGGAACCACCCCAAGCAGGAGGGTTTCAGCCTGGAAGCAGTGGCCTCCTTCCCCTGGCTCCTCCCTGCTGGGCTGGAAGGTGGCCATTCCCTCCAGAACTCCAGCAGCACGGGGGGCGAGCTGGGAGACGAGTGGAGAAGCACTCCTATCTCCAGCACCCCACATCTTCAGCCCACCAGAAGCCCCAGGCAGGAATGAGATATGCTGGCATCATATCAGAGAGAAGGGTCTTGTCTGGGGCTCTGCTTTGCCTCTTGAATGCTGCCCCTGGAGATTTGGTATCTGCTTGAGACTTCTGGTCCATCAATTATTTAATTCCCTCCAGCCATGTGGTCTCCAGCCCCGAGTGCTCATCTCCTCTGAGTGCACAGGCCTGCCTGTGGGGGGAGAGGGGTTGGGCAGGGGGATGCAGAGCTGGGGCTGGGCAGAGGACTCCCAGTGGGAAGGAAAGCAGAGGCACAGGGGACAGGTCCCACCAGCAGAAGTCTTGAGCTGAGCACTTGGGCCGGCACCTTCTTTCTGAGCCACACATTGGTTGGAGGGGTGGGTTCTTCTTCCGATCTCTAGAGATGACCCAGAGGAAATCACCTCCCAGCTCCATGCCTCACTTTCCCCACCTGTAAAATGGGGCCAAGGATTTCACAAGTGGTTTGAGCTCCAGTGGCACCCCAAACGTGCATGGGACATTGTGTTTTGCAATAAGCAAGAGTGTGACTCTTGCCCCTGCTTGCAGGGACTAGACCACCGTGGATGTGCCTTTAATGGATCATGTAAGGCTGGTGGTCCCCGTTTGCTGCTGCTGCCTGTGCTGTCTCGAGCTAAAGCGGCACAGCATGGTGTGGCACAGCATGGCACAGCACGGCACAGCAGGCACTGCTGGGTAGGCAGGACAAGCCGCGACACGCGGGCAGGCAGGCGGCTGGAGCCGGGTAGGTGTGTCCCTGTTACCCAATAAATAACTCAAGCCCTAAAGCAGCCCATTGTAATTACAGGGGCCCCGCGCAGATTGAAAACGAAGAAGAAGGAGGGGAAAAAAGGAAATCAAGGTTCAGTTCTTCCCCAGGAGGTAGTGCTCCATGGGGAAAGCGATAGAGGGGAGCAGTGATTTATATCTCTCCAGAGGAATTCTCCTTTGCAGGGCCGCCCAAGGCGCAGCCAGGTTCAGCTGAGTTTCTCATCTGAATATGCATGAGCCAGTAATTAATTCTCTCTGATACTGATCCAGATTTGGGGTTGGTTTTGTGAGTGTGTGCGTGCGCATCCGTCTTCTCCCAGGTGTGCCAACACACCAAGGAGGGATGAGACGAAGGAGTGGTGGCTCTCCGCAGTTGTCCCAGCAGGATGATGGCCATTGACACTCTGTGGCCAGCTTGGGGCAGACGGGTGGCCCTGGTTGGGTGGGGACTCCTGTGGGGTGGCTCTGGGTGGTGTCCTGCTGGGGATAGCACGAGGAAGGGGGACAGAGAGCAGGGCACAATCAGGGTCATGTGCCTGGGGCTGGCCACACCATGGGGCAATCCCTGCCCAAACACACATCCAGCCTTGGGCACGTGCAGGAGGTGTTTTCCCTCCTCCAGCAGACATTGCAAAGATACCGTGTTTCCAAAGTGCTGGGAAGAGGCAGGGAGGGAAGAGAATCTGGACTCGCCTCCTCCCTCCCATCTTGCTCCCTCTCTCCTTTTAAATCTCTTCCATGCATCATTTGAGGAGTGGGACGGAAGCCCTGAGGAGCAAAACCCTGTCTCTGGCCCAAGGCCCAGGCCTGGAGCAGGATGTGGGTGTGTAAATGCCGTGCCATGGGCCGTTGCTCTGGGTCTGATCCACAGCTCATAGTCACAACCAGCCTTCAAACTGGGGGAAAACCAGAAAACGTTAATGAGAGAGAAACAACTGTTTTCCAGCTTCACCAAGCCCACACCCTAGAACACAGGTCTCTTCCCCCTGCCTCAGGAGGAGCAGTTTGCCCCAATGGCCTCCTCACCCTTCCCTCGACAGAAAGGCAATAATCAGCATTCCTGCCTTTAAACCTTGCCATGGGGCTCCAGCCGTCTCTCAGGGATGAGTTGAGGTTGTTCCTCAAATCACAGGCGGGGAAGAACAGGGATGTGAGTACTGGCACCTGGGTCATGGCATCAGCCGTGCTGGCCCCTGGCAGCCAGGAGGAGGTGCTGGATCCACTCCTGCTGTTGTGGGCTCCTTAGAACAGCCAGCATCCCAAACTGGAGGCTTCTCTGGTCCCTCCACAATGTGTCCACTCTGCCTGTAGCCAGGAGCTGGATTAGCAGCACTGCTGGGGTATATTGCTCCCCTCTGCCTGGCCCTGGCTCCTGACAGCACCCATCAACATGAGGCAGAAAAGGGGCTGCCTTGGCACCACATCTCAGCCAGACAGGGCAGTGGCTTCCCAGAGCCACAGAGAAGCCAGTGAGCATCAAGGGACCATGGTGTTATTGCCTGCTAGGGTCAGAAAATCTGGAGAGGTCACACTCCCTTTCCCACATCCTCCAGTCACAGGGGATAACTCCTCTAGAACGCTGTCCTCACTCTGGGCCTCCATACAGAGGCCCAAGGACTATGCCATGTCCTGCCTGCTCTGGATACAGCTCTGGATGCTGACAGGAGTGCAGAGGAGACAGACTCCCTATATCCATCTGAGGGATCCCTGCAATGTCTCCAGGCTTGGGAAGCAGCAGGCTGGGAACGGCCGGTGAGTCAGAGCCCTGTGTTGTAATGTGGGGGGCAGAGCGCGTGTTGAAGCAGGGATGGCCGTGAGCTGCAGTGTGGGGCCCGCCTGGGCCTTTTGCAATCCTCTGGGGAAAGGCGAAGTCAGTGTCTCCATCCCTTAATTAAAGTGTGCCACAGGGCCCTGCTCCTGCCTGTTTACGTGGTTCGTGGGGATGGACGGAGGAGCAGCAGCCCGGGACACGGGGAGGAGGGTGGCCTCATCAGCCCTTCCCTGGGCTGGGGCAACCGGTGCTCTTGAACGCAGTCTCTGGTTCCTGAAGCCAGGTCTCAGCCTCGGCCCCCCGGTCTCTCAAAGGCACTTTTTGTACCCATGAGCCGACTCCAGTTCTCTACACACCTCCCCTCCCTCCCGTGAGCGCACATGAAGCTGCTTCCCACCTCCCCATCGCCCTCTATCCCCTCCAGCACTGCTCCTCCTGAGAAAACGTCCACCAAGCCCCGGCCCCCATGTGCAACCCTTGCCCATCGAGGAACAGAAGGTGACACAGCCAGGATGTCATCTCTGCTGGCTTCACGTCCCGCATCACCAGCCTGACCTAGAAACACTACCACGTCTCGTGCGCCGGAGCCCGGGGATGCTGCAGGCTCATCCCTCTGTTTTTTCCAGAGCAGCTGAGTGACAGTCGCCCCTCCCTTGCCTCTCCGAAGAGCGTAATGAGAATTTCCTCCGAGGAGCAGCTTGCCGCGATGAAATAATCGCCCGAGCAGGATGATCTTCGCCGGGGATTAGAGAGGCTGCTACTTGCTGAGCTAGGGAAACGGCCAGTGAGGAGGGAAAACTCCTACCCTCCTCCTCCGGCACCTCGGCTCCTTTGCCAAAGCAATTGCCTGCTGCAGACGGAGCGAGGTCCCAGGCAGAGAGCTCAGCCCTGGAAACTTCTGTTCCCGATGCTCGGACACTTTTGCAAAGTCCCCTTCCACTCTCCTCCTCCTTTCTCTGTTCCCTGCGGAGCCGCTCCCCAGCCCTGGCAGTCGGGAGGGGTGGAGAAGAGGTAACGAAGCAGCTGCCTTTTAGAGGCAACAGTTTTTGTGGTTGTTTCTTTTTGGACTGCTGAGGCATAAAGCGCCGAGCTGAGCCTGCTTCTCCCTGCCTTCCGCGCACAGGCACTCGCCAGCCGGTTATTCCGCTGCACGGAGGGACGGCAGCAAGGGCTATACATGGATTTCCGACGCGGAGTGGTTTAAGGCAGTTTTGCTTCCACTGCAGGCTTGGTTGTTTTTTTTTATCTCCAACCCTCCCACCACCACCCCCCCGCCCCCTGTCCTCTGTGAGATCCTGGTGTGACCATCCCTTGAGGATTCCTAGATTCCGAATTTTCTTCCTGAAATATCCCACATCTCATTTTCTTTTTTTAACTCTTCCTGAAACGTGGGAACCCCAAGCCCAAAGGAGCATCCCTAGTTTGAGCAGAAGGCACGCATGAAAGACAAGTTATAGCAGAAGTGATTTTTTTAGGGGGGCTGGGCTTGGGTGGGTTTTTTTTTCTTTCCTCTTTCGGACACATTTCGAGACGCGCCAGCCGCCAGCTCCCGGCTGGGCTGTGGCAGAGGGCGCTCCTGCCTCCAGCACTGCGAGCAACCTGCCCCAAACCCACTGAGTCCTGTCTCCGGGAATAGCAGCTGCCCTTGTCTCGAACACTCCAAGCGAGAGGCGTAGCCAGCAGCGACCAGAAATCCCGGTTTCCACAGCCCTCTCCTTCCCCTGGGTGCATGGAGAGGCTCTCGCCCTGCCCTCGCCCAGTCCTGCCACCAAGTCAGAGCGGGACATCCAACGTGAGAAATCCTTCATCCCCAAAAGGTCCCAACGCGGGAAATCCATGGTCCCAAAAAGTCCCTCCTGACAAAACGCCGGCAGCGCCCGACAGTCGTGAGAGGGGCACTGCTGTGTCGACAGCGCCTGTGATCCAAAGCGAGAGTTACTCGTGGGGTCGCAGCCCCTGGGGCCGGGAGACGACCAGGGCACGGGGTGGCTGGCCCTGGTACGAGGTCAGTCCAAGGGTCAGCGGCCGCCGTGAGGTCTCAGCCGCTGCGGTGCTTCCCGCTCCCGCCGCAGCCCTGCGGCCCTGACCCCCGTCCCCAAGCCGCCATCCCCTCAGTGCTGCTCCGACGAGGGGCAGGACGCACAGACTGAGGAGAAAAGCGCTCGATGGTGCGCCCAGGCACAGACCAGCCTGTTTGCGGTGCTACTGCGCTGAGTGGGAGGGACATTTTGTCCTGGAACCGGGGCCCTGTCTCTGTGTCCAGCCGCCGGGCGCGTGTGGGGATGGGGCAAGGGATGCCGGCGCCATGACGCCTCGTGCCGTGACGCCTGGTACCAGGCGGTGTAGGGGCTACCATGGCGTCTCCGCAGCTCTCCTGAAGCCGTAGAAGGAACAACCCCGGGTCAGCGCGGCTCCCAGCAGCCGGGAGCAGCACTCCCCCGCCCGCGGCAGCCCCCTCCCCCCCAGCTAACTGGCCCCAACTCCGCTCCACAGCTCCGTCCTGAGTGGCCTCCGGGTTTTCAAAACCACTTCGCCGCAGACAGACAGGCGGCTCAGCCAATAAGAAGCCGCAAAGCGTCAGCACAGCGTTCGCCTGGCGCTGCCGGCCAATCCACATCGCTCGATCCCTATATCCCGCCCTCCGAGGACAAGTTCTGCCTCAGTCCGACGGCCATGTTGAGAGTGGCAGCCGCTCTGCTCCGTCTGGAAGGGCATTTTCTGCACCCCTTCACTCGTTGCTTCGCGCTTTCCGCACCGGGGGCTATTCACGCGCGGCGCTGTCTCACCCCCGGGGCCGTTGCGGGCGGCGGAGCAGCTCCCCGGGGGTGGTAACACCGGGTGGTTGCCCCACGAAGGGTCCTCGGCGCCATCTTGAGTGTGGCAGAGCCCCCTCACTCGCCCCATCGGTGCTCCGTTACCCCGCGGTGTAAGAGAGGACGGATGTGCCCCTGGTGCCCGCGGGCGCGGTGTGAGGGGCACGGCCGTATATGACGGGAAGCTGCGGAATGGGGAGCACAGGGAAGCTCCTGGTGCGCCTCAAGCCCTGAACTCGCACAAGGTTGGGGAGGGGGGAAAGTAGAGGCAGCCTGGGTACGGTTTTTTTACTGTAAAATAAGCAAACGGGTGGGAATCCCGCATTTCTGCGCGGCAGGCTGGGCGGGCCGCCCCTCCCCGCTCCCCCCAGGGGCGTCCGCGGTTGTTGTTGTGGCCAGAGTTTCCGCGGGGTGCCGAAAACACAGTGAACGAGGGGGACTAGCGGGGTACCGAAGGGACGGGGCTGCCCCAGGACCACCGGCGGCCCCATGGGAGCGGGGTGGGGGAGGGCAGCGCCGGTTCTCCCGCATTACTGTTATTATTCTTATTTTTAACTCTTATTATTTCCCCTCC
>VYXC01001553.1:692802-731016 GCA_013397175.1 Platysteira castanea | reverse complement strand
AACCTGGGAGTCTTGGGTCACAGGGTCCATTTTGGTGGGGGGTAAAACTGGAGGCTGCCCCCAGGCTCCTAGGTGGGCATACTGATGATGGGTAGGGCATGGAGTAGCCAGGGGTGTGTGGGCAGGTCAGAGGGACCCCCAGCCCTCCAGCTCCTGGTCTGCACCCAGCTGCTGTGACCCCCGCAGCCACTGGTGATGGAGAGGGCAAACCCCACCCCTTCCCCCACATGCCCTGGTGTTTCTGCACGCCGTCTCTACCCTCTCGTGGCTTGGTCCCAGTGGCTCTGGCTGCCCCTGCCACCCCGTGACCCTGGGGATGCTCCGGTGTCTCTGGTGTCGCCAGTGCCAGCGCTGGGGCTGAGGCCGGGCACAGCTCAGTGCATGGACCCTCACAGGGATCCCAGCCCCAGTCAATCCCCACGTGTCAGCTCAGCCAACCGGCCAATCCTGTGCTGCCTCCACCAATCACAGCCAAGCAATACCCTGGTCTGACCAATCAAGTGCTGCCACCTCGCGGTTCCCCACAGCCAACCATGTGCTGCCACTTGTCTCTGCTGCTGCCCCACCCTTTGCAGCAGCAGCCCACCAATCACAGTGTGAGGGGGACTCTGCTGAGCCAATCAGGAGCTGCTGCCTGTGGCTGTACCAGCCAATCAGGGGCAGCCACACCCTGCCAGGAGCTATAAAGGCCCTTCTGTGCTGGGGCTGGCCCAGCATTCAGGGCCATCCCAGGGTGGAGGAGCTGTGGTCCTTTGGAAGGTGGTTCCTTTGGAAAAGCCTCCCATCTGCAGGGTCTCAGAGGGATGTATGTGGAACATGGTGCCCAATGCCACAGGGGCCATCTGTGTGAATCCAAAATGCTACAGGGATTTCTCACCTGGATAATGTCTTGGAACATGGACCATGAGCAGCAGGTCCTCCCAGCAGGAGAGGGTTTGCAGGAGTTATGCCAGCTGAAGGCACCTGTGAAGATCTTGGAGATGGTCTCCCTCAGAAGCTGGCCTTGTTGCACCTGCCTTGGGTGTGCAGGAGGTGATCCCAGCCCTACCTGGAGGGCAGAGCTGGGCTCTGTGGGGGCTGATGCCAAAGAATCGAAAGTGAAGAGCACACAGCCATTGTGTGCCTTCAAGCACGGAATGGTGCTGGGGCCCTCACCCAGAGCTGTGTCAGAGGTCACACGTTCAGCTGTGATCTGCAGAGCAGAACTGCCAGTGCCACCCCTCGCCTACAGACACCGCATGTTGTGAGGGGTCAGAATTCCACTTGGACTGCTGATCACACTGGTCCTGGAGACCACAGAGACAAGCGGATGAAACTGTTCTGAGGTGTGCTGGCTGGCTGCTGACCTCTGAAGATGAGTGAGGTAGCTCCCACATGAACTATCAGGAGAGTCTCATATGCACTGGGAGGAACTCGGGCTGTGTCGATGTGCTGTGGTGGCCACTTAGACCAAGGGCAGCCCTTCCCAAGGACTCTGCTGCGTCTGGACGTCAGCTGAAGTCACCTGTGTGAAGCTCAACAACCAGGTGGACTGAGAGCAACTCCCACGTGGTTGGCCTGATGCACATTACTCCAGTGGAGCCATCCTGCTGGAGGTCATGGCCAGCAGAACCAGCGGGGCTGAGCCCGTGCCCTGTGGACAACTGGACTGAACCTGGGCCAGCACAGCTGCCTCCAGTCCTGACCTGCTTGTAGTGGGTTAGGACCTGTTTCATCAGTTTGAGGTTGTCCTGCACCAGCTGTACCTTTTGGTTAGTCATCCAAAACTTCTTGTTGCATCTTTACAATCTTCATGAAATTTAGAGCACCTTGGGTGCTCAGTGGGGAACCTACCTGCGGGGAATGCAGGGCTTGGACTGCAAGCAAGACACAGGCTGGGGTTGGTTACTAGTGCAGTTTGTGTCTGGGCAAATAGCTGGCATCTACTTAAGAGACTGATGAGTGAAACTGCCTTCCAGGTGTGATTCCTCAAGATCACAAACACAGAAGCAGTTTTGAGTGGTTGCTATTGAAAATAGACACAAAGAGCTGCTCCTGTGCTGGAGCAATTGCCGCCTGGCTCAGGATGCAAGGTGTCCCATTGGAACAGACCCATCAGGAGCGGGCTGTGGAAGCCCAGGGTCTTGGCCAGTCTTGGCTCAACCCAACGAAGATGTGCCTCCTAAATGGCTCAGGAATGTTTGTGCACTTGCCTCAAGAGCTGCCTGGTGTGGGCAGGAAAGCCCAGCCCAGGCTGAAGAGCAGATGTGGGACATCTCGTTCCTGTCTTGTTCCTGGCTGCTGTGTTCCCACAGCCTGCACCCATCAGTGAGCCGGGGCAGCTCTGCTCCTGGGCCCTGACTTGACTTGGCAGTTGGAGGGACCTGGCCATCCCCAGCCCAGTGGCAGTCCTTGAGCTCTGAAACCCAGCTGGATGTTTACCTCCACTGCCAGGTCTTCTTGGGGCTGCTGGCCCAATCCTTTCCACCTCTGAGGTGGGAGCCTTGGAGAGGGAGCAGAGCTGGGGTGCCTGAGGCTCCTACTGCACTGACCCTGTGAATCCTCCATCCTTTCCTGTGCCCGTGGCTGCTCCATCTTGTCTGGCTGAGCTGCTCCTCTCCAAAGGGCAGGAGAACAGAAGGAAGGGCTGAGGGGGACCCCCAGTTTTGTAAACCCCAGTGAGGGCTGTGGCTCCTGTCATGGCAGACTGGGGAGCCCCAGAGGGAGGGGTGGTAGGCAACTAGGGATTGGTGGGCTCAGAGGCCACTCCACCAGGCTGTGCTATGTGTGAGCCAGGAAGAGACCTGAGACAAAACGTCAAGTGCTTTACTTCAGAGCAGATGTGGACCTGGAGAGGATCCTGCATTCCTTTTGTGAGAAAGCATAGTGCAAGGGGAACAGCTGGGGGTTGAGAAAGTGGAACCTGATTTGCCCTTGGAGAATCCACAGGGATGGGATCTTTACATGTGTCCTTTCCTACCCAGGAGAGAGGCCTTGGCGTTGAGTGGGGATCTGTGTCCTTCAGCTCGCTCTGCCCTGAGCTCTGTGGGCATCTCCCTGGGTTCTTCTCCTTTGCTGCAGGCAGAGCAGGCTCCTGGCCCTGCTCCCTCAGGGAGCTGTGAAGCAGCACCCCTCTGTCAGGGCTCGGGGAGGAGGTGTGAAGGGGGGGCTGCAGCTTGTGCCCAAAGCTGGACACCCCAGTGCTCAGTGGGCGCGTGACCCACAGGCCACATTGAGGAGGACAATGACCCATAGCAAGTACAAGGCACCTGCTCCCTGTCCAGCAGCCAGGGCACTGCCAGGCCCTGGATCCACAGGCAGAGAAGGGCTGTGGCTCTAAATGGCCTATCTGCAGTGGCAGGGACTGGTCCTGCACGGGGCCGGAGTGCCTGCATTGGATTGTCTCTGCCACCAAGTGAGACCCCAAGGGCACATGAGGGCTCAGAGCAGTTGCCGTGGGGTGCAGCCCCTGCAGGGATGGGACAGTGCAGGGTGCAGAGCCAGTTTTGGTAAAACCAAACCCCAACAATTGCAGGGGCTGGCTGGTTTCCTATCTTGGGGCTAATCCCCCTTATCCCTGCTCCCAAGGTGAGGATATGCTGCTTCTCTGGGGACAACCACAGCCTGAAGCTCCATCCCTGGGATGGACTGTGGGACAAGGCTGCAGCTCTGGAGCAGCATCCTGGGAAGTGAACAGCAGGCGGGAAGCAGGACTATGGGACTCTGCCATGGGAAGGGATGAGCATGGGACAACTGTCCCCAAGCAGGCACTGCAGCTGGTGCTCCCTGCATCCCGTGCAGCTCCGTGGGATG
The DNA here is from genome assembly GCA_013397175.1 of Platysteira castanea. Lineage (NCBI taxonomy): Eukaryota > Metazoa > Chordata > Aves > Passeriformes > Platysteira > Platysteira castanea. Next base: position 727,224 of record VYXC01001553.1, on the reverse strand, counting down.
CCCATGGGCACCCCCCAGAGCTGACAGGTCCCCAGCAGAGGCCGGGGACTGTGTTTGGCCGTGGGGAGTCCCACCGGGCTGTTTGCTGCGGCCTTGGGCTCGAGGGACTTGAGCATCCCCAGCTTGGCAGGAACATGGTCGGAAGAGGGATGAAGGCAGCCGTGAGGCACGGAGGTGCCGGTGTCTGTGGAGATGCCGGGACACCTCATCCCAGCTCCGGGCTGGCACAAGGAAGAGCACGTCCAGCCCAGCGCAAGGGCCGCTCCACTCCTGGAGCACAGCTGGTGGCACGTCCCATCCCCGGGTGACCCGCCAGCCCGCCTGCTGTGAGGCCGGCCCGAGCTGGCCCTCGGTGGCTCTCGCGGGGCGCCGGCCGAGGCGGTGACCACAAGCAGCGTCCTGCCCGGCGGCCACCCGCGCTGTGCAGCGGCGGCGGCAGCGCTGTCTTGCAGCACCATCTAGTGCTGCGGCTGGGGAAGCCCCGCGCTCCCCCCGAGAGCGCCGTGGGGACCGGCCGTGGCTGTCCCGCGTCCTGGGTCGTGCTGCCAAGGCCAGCTTGCCAGGAGAGCCAGCCAGGCTGGTGGTGATGGGGATGAACAGGCGGCACAGCGTGGCTGCTGGCCCGGGGCAGCCGGAACTACCTCCCCCGTGCTCCTGCTCTGTGCCAGGGAATTTCCTGCAAGGATTCCGGGAAACATCGAGGGGCGCAGGCGTTCCCAGTTCCTGAGCCAAATGTATCTGGCCTCAGCTGCCGGTTTTGCCACCTCCTCCCATGGAAATTGGGCCTCTGCCCTCTCCTTGGAACACTTGCTTCTCTATCAGCCAGGTGGCTCCAGCTCTGTCAGTCCCTCACCCTCAGGGTCTTCACATCACTCATGTGGTTTCCTCCTCCATCCCCAGCAGTTTCTTGGGGCCCATCTTCCATACCTGGTGAGAGCGTGATCCCTTCCCACAACTTGTCACTGTTCCCTTTTTGCACATTCAGGGCCATGTCAGACCTTTCCAGCCTGGCTTTTGGGACACTAGGACACCAGCTCCGTTACTCTGTCCTCTCATCCCCTTGCCCTGTGTCCCCTGCTTGTCCCCTCTCAGCTTGTCACCCCTTCTGAGTGTCTACCACCTCGGCCTGGCACTGAGGTGCTGGGAGAGCAGGCAGGATTCTGATATGGGGAGGGTGGTGCAGGAAGGACTTTGGCACAGAGCTGGATGCCATAAGAATGGAATGCTCCTCCAAAGGGGCCGTGGCGATGGCTGGCCCCTCTCTTGGAGGTCTGCTATGGATGGGGATGTCAGACCTGCAGTGGGGTGAGGCAGCTGCTGAGCCCCAGCGGGGATTTCACCCAGGTCCTGTAGCACTGCGGGGCTGGTGACCAGAGGCTCCGTAGGGCAGGAGGAATTTGGCACCTTGGACTGAAAAAGGGTATTTTGAATCCTGTCTTTGCTCCAGCTTCCCTCCTCCTGTCCTTGGGGAGAGATGGAACTGTGTCCAAGTCACCTGGCAGTGAAATCCCTGTGTCCAAGTGGCTGAGTATCTGTCTGGGGCTGTGCCTGCTCTGATTTGGCAACCCAGGAGCAGGATCTGTGCTCCCCAAAAGGGGCAGAGGGGCTCAAACCTTCCCAGGCCTCCTGTCTCCCCCCAGTGCTGCTGTGCTGGATGGCACTGGGTGAGGCGGGACGAGATGTTGTTGACCCCGAAGGCTGCCCGCTGCCATCACGCCCTGCCCGCCGCCTGCCCGTGCCACCGGCACCTGCGGGAAGGTAAGAGTAGCAAAGCAGACACCGAACATAATGTGGCCCTGGGCTGTTCGTGCGCCTTTTGTTCGGCAGCAACTTTCATGAATCAGCTCATTAACCACATTAGGATGGCTCTGCCGCCCCGCCTGAGCCTTATCGGGCGGGGCAGATCTGGGGCACGCGCCAGCGGGAGCCCCGGTGGCTTTGCCAGGCGGGCGGGCAGCTGAGGGCTCCCACAGCAGCCGGGGGAGGTGACAGCCTGGAGGGGTGCTGGCGATGGGCGCTGAGGGTGTGAGAGCCTGGTGCTTGCCGTGGGGAGGAGGAGCCGCCCCTGTTCCCCTCACCCTCATGGCAGCACACCGGGAAGAGTCTCACACCCCCAGTGCAGGATCCCGCTCCACAGCCAGCCCTGCAGCCCGTTGCGGGGTGGTTCCATTGCCATAAGCCGTGCTTCAGGGAGCCTTATGGTGTGATGGACCCCAAAACCATGCAGAGAGCTCCCCTGAAGCCAAAAGGGTGTTGTGCATCACCCTCCTCCCGAGCTGCCTCGCTGCTGTGTAACAGCCCAGCTTGCAGGGCTGCCAAGCCAAGACGTGGCTAGAGGGCAATGAGGATGGAGCTTCACCCCAAATCTCTCTGTGCCAGCCCCCCAGGCTATGCACAGCTCTCTCCACTTCCCGATGTGTCTCTGCGGCCCTTGACTCCGTGCCAGGCTCTGCAGGGCCGCCCTGCTCTCAACACCAGGTTTCCAAGGCTGCCAGGGCGGCTCACAGCCCTCCCGAGGTGGGGGACGAGTCCCCTGTGGCGACTTTCCAGCTGGGAGGGAGCAGCCTCCCGAGCACGTTCCCTGCCCCGAGGCTCTCGCAGAAACAAATGCCCCGTGTGTGCCGGCGGCCGGGAGGCACCGGTGCCCGCCGAGGGACCCGCCGGGGCCAGAACACCCCGGCTGCGAACAATGGGCCGGGAAAGTCGCGGCTGCGGGCTGGGATTCGGCCGCAGCGGCGGCTGCCGAGCCCGGCCGGTTCTTCTCCCCAGCGCTGCCCTCCTGGCCCGATGCCGTAGGCTCCCAGAGGCGCCCGGCGGCAGTAGCTCCGAGTGAGCCGGGGTTTTGTGTGTGGCTGGGCTTTGGGCAAGGTCCTGGGTAGTGAGAGGCTCCTCAGGGGCGCGGCCGGGTCCTACCCTTGCCAGAGCTGCCTCTCTTCCACCAGAGCCCTGCACGCGGACCTGGCTGTGGGAAGTTTCGTGGCCCAGAGATGCCTGCCAAGGCTGTTAACTTCCAGGTGAGCACTTGCTTGGTAAATAAGAGGAGGAATCACTGTGTTGATTCCACTTCTCACTCCCAAACTTTGCACAGAGAGTGGCATAAGGCTGCCTTCAGGCTGCAGCCAGAACCACCACAGGGACATGGATGGTTGGTGGCGGCAGTGACGTGCACACCTGACCTCCTGCTCTGCTCTCGCGCTTTCCAGCCCCACTTTTCTCTTCATTGGCACCTTTGCTGTCCCATGCAAGCGGGCCGAGATCTCACTGTGCCATGCTTGGGCCCTGGGCACGGGACATGCCCGTGTCTCCTGCCCCTTTGTCCCAAGGCTCCCAAATCCCGGCAGCCCCACAGGGAAGGGGACCCGCAGCTGCCTGGGCCAAGAACGGGCTCCTGCTCTGAGCACACTCCCGGGCCTTTTACCTGGGTTTTGGGTGGTGGCTGCTCAGACCACAGTGTCACCCCTGCCCTACCCTCCCGCTGCCCCGCCGTTTGCTCCTCTGCTCTTCAGGGAGGTTGATCCCTGCTCTGGGGGCGTTCTGGGAGCGGCTGTTCAGGACAGGAGCGGGTGAGCTGCTCCCGGCTATTTTCCCTGCAGCCACTGGAGGGCGGCAGTGACCCGCCGCAAGCGGGGCCGCCAGCTCCGCGCGGGAGAGCTGGGCACCCGGGGCCAGCCGGGCAGGGCGGGCGCGGCGGGAGGCGAGGGGCTCCGGAGGCCCTCCCGGGCCGTCTCAGGACCCGCGTACCTCCGGGGCCCTCTCCCAGGGCTGGTCCCCCGGCGGGAACCTCAGCCACGCGTGTCGGGGGCCACTTGAAGCCTCGCGGAGCCTCCAGCGTGAGCGCCCCGCAGGGAGCGCGTCCCGCAGGCGCCGGGGAGATTTAAGTGCGTGTGGGAATTCACAGCTTGTTTCACAGAATGATGTGGATTGGAAAGGACCTTTAAAGGTCACCTAGTCCAACCCCCCTGCCATGACCAGGGACATCTCCAACCAGGTCAGGTGCTGATCCACGGATCTGACCTGATCTGGGCAACCTGTTCCAGTGTTTCACCACTCTCACCCTAAAAAATTCCTTTCTTATATCTAGTCTAAATTGACATTCCTTGAGTTTAAAGCCATCACCCCTTGTCCTGTAGCTACGTGCCCTACTAAAAAGTCTGTTCCCATCTCTTATAGGCTCTTTCAAGTACTGGAAGGCTGCAAAAAGTTCTCTCTGGAACCTTCTCAAGGCTAATAACCACAGCTGTCTCAGCCTGTCTTCTCTGGCAAGCCGACCCTTCCCTCTGATCATTTTTGTGGCCTTCTCTGGACCCCCTCCATCAGGTCTGTGTCCTTCCTGACGCCCCAGGGCTGGATGCAGTGCTCCAGGTGGGATCTCATGAGAGTGGGGTAGAGGGGGAGAACCATCTCCCTTGACCTGCTGGCTGTGCTGCTTTGGATGCAGCCCAGGGTACAATTGGCCATTAGAAGAAAAGGCACCGGGGTCTCAGACCCCCTGGGAGCATCTATCCCTCTGCTCTTGGTCACTCCTTGGTTGTAGCTGAGCTTGGCGGAGGTGGTGCCTGCTCCCTGTCTCTACTGGACACCTCCTCTGTGGGTATAGCAGAGCATCTGCCCTACAACACAAAGGCTCTCAAGACCGTCAACCTTTTTTATTTTTCCTTTTTGGATACCTTTGTGTCTCCACTTGGACGGAGGCCCCACCCCCACTGGGTGTTGTTCCTGCTGGGTGCAGTTGTGGTTGATGTCTCTGTTTGAAGGCTGGCCTAGGATGGGTCATGCTGCCAACAAGACTCTGCCCTCGGCTGGGATCCATCAGTGAGGTCTGGTGAGAAAGTTGCTACTGTGACTAATGGGGCTTAATGGTCCAACTTCAAACCCCCTAAACAATATTTACTCTTTATCCCTCCCACATTCACCATTCAGTCGCTGAATCCAGGATGTGAAATGATGCCTTTCATTTCCCTGTGACTCTGAGGATCTCAAGCCCAGCAACAGGACAGGCTGACCAAGGCATTGAGAGATTGCACAGCTGCCTGTTCAGGAGCAGAAGCTGGAGATGCCCCTTCCCACAGCGTCCGTGTGCTAGAACTGATTACAAATGGCAGGGAAAAGTAGTAGCAGGGCTGGAGAAATCCATCCCAGTGGAAGTGCTGCCATGTGTCACTGAAGCCCCCGTATGTGGGGAGTGTTGGTCAGCAACTGCAGCCCCAGCAGAGCTCCAGGGAGCCCAGCCCAGCATGGGAGTGATGCTGGTGGGCTGAGGGGAACACGGGTTTTCCAGAGGGGCTTGAGTGTCCCCAGGCAGTTGGAAAAGCAGAATAGTGTGCAGTGCTGCTCGAGTGACAAAGGGACAATCATCCCCAAGGGATTAACAGACAGGGGAGGCCAAGGAGAAGCCCTGGTCAGAGAAGTCAGGACACCTTTCTGATGTGGCCAGTTGGAGTAAGAGAAGTTTAACAGAGATGGGTTTGTGGAAGGAGTAGGGCAATGGAAAGCCCTGTTCTGCTGCTGGTTTGAGTGATGGGAGTCTGTGTCTCTTGAGGTGTATTTTTGTAACAAAAAGGAAAACACACAGAACTAACATTTCTTCCCTTCTTTGGACGGTAGGAATGTTTTAATTGAGAAATTTGTTTTTATTACATTAGGTGGTATCACAGTCTATTTTACAAGTTTGGGGTAAGAGGATGTGTGGACCAGTTACACAGAAATCCAGCAAAAGGATAAAAATCTACAACATGAGAAAAATGAAAAGGTTAATTTAACCCCAAAAGAAAAGCATTGAGAGTTTGGTGTGAGTGGAAATGGGAGATTATACCAGGGTCCAGAGAAGTAGAAAGGATGAGACTGACATAAATTTACAGTATTGGTTCTGCATGACCATCGTTTGCCTGTGTTCAGAGACAGCCTCTCTTCCTGAGGGCATTGCTGAGCAGATGGCCCCGTCTCTGAGGGTTTGGTCTGGTCTTGTCAGAGGAGAAAGCAAAATAACTGATGGGCAAAGGTCACAACCCACGCTGAGCTGGTCCCCAGGGTCACCGCCTACAGGAGTGTCTTCCACTGGATAGTCGGGGGGTTCTGCACCAAGAACTGTATGGAGGAAAACTAAAACAGCTCCAAAAAGCCCCATCTCAAACGTAGAAAAGTCTCACTCTGGAAGTGCTTACGAGAAGATCGTCATCATAGAATTTGGTTTCTATAATAACATTACCACTGCAGGAGGAAAGGAGGAGAAAGAAGAAGTGTTAGAAGGATGCATGGACAGTGGACAGCAATTGCTCCTCTCCAGCCTCTCACAAGTCTGGGCTCACACCTTGACTCCCCACAACATGGTGTTTGGTTTGGAGCTGCACACAGTGAGCACTGTCCTGGTCGGGGTCAGTCAGAACACAGGGATCTCCCAAACACATTCCTGTGTGCAATGTTCCCCCCACACCTCCTCTTTCTGAGCACGGTACCACTCAGGCTGCTGAGTGCTTGGACAGCAAACTCCTGCTCACTCCTATTGCTAAAAATAAACTAGCAGTCCCAGCACCTTCAGGCCCCTCTCTCCTGCAGGAATTGTGAAAACTGATGGGAACTCTTTTTTTATTCTCATCTGTCTTCTAGTGCTGAGCAAGCTACATCAACCAACTTAACATGTAATTTCCCTCAAGAAGTGCTTAAATGCCAAGACACAAGCATATTTTATACAAACTGCAATAGAAATGTGGATTTCAGTGTCACAGAAGCTCTGGGGATTTAACTTGCTGAGTTTTGAGATTTTGGTACATAAAATAAGAACTCTGGGACCATTACAACACCTGGACACCTGAGCAGTGTGATCTGACCGTGTCCAAACAACCTGGCTCTTGGAAACTACAGCAGCAGTTCTATCTCCACTGTGGTTCTTGGTGTCTGTAACACTGAACCTCCTGAGTGTAAGGTTTTGCTGTGGTGTGGACAGCGTTTGAACTTAAATGTCAGGGAATGTTCTCAATCTGATACTTGGTCATTCTGGCAACTCTTCATGCAGAGTGCCTTGGTTAGCACCAAGTATCACACCTCCATTCTCTCCTGGTTTGGAAATACCAAGACAAACATGAGGTCTTAGGGAATATCAGAAAGTGAGGGGCTCTCCAAATCTTGGCAGCTGTAAAATGATGACTTCTTTGGGCCAAAAAATCCCCTTTGGATTTCTTTGGGCTGGGGGTTCTACTGAAAAGCATCAAGAATGACTTTAGGACACCTCCATGAATAGGAGAGAGAGAGATCTGGGCTCCCCACTACACATGGACATACTTCAGGGAAAGAATGGGACATTGGAAAATCCTCAAGGTCATTTGAAAACTAGCTTCTCTTGACTCCCAGTCCTGAAAATGTCCTGAATTCCTGAGATGATGAAAACCAACTTGTCAGATGTCTTTGTTTCTTTATGCTGGTTCCCAAATCTGGCTCCTCCTGTACTGACTGACAGGCCCCAGCTCTGGGAGCTGATGACATGTGCAGCACCTCCAAGGTTCTGAGCAGGCTGTGCCAGGAGCACTACTGGAACACTGGTGCTCTCTTCCGAGCCTGCTCTCTTTGAAACGTGCTGTGAACAGGAATCAGTGCTGGTAGCTCCCATCCCGGTGCCTTCTCTATGCGACTGGCTTTGCTCCAGACAGAGAATAAGAGGGAAAACGCTGGAGAGGGAGGTCTTCCAGAGGACACAGTGACCTTGCAGTGAGACTGGCTGCTCCCTGTCTGCCTCTTGTTGGCAGCAGGGTTCCCAAACACTTCTGTTTCTGGCAGTGGACTCCTTGTGTGCTTGCCTGCACCCATCCAGCACTGCAAGGAGGATGGTTACACTTCCCAAGAGCCTCTCTCCAGGAGCCTTTTCCATCACCCTCCCGAAGCTGGAGCCTGGCTGCCCACACTGAGCAATGCCCAGCACGTGCCACTGTGACACGTCCAAGGCGTCACTGCCCTGCTCAGGAGCCCATGTGTACATGGAGCCAGGACTGGACTGTGAGGAGGGTGTGTGAATCTTCCTACAGGTGACTGTAAAATGACTGATTCCTACCTTTTAAGGCTATTTTAGCCCCAGATAAAACTCTGTGCATAGTGTATATAAATGTATATAAAGGCATATACACTAAATGTGTATAAACCAATGTTAAAGACACAAAGCTCAGCAAAATGTTAAAATGATGAAACAAACACTAGAGCAGCTATTACAGGTGATATATTGCAGGAACTAAACTACCTTGGACAAGAGTTGGTGATCAATAGCTGATTTAAAAATGGCCCAAAAATCTGCTGGTTTTTTTTCCCTGGTTGTAAGGGGTATTAAGTTGTAAAACATTTTAAAATCCTTTCACAATTCACCTTCCAAAAAACGGAAGCAACTTTATTAAAGAATCAGTTTCACTTTCTCCAAACCTTTATTGCTATATTAATGCAAATTGGACCTATGAGAAGGAAGGTAATGAAGTGGGCTTAGCCCCTTTTATCTCTCAACAACTAACAGCAGTGAGGTGATCCAGAGTTGGCAGCAGTTCCCTCTCCTCTTTCCCACCGCTGCCCCAAGGAAATGCCACACACTGCTTTTGCTTTGCCTGCTCTCAGACTCTGCAAACCCAAGGCACTCACGTTAAAACGTTAGCTGGCATCATCTGTGATTCAGGTGCTGCCTCTATCAAGGACTGCCAAGTGTTTGTGGAGTTAGGAATCACAAAACCAAATTCAAAGAACCATTCTGCAAAGTAAAAAAAAAAAAAAAAAAAGACACAGAGGCATTTGAAAGAAGAAAATTCACAAATGGTCCTTTTGCTTTTCACCTGACAGGCTGGGCAACTCCCTAAACTGTCCTGCTGGTCTGCCAACATTTTACTTTTAAATTACTTTGTACAGCTTAAACTGCACTGAACCCTGCCCTCCTCTTAGAGCAGATACTCCCTTTCTAAAATAGCTGATGGTACTGATAAGGTCACATCACTTCCTTGGCATTCGGTGGAAATTTCAACACACCTAACTGGGAACACAGAAACCACACTCCTCTTCTTGCAGACATCCCTGGGATCCAGCTGAGGTGAAGTGTGCAACTGGTTGCCCAAAAGACACAGAGCTCAATGTTTTATCTGCCCCTCCTCCAGCCCAGATTAAGAGCAGCACTGCGGTGAGGGGGGTCAGATGTGGAATTGTGGGGTCACTGGCACTGCTGTAACCCAGGTACACCAGAGGCTCCAGCCTGGCTCTCTGAGGAAGACCCAGGAATTCCAGTAATAGCTGATTGAAATAACCTGTTTCTTTGCCTCAGGCAGCCTGTGGTGGATTTATGCCCTCAGGCACGATTACCCAGCTTTTTTGCTTACATAACAAAGTGTTAATACACTTATGAAATGCTATCCTTAATACTGTGGCCCATTAGTCCTGACAAGATGAGTGCTTCAGTGCTACTCTGAAAAATTAAAATCACCACATTCAACCCATTCTAGTCACTCTAATCCCTGCCCTGCTGGGGGTCAGTCCCTGTACTGCAGCACACAGAGCACATCCATACCTTCTAGACACTGCCCTTTGAAATAAACTTTCTGTTCCAGACGGAATTTTTCCATTTGTTCTGCTGAGGAAAAGTTTAACTCCCGAGATACTGCTTTGCATTTCAGGATTTTTTTAGGAACTCGAGCTGTGAAACAGAAAAAGGAGCATTATTTGGACACAGTAAAATCCAGCTTCTGCAGGTATTATCATTCTATACTTGGAAATAATGATTAGGACTAATACAAGATCATAGCAGCAGGAAAAATGCAAACACAAAGGACTTTGTTTTTACATTTGTTTTTACATTTGCAAGAGTGAAATCCGAGATGCAAATACCTTAAGTACCTTGCCCACAGCCAAGAATGAAACTTATGACAGAACCAGGGATACAACACTGATCTCTCAGATTCCTGGTTCTTAGTTGTTTGTTACTAAACCCCATAATTTTTTCAAGATGAAATGTAAGATGTAACTTAAATTTTTACTTTAGGAATTGTGCTGAAGATCACAGGCAGCTGAAGGGCTGCTTAGCACACCAAACCTCTTAGGCCTTCTCACTTTTCCTTCCCTTTCAGACTGAGCATTCCCAGAGCAAACCACAAATGTGTGTTTCTCAGCCCAGCAGCACTTCCACAGCCACCTCAGAGCTCTGGGAAGTGTCCTGTAGAAGTAAATGCCTGTTCCCTTAATACTGAGATCTACCCAGACTGTAAAGCCAGAACCACAATGGAAGGTTTAAGAGAGCAATTTGCCAATCCAGATTTCTGGGTCCTTGCAATGGGTGAGACACCAACAGCAAGTGGCAAACTGTACCTGACAGACATTTCACAAAATGATTTTTTTTAGAGGTGGAGGAGTAAGAGAAGGGACAATTTGAGAGCACTGATTAAGAGTTTTAATCAGGAGAATATGGAGGGGAATCAATACAGTAAAATTCTCCCAAACCCGTCGCACTTCAGTGGTGTGATTGTGCATAATCCTGCCTGCATATTAGAGAATGTTTCATGTGAAGTTATTAGAAATAAAGAGGGGAGAGAAGACAGCTGGCATGTGCTTTATGAGCCAAACTGTTCCAAAATGGAAAGCATATCAAAACATCCATGAGCAGGGAGCTCAGGCTGGTGTTTAATACCAGGAAGAGTCTCCTAAATCCCAAGCAATTCTATCTAATGTAGAACAATTTAATGAAGTAGGACCTTGATATGAGACCAATCTCAAGAGCTGGAGGCTTAGGGAAGGTAAGCCAGCATCCTACCCCAAGGAGAAGTACACAGCCCACAGTTCGTTAAAAAAAAAAAGATTAAAAAGAAAATTAAAAGTGTAAGGCAAGAGTTTTAAATGTAGAAGATCTCTAAATTTTTTATGGGATTTTTTGAACCATGGAAATCTGCATGGCACCATCCTTTACTGCCCTCATCAGTACAGACTACACCACTGTGGATAAACATCCCTTTGCAGTTAAGTGTAACACGACTCGTTAAAACTATTCTGCAATTTAGTAATTTCATTTCCTTCATCCCCAAGACAGACTGCTGAGAATGTTTGCTTTAACATTGTAAACCTACCAAATAAATAGTTACTTTTAATAAAAGTAGGATTGCATTGTCTTTAAACATCTAAGACATTTTAATTTACATTTATACCAAAAAGCAAAAATTTTAATTGAAATTATTTATTTTAAGCTCATTTTGCTTTTATTTCTCTTTTTATTGTCTATTAAAAAGATAGAAAAGAAGGAAGTTTGATTCTCGTCAGTTAGGTCCATTTTAAAACATGCTGGGATGCAGATAAGCAGAGACTTAATCCTAAATTTACTGCTTTCTGTTAACTTGAGGATGTACTATACCTGCACATTTAGTTAAGCACTTACATGGTTAATATACATTTAGTCAGATACTTTATGCTGATTAGATTAGAAAGTGTTGAATGACACATTTCTTATTTACTAAGCAAGTCATTCTGGGTCCAACTGTGTTTAGTTAGAAACTGAAATTCAATTGAAATATCCATATAATTATGTTTTCATGTAGTTTAAATAAAGCTGCCTTAAATATTTGGGACATACAAGAAAGCAAGTTATCTTAGCCAAACTGATTTTTCATTTCAAACCACACCTTTTTCTTAGATAATGAAAGGACTACTTGTATGTCATGAATGAAAACTGGCTGTGGGGATTCTGTAAGAGCTACACCTCAGCAGCTTACTCCAAGATTTGCTTGTATATTGGAAGAAACCAAACTTTACAGATTTGCATCTTCCAAATTGCCTCCCAGTTTTGAATGCCCTGTCACTAAATTGAGCTGGCTGGAAAAGCTCCTGCTGTCAAAAGCTGGTTTAGATGATGAACTCCAGTTTCAGGTGCTCAGGGCTGTGATTTTCTCTACTTAAGGCAGTTTAATGTTAAGACTTTGGCAGCAACCCAACAGCACATTAATATTGTTTTTATTTCATCTAAGTGGTAATAGTAAGTTAAGGTAGTAACACAGTATCATGATTTGAAACTTAGGAATTCATTTTATAAAGAAATTTGTACTTAAATCAAATAGAAGTCATGTTTTAAAAGCAAATAGAAGTCCTGTTTAAAGAAAATATATTTTATTCACTCTGCTATACATTTGGTTCTTTGTTTGCTATGTCTAGACTGTGATTTGCCCTGAATGGCCACAGAACATACACACACACACACACACACAAGTACTATATAATGACTTTAAGACACATATGGACTTAATTCTAAAACAATTATTCTGTTTGCCCTCACTGCTTCTGCTGCAGGACTGTACCAGAACCGCATTTTCCCACACCTTTTAATTCACCATCAGATCACCCTGCTTTGTTGGATGTCTCCCCCGCTTCTCAGCCTATTTATTGAGCATAACCTATCTACTTCAGATTTCTTTTCTAGCTGTGCCATACAAGAACTGCTTTTTTTGTCTCTTCTCCCAAGGAAGACCATCCTCCCATCTGTAATCTTTTCAGTGGCTTCTCCTAATAGCTCTCCTCTGCATCTGCTACAGTTTGCAGTCATCCATCTTCTAGATGGATGAATGAACTGTGCACCAGAAGATAAGGTCTTAACTACTCCTTGTACAATGGGTATTAATCTCAGGCCAGAGTATGTTTTAATTAATTCCCCAAGCTCCTCTCATGGAGATGACAGTTGCTGTTTTATTTGTGATGAAAATCTGAGGCATAGTGAGGTGATATGATTTGCCCAAGTGACAAAGGTGACATCTGTCCCTCAAAGCAGGGGTACATTTGCAACTCAGGTGACCCAGACATGCCTCACCACCCAGCCCCAAAACGCACAATAAAATCACACAGTACCTTCATGCTCCACTCCAGGTACAGACAGATCTTCTGTTCCTTGCCAAAGGATTTTCCCCGTTTCTGCATCCCGAAGGTTCATCCAATTTCTGATTGGGAAGCAAATAAGGAAAACAAGCTATCTATATCCCTAAATCCTGTATGTAGTATTCTTTGCTGAGCTCTGAAATAGGCTACTCCAGCCGAGTTTCAGTCATGGTTTCTGACTCTCAGGAGGCCAAGGGAAAGAGATGCTTTTTCCCCAAGAATAAATGAACAAACCAACCCCTGACCAGAATAAATGCAAAAAGAGTTGTAGAGCCACAGATTTAGTTTTCACTTTAGACTGAAGCTTGTTAACCCCGTTTATAATTTTCCATTGCTTCTAAGGGATAAAGGCAGTGTCACCGTGCTGCAGAGAAGCAGGAACATTGCTAACAATAACAGATAATTCTACACAAACAATGGCTGCTCTCCAGCATTTGAAAAACACTAGGAAAAGGAGTCCTTTCTACCTAACATGAGAAAAAAAGTAACATCCAATTGAGCTCGTTTTCTTAGCTTACAAAATACTAATATCAAGGGTTTTTCTATTGCTGTTGACCTCGTAACTGTCACCCATGGGAATTCTTCAGCTGCTGAGTGCTAAGCAAAGAGAAATGCTCTCTTTTCACTCTCTTGAGCAAGTGAGGCTGTGCCAGCTTTCAAAATGCCCAGATGAGTGAATTAGTTAGTAAATCTACAGGTAACTAGGAAATATTCCTATTTTCAAAGGGACAGTTAAAAATGATCTTAAGCACACCTTTGAAATATCTCTCACAGGATAACTCAGACACTGACAGCTCAGAACAAGGAGCCTGCACACCTGCCTGATGCTATCCTGAACAGGGACACAGCCATCCCTAAGCCTTAGGCCCTCCTGCTCTGCAGCTCCTCAGGGTGGCTCTGACGATTCACCAGTGTCAGCACCAGAGACTGAACAGAGCAGGATCTGTGGGATGAGCCCACACAAACCCGAGCCTTTCCAGGAGCTCCCTTGGCTGCTTTATGGCAGCGCACCCTTCGTACTCAGTATTGCCTACAACAACTGCTCAAGGAACTGGCTGAGGAGGTGGAGAGACAGAAGAGGGACAATATGGACCTTGACATGGATATAAATAGGAGCTGTTGGAGATACGCATATTGAACTCATCCTCTAACACGCACAGTTTCCAGGCAGACTCACACAAACTCATCACATCAATCACATTTTTCCAGAGCTCCCAGGAATAAAGAGATGCTTTACCAAATTTTGCATTACGGGGTAATATTTGTTTTAAAATTATGTGTATGGAGGAGGGGAAGAGAAAACGGTTGCTTCAACAGAGATGTGAGGAGTCTTTCCCTTGCTGAAGGCTGGTCAGACTCCATGTCTCACTGAAAGGACAAAGGGAATGTGTGCACAGGGTCTGTTCACACAAAACTTAGCAACAATCTGGAGAATGGGAAGGGGGAGCATAGGGCAGCCTGCTCATGTCCTTCTAGGCCTGTTCTAAACACATGATACTTACCATTTGTTCTGGGATTAAGGTAAAAGAGAAAGGGGCAGAAGATGAAAAACATCCTCTGAGGGCCCCATATGGCACCTTCATATCCTAAGCAGGAAGCTGCAAAGTGGAGCTCTCTCCCCAGCCAGCAACCCAAGGGAGAAAGGGGCTGGCAGGGAAGTCAGAGAGAGAGAAAATGAACAGCAGAATGGCAAGAAGAACCTGCAGCAGGGCTGAGCATTTAATGTGGTGCTGGCTGGAAAAGTTGAAATCCTCAGCCAACACAACCTGCAGGATGGAACTGCCCTAACCATAATCTAAAATGTCAGAAAAATCCACCGTTTTCCCATACATCTTCCCACACACAAACATACAAACTAGCCAGGGTGAAGCTATTTGCATAGAAAGCAGTGTGCCATCTATCAAATGCCCGGTACGAGGGGAAAATAACAAATGAGACAATCTGAGCATCTCACTGACAAACTCATTTATCTTCCCAACACTCTGCCACACAAACACTCTTAACGATTAGCTGATCAGTAATTTAGTAAATTGGGCACTTGATTATCAAAAACTTGTACTACCTTTAACAAATGGTCCCCTCACAAGTATTTACTTGCTATTTGTTCACTATCAATATCAGTCAGAGTTATGAGCTCCCAGGTTTGGCCACAGGCTGTGTAGTGCCAAACTGAGCACTAGCCAAGTTCCTCTGAACTGGAAATGAAATATTGACCAGGACAGCAAACCCAGCACTGCAAAGGAACTGATCCAGTCTCCCAGTTGCTATATCAGTACTCTAACTAATGGACCATTCCCTTGCCTTGCCATGACTTGCCCTGCCTTCCCATCTCTCTTCCCTTGTTAATTTTTGGAGCACTCTAAAATCACATCTACCATTTGCAAAAGTATTGTATTAGAAGTGCCCTTCAGTGAGAAGCAGCCTGACAGCTTAATTATTGTCATTACTTGAAGTACACAGTTACAGAGTGTTAGTGACCTACTGTTTCTGGTGAGAGAAAACACTACTGTACACTACTGACCCCTGAAACGTCTCCCTAGGATTTCTCTCTCAGTCCAGTCCAAGAAAGATGATACAAGTTATGTTGCTGTGCTGAACAATGTTAACATTTAAAATGTATGCTAACATTTGGGGTGCTGGACATCTGTAAAGTGCTACCTGGCTTCATTTTGTTTATTCATGTTCCACTGTAAAAGTAAATCCATGCAGCACAGCCTGCCCCATGTTTTGTATTATGACTGTCAAATACAAGATGAAGAATAAATAAAAAGCTCAAGGCTGTACCCCTGCTGAGACCATGCCTCACGCATGCAGCAATGCACGCCACAGTTCCTAGAAAATACCTTTTATTTAAATAATCTGAACATGGTCAGCCTGTGTAAATTCCTTCTCCAATAAATAAAGGTTTAATGTCAATGTAGCCAAAGGCTTTCTGACCTTGACAAGCCCATGTGCTGGTTCAGGACATGCTTTTCCAACTTCTGCAAATGAAAAAACCAAATTCAACCTGCTAATCAGAGTGTATACAAAGAGTTAAAATATATGGACTCAGACATATTTGAAGGGTTTAGAATACACTAGCCAGTTGACAAGTTTTTTCTCAGTAACTAAGCATTATTAAAAGGGAAGAACAAATCATCAGATCTTAAAAGCACACACACTCATACAATTTCTTTTTATTGGAAGAAACACTTCATGTACGAGAGGTTAATTCTTTTTAAAAAATAAATGTTTAAAAAGAAACAGGCATCTGAAAAAAGTTTAAGTCAAAACTAAGATAATGTACAAAACTTAACTGTAATGGAATTAAAAAAAAAAGAGGCAAACCCCATCACAAGTGATTTCTTGACAAAGGAATACCTCACAAAGCAGCAGCTGTACTGCTTACCCAGTTAGCAGCTTATCACACTCTTTCTGTCATCTTGGATAGGAAGGCTGGTACTAGGACACACCCCAGAGTGAAGAAAATGCAGATCTTGAACGAAACCCACACGCACGATTATCTTCTAATGTGTTTAATTGGTTTAAGATTCTTCCACCCCAGCATGAGAGATATTGTAACTAAAAATAAGAGTGCTCTACCTCCTGAGCAGCAATGGAGACCTGCAGGCAGGATGACGAGGGCATTTTAAGCTTTATTGAAAAGGAGAAAGTAAATTAATATTGGTTTAATACAATTACTCTTTTTGAAGAGGTTCATGTTAAGCCACTTGACAGGGGTAGCTAAGAGCAAGCAGGAAGCCAGGCAGTTCCAGCTTTGTGAAGTTTGTATATGAGGGAAAAAAGGCAGAACAGTAGTGTATTCCTAATTCAGTTTCTCACTCTTACACCATTAAATTTTCATTCACCTGGATTTTGGGGGCTTGGCGTTTTTTTTGGAAACAATGTCTGATTTAAGACTCAATAGATCAAATGCTCTTCAATCCTGAAGGCAAGAAAGGATTAGGTAGAACAGCAGAAGGAAGGGTGTACTGTTGATCTATTTATATTCCACCACCTATTGGGCCAGCAAAGTCTTACATAAAAGCTTTGTAGTAGCTGGAACTTGACTTGCTTTATATATATGACATGAATTAGCTTCCTCACAGACCTACTTTGCTTAGCCTGATGAAAGGGAATGGTTTGTGCATTTCTAAATCCAAATTTTGCTTTCTTGAATACCTCTGTTGTCAGAAATTCTTTCTTTTTTGTATCTGTCATAGACATCACTTGGTTCAAACAAATCAAAATGTACATCCTTATCTTTCAGTGCTTTAGCATTGCAAAAGATTGCCTTGTATTACTACACTTGTAATTAAGAGTAGCAAAATTTATCATTAAAGTAGCATGGAGTTTAAAGAAGTTCTGCCTCAATCTCCCAGACTATTATTTGTATGTCTTAATGTTTAGCACTTCTTGAATATCTCAAAGGCTGTGGCAAACAGTAGGTGTCATTTTTTTTGTTAAAATGATCCATTTTTCATTTTATTCCTTGCTGTCTACACCATTCTAAAACCTCAGGAACTGCTGTACTCTTGTATTTCATAATAAAAACAAGGCTAATGTTCATAACCACTCCTAGAAGGAAGGTCTTTCATCATCTTTGCCAGTTTTTTTTTTTTCCACACGAAATGCAACATTAAAAACAGTTCACTACGTGCCAGGTGCAAACAGCATCCCAACAATTACATGTTAATGAGACCTGTCCTCTGGGAGAGGGTGAAGCTGAAAGCCCTAAACAATTCAGACAACAATCTCTGGTGTAGACCCAAAAAAAGCTTCTGATCTGGACTCACCAACCTTCACTCCTGATTTTACATGGTCTGTCATGGAAAGCAGACAACCAGGCAGTCATGACATGGGGCAAGCACGTTACCTTACAAGCAAGTAAAGATCAAACTTTAGGGATTATATTTATATCAGACATATTTTTTCAGAAGAATATTTGCATCTCAGTTGTTTCAGTCCAGTCCGAGGAATCAGGACCAATATGAATTATGCAAAGTAACTACTAAACTACAGGACTACAAAGGAGACCACCTAAATGGCCTTATGCTTCTCCTCCACTCATGCCATTCATCCTGTAATCTTTGCCATCTCTAATCTCACTTCTTATTACAACCGCCACAGAACTCCTAATTGTGTGCTTAAAATTAAGCATATGCACAGACGTTCTGCTGATTCAGGTCCTTGAATTCACTCTGTTCACCCCCAAGAGAAATGCTGCTGTCTGCTGTTTAATAAACTACAAGGACACATGCTGGCAGTGTTCCTCCTAGCCTAAGGATGAAATTCAGTGCAAAATCCTATCTACTGAATGAGCATCCATCCATTCTGTGTAGTCACAGGAATGCCAACACATAAAAACTGGAAGTTATTCCTCACACATTACTGGAGCCTTTGGGTATAGTACTGTCAACTTCTCCTGTTTCCAGAAAGCAGCACACTTTCTTGAGTTCCTGATTAGACCGAAAACATGCTATGACTGCTCCTACAGGAGCAGAACTTTTTAAAAACTCATCTATTATAAATCAAATTTCCTGGAGTGATGCACAAGATATGGGTTACTGTGCTTCTCCAAATGATGGGAGGTGCTGGGGACTGGAAAGGTGCTCTATTAAATCCTCAAACGGAAGGAAGCCAATTATCCCTTCAAAGCACTCCTGACATTCCTTCCCTTGCTCTAAAAGAGCCTGCTTTTAAGTCTCCTGTACAGAACAAATTGCTGTGCAACAGAAGCCAGGGAGATCCACAGATTAATGTGAACCACATGACAAAACACAGCAAAAATCCTCAGCAACCAACAAAGTCATTTCACAGCAAATTATGTAATCAGAGGGATATATTTAACAGCTACAGCACCACAGCAAAAAGATCAACACAATATCATATACCTGTATCTTTGTACTTCCCTTTATACTTTCTGCCTCACATCTCTGTGTGTGCCTGCACAGATCTGGTATCACCACAACGAATTTCCATCTCACATCCACCAGACAGTTCTGGCTTAAGCTGCTCTTGGCCCATATTTGGAAAGACAGTTACACAAGTTACTGCACACCATGCCAACCTTACCTTAGCTGTAACAGAACATTATGCTAAAAGGGCAGAAGTTGATATTGCTCCCTTTGGTTGTGTTAAGTAGACAGAGCTCTGACCATTCCCACTGGGCAGTAGGGTGGTCCTGGAGTGAAGCTCCAGCACTCCCTGCCGTGTGTCACATTTTCCCCACACCTTGGGTGACCCTTTTGAAGCTGAACTATGTTCACATCAAGTATTTCCTGTTTGAATCTCAGAATACATTTTAACTTAGCAGGGCTCACTGCAAAAATCTACAACAAAAATGCAGCCTAGGTCCATTCACAGCCAGATCAGGTGCAATGGGATGCCAATAAACTAGAGAAATATAGAACCTGTTTATCTCTACAAACATTGGAAATGAAGTAAACCCATGGGCAGCATTTGCTAATAAAAATTTTATCTAGTTAAAAATCTGTGCCTTCAAACAGTTTAGGTTGAAAGACACAAATATTACTCAGTATTTTCATCAAAATGAACAACTACCATCCATCTCTACTCCACAGCATCCTCGTGACATCATGCAGCAGAACAAGGCAGAGTTTGCTTTAAGTTAGTCTATGTTTCATTTTCACTGTTGGCAATTAACTGTTTGAAAATATTCAGAGTGAAATCTCTCCATATCTTAAAAATTTAAATCAGAATTTGTGACACCTACAGTAGTCTTAACAAAAGTAGGTACATGTATGAAAACAGTGAAGATGGAGAGCTCCTAGACTTTGGAAGGAGAAGTGTCCAGCATGGGCAGGCAGGGTGAGAGAATGTGTTTTGTTTCTTTGGTGATACCCATCAGTATTGCAAACTAAGCCAGGCTTCCATTTCACTGACTTTTCCTCTCTTCCTCAAACTGAAGGAGCAAGAAACAGATTTACATCTTAAAGGAAAGCATTATAGACCTACTGAACATGAAGCTAAGGGTCATCAGGAGGGAAAAAGGGAAAAAAGATTAAACTATATTGGTTTGCAAGCAGCTGAACCAGGGATGTAGACACTATTGCTTCAAGGTTTATATCTCTGTCCAGATAAGTCTAGTCTTGAAGAAGCTTAACTCTTCCAAAGTTCAGCAATTTTTGTCAGTGATGAGGAGGAGGAACCAGTTCAGGCATTTGCAAGTAACCTTTGATTTCTTCAGACAAAAGCAACAACGTGTGACATTCCCAAGGAGCTCCTGCCTGCAGCAGATGAGGAGACTGCCCTGTCACCCCAGCACACCAGCAAAGGCTACAAGAAAAGGCTTCTGGAGAGCATGTCAGGCACTCATCTGGGAACTAAACTCAACCCAGAGAGATTAAACCACTTCTAGTCTCAAAAAAAACCCCATATCCTAAGATTTGAGATCCCTAACAAAAAAATTTTAAAGTAAAACCCAAAATGTACTTGTGGTACAATGAATACGATGTTGTTTAAAGTGGGAATAAGCTCCAAATAAAATCTATAAACACATCACTGGCTTATGGGGCAGATTCCCCTGTCAGAGGGAGCAAGCTGCTTTCTGTGCCAGATGTGTTTGCTACTATCAGAAATATGCTTTGTTTCCTCTAGAGACAGATGTTAAAATGGTTCCTAGAACCAAAAAACAGTGCCAAAATAAAAGCAAGATGAAGCAATGTAGTGGTTTTATGTGTTTTCTGCCACCTGTGTTTTTCTTTGGCTTATCTCAATAGCCTTGACAGAATTCCTTTATACCAATTCCTCAGCAGGAAAAACAACATGTGATCACATCTGGAGATTGCTTTACATTCTAGGTAGTAAAACAATCAATAACTTGGAAAAACACATCATTCCTTGCAGGACCACGAATTGCACAAAGAAAATTATTTTCTCTTCTCCAGTGCAATAACATCCAACTCCTCCCATCTTCCCTGCATTTTAAATGCATCTCAAAAATTAGCATGTTAGAAAAGCCTGAGCTTGTGCTAAGAACCCTTTGAATATTAACATAATTAATGTCATCAGTAATACTCTGAGTTTGCAGAAACAGCAGGTGAATCAATAGGAATGACATATTCATCTGAGAAAAGAATGTGACTTTTAGAATCCAAGGGCTTTATCAGAACGTAATTTTAAAGAGAGTTGCTTGTAGCTCAGTGGAAAGAACAAAACTGAATGTAACTAGGGAGAAAGCAGAGGCATCATGTATACGACAGAAACGAAAAATGCAATTGAAACATTGGAACTTCCTTATAGAAGATGCCTGTCCTGGTTGCAGGACAGCTTGAGGAGCCACAACCAGAATGCTTAAAATTAAATTAAATTCTTTAAACCCCAAAACAACTGGAATCAGTTTGTCCACTTTTTAATTTCAGCACAACAAACAATTTTCCTCTCTGCAAGTGAACACTGAAAATGATTCAGCAATTGAAATAACTTTATTTTGTCTTAACTACTTCAAAACAATAATTTCTTCACAGCTGAACTATTATGGTAACATTTCAAGGTTCTCAGCAATAAGTAAACTAGAGGGAGTTTCATTGAAACAATCTATCAAGGGGTTCTGGTGCATAACTTCATTTTCATAGATAAGGTTGCAGCTAGAAGCCCTCACAGGAATTTATCTCCCTGTAAATCGTTACGGACTATTGTTCTTTACAGAGCTGATGTCACAACAGTCATGCAACAAAATCAGCTTTAACGGAATGAGGCATTTTAAACCTCAATATGCCTCTTTATTTTATGCAATTATTCAACTGTTTTAAAATATGCATTATATTGGCTTCCTTATAAAAGAAAGCTTGGATTGATTTCATGTCATTTTTGCAACACTGGAGGATGGGATTTTTTTATGTCTAAAAGGATCTTCACACTTCCCCATACTGAAAGGGCACAGACCTGAGCAGAGGAACAATGACTTCTTTGACCAAATTTTTAAAAGGGATAAACATGGCTGCTTAGCTGGCATTTTCATACAGTTTCACTTGAATGACCTGTAGCCTTGTGTGCAAAGTGGAGAAAAAGCAAACCTAAAAGGCTCTAAAGAGGCAGTTTTATCAGCACTGCTTGTGGCCAGTCGATGCCTTTGTTCCTTGAAGGCCTCTGCAATAATTTCTCTATTGAGCAAGTGATGTTTATTGAGAATGGCAAAGCTGAGCATCAGCAGGTCCCCCCGCTGTTCCGTTTATCCATCCAACTCCAAGCAATATCATGGGCTGAAAGTGTCCCCCTGGTAAAATAAGCAACTGACAACACAGAAAGCCTCCTTGACTTCCAACTGCCTGTGCTTATGTAGTGACTATCTGCTTTTTTCGCCATTAATGTTTAATTTCTTTTTTCTCTCCTTCATTTCATGTATCTCCTTACAGAGGTCTCTAGCATACCAGCCTATTGAGCTCTGAAGACTACTTCTGATAGTCCACAGACTTATCAGTTTCATGTATTTTAGAAGAATATGTAATTTACTGGAGGCATTAATATATCCCGTACTTCTAAGAACAGATACGCAGATTGGAAATTGGTGAGAGATTTGGCTTTGGCATTAACTGGGCCAGCAGTTTGCATAGCTTCATATTGTCATTGTCATCTACCAAGGGCCACCCCAGACAGGAGGCAAACTCCATCAATTACCCGGAGAGACAGGATGCCCCCCTGAACAGGCAATACAGAACAGCTCAGTGATCAATAACTTAAACCATACCTAGCACTACACTGTGCTTCAGAAACTTCAACTCATGTTCTCAAAGTAGCTTTTCAATAACTGCCTATTGTAGAGACTGGGAAATAAGCATGAAGACTTGCCCACAGCCACACAATGAATCAGTAAGAGAAGAGGAAAGACATCTCAGGAGGTGTTTGGCTTCAAGACTTGTGTTTCAACAGACAATACTGCCTCTCTCTTTAGGCAGCCAGGAACTGTGCTCCCTGGCTGATGGAAACTCTTATTGGAACTTGGAGTGACTGCAGGAGCACAGATTGCTGCAATCATGCTGTGGGGTAGGTGCCAGTGGTTTCCTTCACTGTTTCTCTTTCTTTTGTTGGTTTCTCAGTCACCCTATCTCAAAAGCAGGGTGGTTCTGAATCACTGCCAAGCATTACTAATGGAAGTGGGGAGCAGGAAGGAAATAAAGAGGATTGCTTGCAGAATTAGAAGGACTTTTTAGTGTCTAAAATACCATATTAAAGCAGGACAGCAAAATGGCTGTATTGGCTCTGATAATAGAAGCAAAATGGTTCTAAACTAGAAAAATGTGTGAACCTCTGAAACTTATCAATAATATTCTTGTTCTTTAAGACAACTTTAAAAACCACCAGAAATACAAAATAGGAAAGTCATGGGGGAAAATACAGCATTTGTTCCTGCCTTAGTTCATATTAATTTAACCAGAGGTCCTGTGAAAATTTTCTTTTCTTTTTCCTTTCTAAGTCTGGACACTCAAGCCTATTTTGAGCTCAAAGCGCTTCAATGAATTCAGTGTATAGGTCATGCTCAACGTCACAGGTTGGTTTTTTTGCTGATTTAAGGCAAACTAAAAAATCGCCACCACTCTAAAAACTACTGATGCCCCTGATACAAAGTTGCTAACATGCTTTAACCGACAAGGTTTCCTTCCATATTTCATTAGGTGTAAAAGAGAGCCCAGTGAATGAGTGGAAACACAGCACTTTTCCATGTATTCAAATTGTTCTCAAAGCTGGCAGCTCCAGGAACTGCAGCAATAATTTTGCAAAAGGCAGTCAGCAGTAGATCTGAAAGGACAAACTCTTGGGACAAATGCTATGGCTGTTCACTGCTGGCAGGGACAGGCAGGCTCCATTTTGTACACAGAGACCATCTATTTTGCACAGAATGACATCCAGAGAGGACTGTGAGTCTAAAGGACTCTTAGAGATCAACCAATATAAACACATTTTGCTTAAGTAAGTCCAAACAGCCTGGTACCACCTTCACTTCACCAGCACCCTCAAGTTGGACTCCTTGAATACAGGATGACAGTGATTGAGTAGTTAAATTTCAGAGAAAGTTCCAGGTCTTGAAGCTGTTTGGCTAAAATACTAAAAATAAACTCTGTGCTAGGCAGAGTTGTGCTTCAGAACAAATGCCACCCGACCAGCTCTACAAGGATCCACAAATGGCCCTGTGACACTGAGGTACTCCCTTGCACTGTACTGTAATGGAACTATACTTTGGCATTAGTTGTCTCCATATCCACTAAAGCTTCCCAGAGTTGGATTGCAAGCAGTCACTGTGTGGAAATGTCCACCCTGTTGCATCCTGCCTTGTTTCCTTTTTTCATTACATTCTTGCAGAATCTATTGGGATCAGAGGAGGACAAAGACTAAGCACAGTGCTGGAATAAAAAAACTTCTGGAAAAAAGCAGTAAGTTCCAGCAGCAAGCTTTTCCTAACTTAACTTTGCTTGAAAAACTTTCCAGTAGTTCCAGCCTCACCAGATCCTGCTGAGTATGGGCAAGGACTCATTTTTCACTCATTCTTGTGCAATGCACAATGCTTTTAATGCAATTTATTATCACAAACAATTAAACATTTTAGTGGGCAATCTTTCAAATCTTAGCTATCTACCTGTAACTGAACTCTCAAAAATTTGGCTCCATTCTTCCTTTCTCAAAATGCCATGAAGAAACACGTATTTGTTTTTTTGGATCTCCTCCATTTGTGAAGGGTGTCTGAACACCTGACAGCCCTGCTGCTCCACAGAGGCCAGTTCCAAGGAGAAGCAGCAGACCTGTCTCACATTCACACATTGTGACTGTACCCCTGGCACCTGGAGACACAGAATCAGCCTGGACAGATCTGGCAGCCCCTGCCCAGATTAACTCTGGTGCACAGGTCAGGAATATAGGCTAATGATAATGAGATGGGGCTGCACACAGCCAGCCCAGATACAGCAAAACTTAAAGTGCTCAAGCTCCATACTGAACCTCCCCAGTCAAATTCTGAGCCTCTTTGCCCTGTGGGAGCCATTGCCCTTGTCTGCTTTCTCCACCAGAGGAGTAACTTGTAAAAAATACTGGCTTACTGAGTTGCACAATGAGGTAAAACATTTCAGAAAGGGATGCAAACATACTTAGCACAGCCTCAAATGAGCTGGTTAGATACCCTGCAAAATGGGAACTGAGTTTTTCTTAGGAGAAACAAATCTACAGGGAATGCAGTTTGTGTGGAGTGCATTTTAGTTCAACCAAGATGAGCTGCTTGGCTTTCTAGCACTTGTTCTATTTATTCCTCTACTCCAATCCTCTCAGTGTGACGTCTTTAACGAGGAGATCACAACATCCCCTATACTGGCCGGGGAGATTAAGCAACACACAGACACACACACACACACAACTAGAAAGCAAGAGTCTTTGAGATTTAACTCAAAATCTATGCTGGTTTGCCATAAAGATTTTACATTTAAATGACTGAATAATGTTAATCTTCCACTAATACTAGACTGCTATTATGAGGTATTACAGGATAAACCCAAGCCCTTTTTTTTTGAAAATATATTTCCTTATCACTATATAAAAGATGTTTGCTAATTTTTCCCTGGGGATCTTCTGTTCCTGGGAGATAGAATTTAATGGTGAACTTGCCCATGCCTAGGTGGCACTAGACCACAAAACAGGGAGCAAGGGGTTTGTTTTTCATTTTCATAAAGCTCAAAAAAATACACTACTCATGACTAGAATATCAGCTGACACACAATCAGAGCAAAATCCATCTATTTTCAAAATTACCAGTGCCAGATTCTGTACTATTTCTTTACAAAGTTCATTGGAATAACAAGGATCCCAAGAACACAACAGGGGTAATTAACCTCTAATTTCTATGAGCACATTCATAAAATACTGCTTTAGGGTGAGAAGCAGGAAGAGAGAAAAGAAGATCACAGTTGAAACAAAAAGAGAAAATTTTTCTTTTGTCAGTTGTCTGGACATACTACAAAGCAAGTACAGACCGCAGCAGTAATCATTTTTTTTTTTAATACAAAACTAACCAACAATCTTAACTAGAAGTGCATAGCTGAATGCTCGGATTTGTGGCATTTCAGTAAGTCTGCTTTAATTGCTTATTTTCTATCTCTTCCCATTGTAAGACAAACAAAGATGCCACTGAGGATGCATCTCCCCTGATAAGGCAATCAGAACATGAGCCTGCAATTACAGTAATACTTTGCATAAAGGCTTCCCTTATTAATCCAAAAGAGATCTATTTCAAAACCTGCTGTTTTACCAGGCTGCCATTCTCAATAGTGCAAAAATTCTTCTGGATTCTTTGTGCCTGAATTCCAAGGAATTCAACTGGGCCTCCTCTCTGTAGAGAGCCTTTATTTGTTCTATTTCCAAGGATAAAAAAGGCACGGTACACTGCCACCACTGAATGTCCAGCAATTCAACAACATCAGGTTCTTCCTACTGTTCCTACTGACATGCTGTTCATGTCAGAGATCAGCACCACGTAGTTCATACACACAGGATGCATGCACTACCCAGACACCTATGTTTGTAAAGCCTCCTATTAATCATTCCTGTACTGCCATGAATTAACATTAAGTAGGTGATTAGTGTGTTAGCAGCCAACAGCCCTGCTAGCTTGGTTACCTCTCAGGTGGATACTGTCTCCTCAAGAATTTTATTGTAACTTCTGTTAGCAAAAAATATTCCACAAAGAACAAATATATATTCCATCTTTTAACAGAATTCTTTTTCTCGATCTTCATGAAACAAAACTCAAACAATCCCCCAAATTTAGCATATAAGACATGACAATTCAACATACAGAGCTGTATTAGCAAGGACTGTGACACAAGTCTCTTTGAACATCAAATTTAGCAACCAGGAGGTACTGTGATTTTTAAAAATCTTCTTCAGCAGAAGACTGGCCAGAGCAGAGTCAAGGTGTACAGATTTTGTACATTTGAAAGACTTCTTATTTCTGGTTAACTGCTCAAAGTCTGGAAGAGGCTACAAGCACATTGCACTGTTACTGGGGAGACATCCTGTTCTGAGCTGCCCTTGAAACACCCCTCCATGCACAGGCCGGCAGATATTCTTAACTCTGGATAGACAGGCAACTGCAGCTGGCACAGAAGCCTTCAAGAGCAATCACTTTAAGGCATTCAAGTGACACTTTGTTGTTCTATGTCAATCTTATACAACTGGTGAATGTTTGGTACATGAAAGAAGGCATCTTTCATACCAAGAGCTGTTCCCCCACGTCCTTCACGTGAAGGACAGATAGTTGTCCCTACTGAGAAAGTTCTGCCCTTGACTTTTTACATTTCTGATATGAAGTTGCTTTTGCTTGGTCTCTTGCTCTTCCAGGGAATCAGGAAAGAGCAGAAATAAAACTGTGTTCAAGAGCACACTTTAACTTGTGCTGCTGAGAACAGAAACTAGGCCAGGGGAGATATCAGTGTTCCTGTCAAGTGGGGTTTCCACCTATACGGAACAAAGCAAAAAAATCACTATTGAAAAAGACTTTGTAGAAACATTTAGGGAAAATCTGTAGCTCAGTCTTCAGACAGACACATCTCGATTTCAGAGAGGTCTGTAAAAGAGGAAGAATTCATTTGTGCAAAGGACTTCAGGGACTCAGGGATTTTTATTCGGCCATGGAAACTTCAGGCTGTGTGTTAGCACTCCAAATCCTCCCCATCAGATCAATAAAGCCTGCAGTCATTACATCTGATAGCTCCTGCCTTCCAGGAAATGAGCATGTGAGTTTTATTCTAATTGTTAAAAGGCAGGTGTTCACACTACCAAAATCAACCGTAAAGGGAGCACTTAAGATTCTTCCTGGCAGTCTCAAGAGAAGGCAGGAATAAAAGGTCAAGCACTGGATTTCTCTTGCATTCACACACTGATTCTGTCTGAACTCCCTTTACTGAGCACCTTTTCAACACAACGTTAATTTTTAATCAGTACCTTTCTCTGGCAATTGAATTATCTGGGAATTTGTCACTGCACTCAAGTCAATCCAGATTAATGCACAGAGTGAATTTAGAACTGAGCTAATTATCCCTCATTTAACCTTCGCCTGAATGTTCTTATTCTACACCAAGAGAGTCCAACTCCAAAGTTTTGAAGTGACTTGGAACTGGAAACACTCACCCAGGGATAAAGGCACGCACAGTGGGGAGATCAAATAGAAATGGTTAAACTGCAGTAAATTTTAAGCATATGAACAATGTGATTTTATCTCAACTAGAGCTTTTTCCAACAACATTGCCACCTCTTCTTTGACACTGGGAAGTACAGACAGTGCTTTATTCAGTGCAGTACATTTACACCATGTAGCTACATCCATTCAAGAACTCCTGGCACCAACAAATTCCATATTGCCCAAGCCAGTTGGCATAAAGATGGTGTGCATTCCCTCAAGGTGAGATTACAGCTCTGTGTGCTAGTCAGAAAACCAGGCCAGGCAATTGAACTTCCTATTTCGGGTGGGCTCACTTGCCCTTTCTCACAAGTAATGCTAGAAAGAGACAAAAATGAATGATATCCCAAAAAGATCCTCTTTACACAGCTTTAAAGGCAAATGCCAATTGCAGCCTTCAGGGAACAAGTGCTACTGCTGCAGTACATCTGGTAATTAGTCTATAAGGGTTTCTGTTTATGACAAGAGTGAAAACTATTGCAGCAGAAGTAATACTGGCTGAACACAAATCTGCTGTTCTGTTCAGTCTCACAGCTGTGCCCCGTGGATCTGCACCAGTAGGAATGTGATGCTGGAGTTGGTGGGGCAGAAGTCAATCAGCTCTCCTAAAGGTGGTTTACTCAAAGCACTTGATGCTTTTTGTGAACCTCTGCACCTTTAGCTGCCCCACAGTATCTCACACAGAGCACATCCTTCACTCTTTCAATCTAGAGTTGTTCAGTAACCAGGGGTACATCTAGAGATCACCACAAATTCTCTGGGAAAGCAACACAATATCCTTGAAATTAATTACAGAATGGCAAGGGGATTTAATCTTGTTGAGATTTTATATAAAACAGCATTTAGCCCTGGCACTCACACTCTGCACTTAATAAACAAAATAAAAATTCAAATCAGCCAGAGAAACAGCTACAACAAGCACTTTCATAAAGTCCACAATGACAAATGCCAATCTCTTATTTGCTGACACAGCACAGCAGAGGAATAAGACACAGTTTTCCTGGCATTAGCTTAAATGGTTCCTTGGATATACAATCCCTGTGTATAGTATTGGCCTGAATTTCACAGGAGCTACAAATACTTCAGTTTTGCTCATTGTTTTTTTAACTTGGACTATGTCTGCATGAGAAGTGGGCACACTTTATCCTTGCAAACTGTACAACCCTCATAGCCAGAAGGGTTGACTGAACAAGAAGAGCATCCTCACTGCCAGTAACCCTGTTTTTCCAGGAACAAACTGGCAGAAAAGGATTATGAACACCCTCAATGTCAAGCTGAGGGAGTCAGTAATGATGTGGATACTTAGGCGGATGTCAGTGGCCCTCTTGACTCAGAGGACAAGACCAAAGTGAGAATCAGATACACTTATTTAATGGGTATGAGAAAGAAAAGTCATGGATCTGAGACACTAAAGTGGTTTTACCTCTGGAGTACTATGCAGGCAGGACCACAGCCTGCAATAGAGATCAAACAATTTTTGGTTTTCCACTTAGAACTGACAGGACTAAGATTATTCAAGGAAAACAAGTTCATAATCTTGTCTCTTCTGAGGAAGGGAAGAAAACTTAGAGCGTACAGACCAAGTGGAGAATGAAAGCAAAATGAAAATACAGTCAGAAGGGAATGATTGGCAGTTGCAGGAAGAAACTAACCTTGGGAATGGACCAGAGGCTGCTCAAGGCGGATGCAGGGAGGAGGAATAGAGGGGGATTTATGCAGATTGAAGCAGAACTCTCAAAAAACAAGGACTCCATATCAGAAATACTGTGCTTTTTTAGGAATCTCTAGAATATGAGAAGTGCTTCAATTGGCAGTGTGGACTAGTGATTTGACAATTTAAGCATCCCAACACTTTACACAGTGTTCAACGGTATGGCAGTCTGAAAAGAGAGAGAGTTGTTTGGAAAAGCACTACAGCAAAACACTGGAACTACAAAGAAACAATTCAGTTCCAGACCAGTTGAGAGGAGGTAAAATACCTCCTCTCCAAAATTATTTTGTTCTGAATGCTGTACTTTGATCAACTTCTACAGCTCCAGTAACATGACCTACAACGATGTGAACCTCTGAGCATGTCACTATGATCACCACGATCTGGAAGATGGAGGGTCTGTGCCCAAACCAGCATCTCTCTGCTTTAGCATGCATTGGAATTCAGGAAAAAAACATGATTGTGGGGACAGAGTAATGAAACTTCCACTGAAATGACAAAAAAAGCAATGATCTCTATTATTCTACTCTGCTTCCAAGCAGCTCTTATAGCTTTCACTGTCAGTAAAATCTACAGTTATGTTTATACTAGGGTTTCAATTTTACTATTTTAACATGCTTGTAGCTGTATGTTAAATTTTCAGACTATGTTAAATCATATTTTTTCCATTTTAATAAAAATCTATTAATATATTTTTCAGCTCAAGCAAGGGAATATCTTATTTCTGCTGTGAAAACAGACAGAATGTATAAATACAATCAGCTGTAATTCACAAGTTGATTCTTTCAATATAGGTATTAATAGTAAGAAAATTTAAATTTACTTACTGAAAAGACAGACTTACACACAGCTGGTACAAATATTATGTTTATAAAATATTATTTTGGTGTTTCAAAGTGTGGACTTCAGAAGCATTTATGTTAAGGTGAATACTAATGTGGAGAAGTTATACACAAAGGGCTGAAAAACTGTTACAATCAGCATTATCTGCACCCTTTACAGGTATGCCTACATTAAAATACAGTCCTTTTTTATTTGAATTTGCACCTTTCCAAACATTCTACTGCCTCATTCACTGCATTTATTACTTCAGAACTGGCAATGCTAGGACTGATGTAGACAATGTTACTAAGCAGGAAAACAAAGTACTGTTTTATCAGTGCAAACAAATGCAAGAGACCGTCAGGAACTGTGAAACATTTTCAGCTGGCCACTGGCAGGGCTGTAGTTCTATGAGAAAGAGAACCTTAAAGAGAGCAGTATGGCTGCGGGATTGGCAGTAGAGGTTTGTGCTACAGCTGCACTGTCTGGTTAATGCCTCCCTCTAATTTGTGTAAATGGGGAGAAGGTGGTCATGGAGGGATTGCCAGGGGTGAAAGAAAAGGAACTTACTCTAGTGGCAGAATGGAAAATCCTTGGAAAACCAGGGAACCAGTGTTTCTTCCCTCCTATGAAACTAACCCTTAAGGTCAGTGTGGTAGAAGTATAATGCACTTCCCTTTGAAGGAATTAGAGGGGGAAGTACATAAAACAATTCCTTTCTGGAGCTGTTTAAATACTACATTTTTATGGCAACAATACAATTGTAATGATGTCTTGTGGATTACTGAGGGTGCCATAAATGAACAGCCCAGACTGGATTGAGAAATTTACTGGCTTTTCTGTCTCTTTCTGGAAAGAGTATTTAAAAAATAACACATATTTACTCTCCAAGGCTGCATGGGGTTTTTAGCCAATGATTTCCTATGTCTGGTTCATTGAGAGCTGCAGAGAATAAATAGTACTTGTTACATGGTTCCAGACCCTGTTTGTGACTTTGCCTGGTGATCAGGCAGTAACTTGTCACACATCACAGTAACGCTAAAGATTTCTTGCACAGTTCAAGGGCAAAGAGAAAATGACTGCTCTACTGATGTAATCTCAAATGTATTTCTCTTAAAAGAAGTTACGCAACCACAGACTTACCAATGTGAAGCTAAAACATGCAAGTAATAATGCTAAGCTAGGTTTTTAGAATTGGTGCTGGATAATTAAACATGGTATGCGAGAAGCCTCCTCAGGTAAGGTGGTACTGAGCATTGGAGAACATAGCACAATGCTGCACTGAGTTCATCTGATCTGAGGCTGTGGGCATGACATCCAACAGCAGCAGTGGCAGGAGAGGACTACCTACAGCACTCCCCAGCTGCTTCTTACTTTCTCCCTCAAACTGAACAGCTGAGCTGTTGGTAAAACTGCCAACCAGCACAGGTCCTGCTCCTCAGCCTGTTGCTGAAGCCGGTTAAGCCAGCATGCAGGAGGCTGCGGAGCTCATCTGAGCAGCTTGGCTAGTGACTCTGAAAATAAGGCAACAAGCAGCCTGGGATGGTAACCCACGCTCTGCACAGCTGCTGTGACAGAAGCATGGAGCAAGAAGAATGCAAGAGCAGGTATTTTTCGGATGTCTTCTTTGCTTAGAAGCAGCACACCACTTCCTGGACTGAGCTGTTTTTAAATTTCACTTAAAGGCTACTAAGGTTCAAGCAAAATAATAAACAGAAGGACTTTTCCCCTCTTTATTTCAGCTTCTGGGAAAGGAAGTAACTTTACTAGAGAAACAGTGAAATCTTAAGTTGGACTGTAACTGAAAGGCTAGTATTCTAAGGCACTAAAGAGTCTACTTTAAAGAGTTAAACTGGAAGTCAAATGTCTAAAGTACCTTCAGAAGATCCACCTGTGTTAACAGCTGGTAGGTATTTCTTGGTGTCCAATTTCTAGATGGGTTGGACTATTCCACTACATGGCAGTACATTAATGTGGACAATGGTTGTTCTACCTTCTCTTTCTGGAAAACTCTTCCTTCAAGAGTAGTTGAGGGTGTAGCAGAACTCCCTTAAGCAGAGTTAGCAACTGTTCATGCCAACATTTGAATCAAAATCGAGTACCCCTTAGAGAAGTTTCTGTAAGAATTTTCCTATACACAAAATTTTTATGTAAAGCCATGCAAATAGCCAGCTTTGCCACTGCCTCCTAAAATACAGTTTCCTTTGACCTTCCAAACCAAAGCAGCTTGACATTAACTCTCTGCTTCCTCAGCAAGCCAACCCTGGTAAGAAGTTTCTGACACTTAAAACATCAGATGAACTCTTGGTTCCAAGCATGTGTAGCCTTCCTTCTCAAAAGGCTTAAATTAGGTCATGTGAAGAGGCATGCAAACAATCTGCTTTCACTGGTGAGTAAAGTGTATGATCCTCCTCACTCTCTTGATAACTAAGAAAAGATGGATATAATTAGCTATCCCAAGGACCAAATAAGCTTCTGACTTGGTATAGAGTAGATGAATATTATGTACAATGTAGTGTACAGACCAATCCATATAAATAGTCCTCTGTAGAATTACTAAGTATAATGCCCTGCACTCTCAATCTCTAATGGAAGACTTGCTCCTAGTAAGTTACAATCCTTTTAATACAGGAGAGGATAAATTTAATAACACTATTCTTTTGTGCACTGCCCAAAGGCTGACTGAAAATGAAAAAAATATTATTCTTCCTCCTTTTACCTAAGCCTGCCATTCTTCCAGGACAATGTTGCCTGAAATTCTAGTCATGAACATAATCAACTCAAACGCTCACTCATGACCGAGCTAATCTGATACTGCTTCCCTTAAGTCTCTTCTATACATAACATTTCTGTCACAGTGAGAACTCTGTTCAGGAGAAATCTGACAATGGAATCTCAAGTTCATAATCACAACTGAAAATCCTGGCTGTCAACTAGAATTTAGCAATATGCAGTTGAGATCTGGTTCCTAAGAGAACCTTGATTGCTGTCAGGTGTCTTCTGGACAGAGCCTACCAATTGTCCTACTGTGTCTGCTTGGGCATGAGGCCAAATGGCATTAGAAGCCTCACAGTAACACCCAACCAGACCACGGGGACACTCTCTCAAACTGCTCTGGGAGTGATGCTACACAGATGACAAACTTGCTTCTGTGAGTGCTCCTAATGCAGTCTCAGGACAAAAAGGCAACACTTGAGAAAAGCTTTTAATATTCAGTGCTTGCTACTGTAGTTTATGGCACATCCAGAATAAATATGTCATGCGCTCCTTAAGATGTGAGAGCAACAGATGTGCAAAAATCACCTTTCATGTGCTTAAATAACTAAATTTTATAAACTCTGCTTTTAATATGCAGGGAAAAAAAGGGACAAAATTCAGTGTTGCCAGGTGGACCGTAATAGATCATGATGCTTGTTCCCTGTACCTGGGAATGTAGCATACCTCCTACTTCTATACAAACATTGACTACTAGATGTAAATGGAGCACTGGTTTATCTTTAACAGGGGCTCTGAGCTCAAATTTGAAGTTGTCTTAATTTCCCAACTTAGAGAAATAGAAGAGGCTTATCTTACATAAATACAAGAAATACAGTACCCTGCTACCTTACAAATTTCACATAAAATTTTGACTCAACATTCCTCCTGGGATCAGCCTAAATTCAGAGATAAATGTGTAAGAACAAGTCAAATCAGCTTCCACACTAAGGCTGCTTTAGCTAACAGAAAACTTTTTTTTTTTTGCCAGAGACACAGGAGTCACATCAGATATCTATATTAAAAAAACCCTACTCTGAACAGTATCTGTTTAATTTGAGGATTTTTGGATACCTCTCCTGCTCTATCTGTGTAAGCTTGGCTTTTATCCTATATGTTGGCTGTG
>VYXC01001553.1:658871-692774 GCA_013397175.1 Platysteira castanea | reverse complement strand
TACCAGTTCTCACTTGATGGATTAAATTACTATCTTCTGCTCAGTGGAAATTCAAATACTGTAACAACAGCTGAAGCATAAGGCACCAATGACTTCCAAGGATGCAAGGAGTAACTGATATCTTAATATGATACAAAGGAAACAAGGGGAAATAATTTTACTAATGACTACTGCATTATTTTAAGTACTTCATTAGGCTGGCATTAAGCAAGCAATTAAAAACACTGAAACCATAATTCCAGTAAAATGCTGGATAGGTAGGCTTTTGGAGAGATCAAAGGATAAATCTTAGATATAAAACTGTAACTACAAAGTGCTACAGGAATATTGCTGATTAAAAAGAAAAACCAGAACTCCAGTGTCAACTTAAGACTTATAATTTGATGTCAGATGTATTCTCTGTGGCACCTGGCAACTCATTTGCATCCTGTGATGCCCCTTCCACTGTCAAGGGCACAAAGCCCCACTTTCAACACTATGCATGGACTGCATTAAATCTGACAAGTAGACAACTGACTGTAGCTCAGATATCAAGGTAATGGAAATCACAGGTTAAACACTGTTAAATATTTACACTTTTTTCAATGAAAGTTAACAAGGGGAGGACATGCAATTTTGGTGTTCACTAAGGAACCAGGCAGGTACTGTTAAAATTACTCCTGCTTTATTTTCAGGTGTGCCTCATGACTCAGTCATAAGAAACATGATGACTCTGTTTTTAGCATGCCAGAACTATAGATCATTGCACTGTGCAGAACTTCTGTCAATGTTGAAAATAATTCTGATATGGTCAAGGTACCTTGACTACCATGACATTCAACTATCAACTACAACCTGGCTGACGCTTCTATGTGAAACTCTTGACCTCTGAAAGATTTCTCAAAGCTGCCAGGGTGAGAACTCGTTCTAAAGTCAGACTAACTGGGAATGTAGACAACTCCTGCTTGTAAAGTATTTTAAGTTTTGCAGAAAGCAAGAGGGTTCTAAAAATCAGAAATATGGATGAGGGAGAACAAACTTATGTTTTCTAGGGTGTTTTAAAATTACATTAGAGCAAGCAATGTGCAATTTCTGCTTTGGGTCTCCACAGAGTACATGTCCCAGCTTCTGGGCAGTCCTGTTCCTTCCTTTGGCTGGCCACTGTCTCCTTTTAACCCATGAATTTGACGGGTAATCTTTCTATTCCATTGCAAGGAGTCTAAACAGAGTGAGATCTGAGGAAGTGCACAGAGGAAACCTCAAAACAAAGGGGAATCTTTAAGCCAATTAAAGCTGCTACCTTGTTAGTTTTCTAAACACTGCAGCAGGTAAGCATTTCAAATGAATAAGCTGCCAAAAATCTACCAGCCTAACAATGAAACTGGAAACTCAGTTCCATGTTGCTTCCAATTAGATTTCTCAGCTTTGGAATGCTGCATCAAAGTAGTTCAAAACCTCAGTGACTGTTCTAGGAACTGATGGACAAGACTGCCATTGACTTCAGTTCCAGTGTGTACAGCAGCCCAGGCTGAAGTTGGAAGTGCAAGTTTCCCTGTGTGCAGAGTAATATAAAGTTAATAGATATTCTTAATGATTTCTGTTATAACTATATTTTCATTACAGCCCTACCCATCTTTCTAAGAGGATAATGCTCTGCCAGAAAGACTTCCTAGACAGCAAAACAATGGTGAGAATAAAGCTGGAAAAAGCTCTGGGAGCTAGGAAGCTGTTACACAGGAAGTTTGAGGATTGTAGAAAAGTAGGCCAGCCTTTGACATGAGAAGTTTTGCCTGCCAGTGTTGGAGTGCTTGAGCTACAGGTGTATGTTTACATTGACCACAAACACGAGTTTCATAACTCTGTAATTGTTCTGGAGTTAATACTGTCAGTTAATGCTGTCTCTTCATGCTTATGTTCACCATATTTATTTGTTTCAGGAGACTTCTGAAGGATAGGCTACAGCCGTAAAATGAATTTCAAGGAAAAACTTACCCTAAACTGATAAACAGCTACAGGACAACTAACACTACAGAGATTCTGATAAGATTCCTCTGTACAGAAGCAAATAAATAGGTGATATCTTGTTTGACTTGTAAGATTTTAAAATGGAAAGTGGATGTCCTTACTCTTATGTTGATAGGCAAGACAGGGCACTTAAAGTGTGCGATGAGAATCAACTGACTCATTTGGGTTTTCTCCTCCTTGCTGTTCTGACTGAAACCTCACAGAAAGAAGTGCTTAAAGCAGTTGGACTGTGGTCCCTCAAGAGTTGGATGTGAATCTGCTGTTGCAAACTGTGACTGGATATTTCTAATCTACAGCATGAATGCTTTCCAAATGCTGGCAAACCAAACTAAACATGGGTAACTATCTACAGAGTCCTTATTCTAGTGCATTTAAAAAATAATAATTCTGTGCTAGCTCATCTCAGAACAAAGGTAAACAGGCAACCCACAGATTGTCAAGGGAGTTGTTGAGGGGGAGCCATCAAAATAAAACAACCCTGAACTTTTGAGTGTTGGGGAAGTACATCACTGGTGTCACTTTCTTTTGATAACGGATGCTAAATATGTACATTTAATAGTACGCACTAAAGATAAAATGACAGAATAAGATCTGAAGAATGTGTTGAGAGGGTAAGTGAGGGTCAAGTAAATTGCCCTTCTGTAACTTGACAGAGTAACTGTCCCATCTTCCAGAGAAAAAAAAGGCATAATCTAATTTCATGCATTTGAGATCACAGGACTAGATGTGCATAAATACTTGCAGAAACAAGACTTGGCTAATACTTCACACGAATGGATCTTCAGTTACCAGCTGGGCTGATGTTGCTTTTAGCCAAACAACAAGTGCATTTTCACAGCACTAACCTGTAGATATTATGTTGGGTGTAACAACTGCTGTTCAGGCAAGTGTCTTTAGAATAGTTTGTTGATAAACACACAGGGTCAGTTAGCAAATATTGTCCTTGAACGAGTGACTAGTTCTAAGTGTTTGTTGTCTGCTTTCAAAGTTTTTCTGAACCATATTTACTGGACAGTTAGTGTTCAATTTTAACTGGTGCCATAAAAATTCTTAGGACAAGTGTAATAAAGTATAACATTCTCATTTGCCTGCAAGCATCAAATATATTTTCCTTGATTTTAATACTTTTGAAATAGCAAAATCCATGAGAAGAGGGAATAAATGTTTCTGGCTTGAATTTTGGGACATTAGTCACAACATGTTTCTGCACTAGTGTCATAGAGGAAGGAAAACCTATCTTTGCATTGAAATTAGAGGGTGGATTTAGGCTATAATTTAATTTCCATATGTCCCAATCACCCAGCATGCCTCAATGAGTAGGAAAGCTTGTAATTAACCCCTTCTCAGGAACCACAAGTAAACAGAATTGTTTGAGGAAACTCTGATTACTCAATGTGAACTGGACTTCCAGCCAGAGTGCCTGCTGTTGTGTTAAAGTTAGCAATTATTTTGGAAGCCTGCTTCCTCAGTGATGCTTTTGGCCTTAGCAACTGTTCTTGCCTCCCAAGGAATCCCCTGCACACAGCCCCGGGGTGCAATGCCATGCTCCTCTCTTGTGCTAAAAGCAAGCTCAGTTTGAAGTGCCAAGTTTGCAGGATGTGCTTAAGTTGGTGGAGTTGAACTCCCTCCCTCATGGGAGGAGAGGAGAAAGGTTTCAAGTACTCAAAGTATAAACTGAACAGTTTTTCAGAACAGGTTTCTCTCTTCCCTTCTATTAATTAAATGAGTACATGCAGCAATAGGGTGGATGGAAGATAAAGCATCTC
The DNA here is from genome assembly GCA_013397175.1 of Platysteira castanea. Classification (NCBI taxonomy): domain Eukaryota; kingdom Metazoa; phylum Chordata; class Aves; order Passeriformes; genus Platysteira; species Platysteira castanea. The sequence continues at coordinate 689,004 of VYXC01001553.1, read as the reverse complement.
TAAATTGTAATTCTCTCTGGAACAAATGCCAGCCCTTGGACAAGGGATGGGAAGTCTGAGCTGATGTCTCCCTTAAAGGCAGTGTGGTCAGAGCTGGGCATGAGCAGTTTCCTGTGGGGATGGTGTGGTGTCTCAAGGCTTCCTCATAAATGAGGAATGTCTGTTCAGCCACTCTTCTGGTTTACTAAGGCCAATAGATGTTTTCCAACTATTTCAACTTGCTATAAGTTTCAGTTATTAAATGCTTCTTCAAACTTTCCTGTTTGTCAGACTTTGTACTACATGGCAACTATCGAAGTACTCTACCATGTTTTTGGAGAAGTGCGGTCCAGATTTTGTCCTAAACTGTCCTGTCAGAAGTAAATTTNTTTTTTTTTTTTTGCAAGGACAAGCAAAGGAAGACTAGACTTGAGACACTTCAACACAGACTGCAGAGTATTTCTAATAAAGCTTCATGTCCATGCTATGGCTGTTTGAGATCATAGAAGTTTGTTGTCTGACATGCTTCCCCTCAAAGAGCCAAAAGCATTTTCTCTTTAAGGCAACAAAACAACAAAAAAAGTATTATCTCATTCAGAGTTGGACAAGGGCCTTTATGTCAATTCTGCTATCCAGCAAAGACTATGTACAAACACATGCAAAAACCACTTAGAAGTTTGTTCCCTTGGCTTAACTTTCAAGGCACTCCTCACTTCTACCAACAGCTTAGTCTGGTCTTGTCAGAAGTTTATTCTTCTTCTAATTGCCAGCACAAAAGGTTTTTAATTTATGCTTTGACAGCTAAAATACTACATCTTCAGAAATACAAAGAACTGTCAATAGTGCCACCGCAGAAGCAAAGGAACCAGATGCAGTACTAACAGCTGGGGGAGACTGCAATGATTCTATAAAAATCAAGAAAAGCATCTGCTTATAGTTTGATAACAGCTATCTGTCTAAATCCAACCTAGAAAATCAGATCCTGCTACAGCTGGCATGGAGATTATAAACATCTTGCTGAACAAAAAAAACCCCACCACTCTGTTTAGAAATGATAGGTTCCAATCTAAAGGATATTACCTTCACTTCTGTCCTTTTTATTGTAAAAAAGAAATATAAACCAACTCACAACAATATTCTCATCTCTAAAGGTCAAGACAGCAAGCTTACATTTGCCTTGTAAGCTTAGAAGAATTTACTTCAGTAAAATATACCACATGTAAAATAAAGCTACTCTATTTCTCACACACTTAGTTTGAACATGGGCCTTTAGGCTGAGCCTTTCTCTACTTTGCCGAAATCCTGGGTTGGAGCACAAAGGCTCTCGCCTCTCTTCCAAGCTCAGATCTATCTCATTTCATCAGCTTTAAATTCACATCCAGGTACCACAGGCATAAAATCAGAATGCTTTTTGAAAGCCACAACATGAAAAGTTTTAAAACCAACTGCACTGAAAGGCATTTACACGCAGAATACGTCAGCAATAAAAGACACTGCACGACCAACACATGTGCCAGTACCTCACGGTATGACAAGGAACAAGGTGTTTAGTTGTTCCTGGACCTGACGACCAGGTATTTCTTTTCCAAGCAGAGGTGCTTAAGCGCAGGCCGGAGGGAAAGAGATCAGATCCTCCTAGCGCAGATACTTCACCTGCCCTCTGTAAGCTGTCCTCGCTGCGGGCGGGGAGCTCCCGCTGCCCAGGGCCGCCGCCCCCGGCCCAGCCCCTCTTAGCGCCGGGCAGGGGCTGGAGGGGCGGTGGCCGCCGCCACCCTGCTGGGGACTTTGTCCGCGGGGATACCCCTACCCACGGCACCCCGCAGGACAGAGACGGGACCCCGGCCCCGGGGTCACGGGGGCCTCTTCCCTGTCCCCCCGCCCCAGTCAGCTCAGAGCCGGTCCCAGCCCCGAGGGACCCTCCCGCCACCGCCAGAGTGCGGACGCCATTGAGAACCGCGTTGCCATGGCAACCCCCCTCCCGCCCCGGGGGCCTCGCCACAGCGGGGCGGCGATCCCCGCGCCCCCCGCGCCGCCTCACAGCCCCCACACGGAGGATACAGCTTGAAGCCGCGGAGGATCTCCTTGGCCCGCTCGTCCGTGGCCGACATGGTCCTGCCGCGCCGCGGGCGGGCGGACGGGGCTGGGCCGGGGCTGGGCCGGGCCTGGCGGGAGCGCGGCGGTGACAGCTGAGCTTCAGGACCCCCCGCCCCTCCCTCCCGCGCACCCGCCACTGCCCGGCGCAACCAACCCCAGCAGCCGCCCGCCTCCGCGCTGACCAATCAGCCGCTGCTATCCCCTCCTCGCCCCGCCTTCTGGCGCATGAATGATAGCGCTACCGGCCAATCAGACAGTGCTCTCCCTCATTCAAGGGTGGGTGCGCAGCGGTCGCACAGACTCTTCGGCTGGGCCTGACGTGGCCGCGATGGAGGCGCCGCAGGATGGCCGGGCAGGGGGAGCGAGCGGTCCCCGGGCCCGGGAGGCCTCAGCGGGGAGCAGTTGAGGGGGCGAGGAGCCACCACGGGCCTGGGCAGCGCCCGCCGGGCGGCGGCCGAACGTCCCCGAGCGGCTGGAGCTCGGCTGGCTCTTCTCCCCAGGCAGTGGGGGTCCCACGATTTCGTCTTTGGGGCTGCGCGGCGGAGCTCCAGCCTTGACCTCGGGCGGTGCCGGGGACCCGGCTGCCCAGACCCAGAGCAGCTTCTGCTGGAGACCTTCAAAACCCACCTGGACGAGTTCCTGTGTCATCTGCTCCAGGTGACCCTGCCTTGACAGGGGGTTGGACTGGATGAACGCCAGAGGTCCCCTCCCAAACCTAACAGTTCTGTGATTCTGCGTGTACCGAGGCCGGAGCCAACAGGGCCAGTATTGTGGAGGAGGTTTAAAATAAATAGCGTGCCACCCCCTGGAACAAAGGCAGCCTTCTTTGCGCTGCAGAAATTTGAATGACAGAGCAGTTTGAGTTGAAAGGGTTTTAAAGACCATCCAGACTGGCCTTGAGCACATCCAGGGATGGGGCATCCACAACTTGACTGGGCAGCCTGTGTCAGTGCCTCAGCACCCTCACAGTAAATAATTTCATCCTTATATCTAATCTAAAACTGCCTTCTGTCATTTTGAAGCTATTCCCCTTGTTCTATCATTCCATGCCCTTGTAAAATGTCCCTCTCCAGCTTTCTTGTAGGACCCCTTCCGGTACAGAAAGGCCTGAATAAGGTCACCCTGGCACCTTCTCTTCTTCAGGCTGAACAATGCAAATTGTTTCAGCCTTTCCTCATAGGAGAGGTGCTCTAGCTCTCTAATCATCTTCATGGCCTTTATGTTTGTGTAGCAGAGTTGATTGTGGGGGGTTTGTTTGATTGTCTCAGATTTGTTAGCACATCCCAGGAGCCAGGCTGCTCTTTAACATGAGCAAATTAACCCCTCTGTTAACAATCTGAGTGCAACTGATAAAAAGCATTAAGTCATGGTAAAAATAAAGGCAGCAGCAGTTGTAACCCAGTCCTCAAAAGAGGACCAGTGAACAGTCGGGGCGCCATCAATACACTCACTCATGGCTCCAGTTGCCTCCAAACTGGCCACTATGCAAAAGTGGCGAATATGAGCATTAATAAAGGCTGTATTTAATGCATAAGAACAAAGCCACTGCCAGTATTACCAATAGGAGATCTTAATAATAAAAATAGGCAGCATTTATTGCCCTGATGTATGTGATCCATGCTCAATTTCCCACCATCAATTTAAGTGTATGAAAGGGTCATTTTGAGTCTGGGCAGAGTGCCAGGGGTGAGGTGTGCAAATATATATCTATCTTTTATTAAGAGTCCATCCTGGATTTTTGCTAGGGTGTGCAATTGCCTGCTGTCTAAGGAGGAGGGAGTAAGGATCACCAAGGAGAAAAGACTGACAAGGAGAAAAGGTGAGCAAGAAAAAAAGCAGACCTGAAAAAGGTGGAAACCAAGGGTTGTATGTAGGGCATAAGCCTGCCAGGAGGAAGTAGGACATACTGGTTTACAGAAGTCTAAAGGAACTCAGTCCTGCTCTGTTCCGGCTCCTCAGAGATGAAGGAGCCAGAGACCAAATGGATCTCATGGCAAGGAATTCTTGCAGCTTTGAAGAGCTTCTCTAGCACAGGCAAAGGGATGTTTGTGGAGTTGTGAGTTGGAGCCTTCGTATTTCCTGGCCAAGTCTTAGAATTCCCAAATTCACCTTGCTGTGCAGGGAAGCACAAGCCTCTCATTCATGAACTTCTGAAAATCACAAAAGAGCTCATGGCTGAAGTGTGAAACTCTTGTGACTAGTGCAGGGCCAAGCAGCAGTGGAACATGTGACAGCACAACTCAGAGTGACAATACCCCTGAGACCTCTCTAAGTCCTTGGGCTGCATTAACACAAACAGCACTCTGGCAAGAAAGTTGCTGCAAATCCCTCTATCCCTTGGTGCCATCTGGAACTGAAAACTTTTCTTTCACATCTCTGGCAGCTGTGGCAGTTTCTGAGCTGCCACTGCAGGCAAGAAGATGCCTCCAGCCTGCTTTCTGTTTCTCTAGAAGCTGTTCTCTCAAGGTGCAGGTAAAAGAGCTGGTGTCTCTGCAGAGGAGCATAACTGGGAGATAGTTTAATAAACTGGAGTTTCATCCCACCCCACACTTGATAGAAGAGGTTGTACAACTTCACATCTACAACCACCCAGGCATTACTCTTTGTGAGGCTGAGGGTCCAGCAATCAGCTTAGTCCCTGGATCCCAGGAAATACAGAGAGTTTGGCAACTTTTCAGAAGGCCTGGGAGCTCCCCTCACCATGCTCTGGAGGTGTGTGCTGGCAGCTGCGTGCTGGCAGCTGCAGGGGTCAGAAGGCTGGAAGGATTAAGGACGAATGGATGAAGCATGGTGGAAGCACACACAGGTGAGTAATGAAAGATAAGAAAAAATATAAGAAACACAAAAGTATTTTCACTGTCGGCCCTCTCCTTGGTGAGGCCAGGTGTCCTCAAAGTCTGGGGGTACGGGACCCCACTGCTTGGGGGCATTACTCTGGCAATGCAGGGAAATAAGGGGAAATAAGGTGAATTATCTGCTGCCTAAAAGGGACCTGGACTGCAGAATCACAAGGGGAAGAGATGGGGTGAGTCCAGAGATAATGCCAACATTAAAAGATAAAATGGATTAACATCTCCTGGCACACAGAGAGCTGCGTGGGTGGAGCAAGAGGTTGCAATAGCTGTTTAAAAGGGAATGAGACAGCTGGAAATCCACATATTTTTCCTCTTAAAAAAAAAAAATCCATCCCAAAAGCTGAGCTTAGCTGACGCTGTCCTCCAAAGTCCAGGTCAGCCAGCCAGGCCGACTGTCAACAGTTGGGAGGTATCAGGACAGGCACTCCTGGCTGACCTACATGGGGCTAACAGCTGATTTTTACCCACAGGCTGTAGCAAAAGGTTGCAAAACCAATCCACGGAAAATAGCTCACAATCATATACTTCCATTTCTATTTCAGCCTGGAATTTGAGCTTTAATGACTGTTGGGAAGAAGGAGGCCACGCTCTGCTTGTCCAAGGCAACTGTTCCAGCGTGTCTGCAGGATGACAGGAACTGTGGGAAAGGGCCTGGTTAGGATGTGATTAAAGAGGTAATTCTCCCTCCCTCTGCAGATGAGAGCTAAGTGTGGCTTAAGTAAATTACTGACTGGCTTGTTATAGCCCTGGCTCAGTTCCCTTGTTGCGCAGGGCCTGGTTTTTTACATCCAATTTGCTTTGAAGCCTGGAGTGTCAGAACAGCATTCCAACACCTGCACCTCTGCGCTTCTCTGACACCCCTTCTCTGATGAATGATGGGACCCTAGGGACCTGCCATAGATGGCTCTGAGACACAGGCTAAGCCGCATCAGTTTCCCTAATAGTTTCTGATGTTCATTCCTTGAAAGCTCCCCCCTCATGACTGTGCTGGTTCATGATTTGATCTTCAGGGACTTGCTGACTGAAAGTCAGAAGCACTTTGCTCTCAGCTGAAGGATTTTTAACAGAGGCACATTTTATTCACAACATGGCATGGATGAGCCTACAAACCTTGGGGAGGTTAACAATGCCCCGGTCCCTCTTGTTTCCACCCTTGTTCTGATACCCCTTCAGGTGTCTTTTGGCTCCTGATCTATGCCCTGGGGAGGATCTTAACCCTTCCAGCTCCCTCCCAGCTCCCCTATGTCACTGCCAGAGCTCTGCCCTTTGGTTTATCAGAGCTCTGCCCTGTGGTCTTCACCCCATCTCTTGGTATTTCCCAGGAGGCCCGAGAGGCTCAGCTGGTAGAATCATAGAATATCCCGAGTGGGAAGGGACTCACAAGGATCATCGAGCTTAACTCCTGTCCTTGCACAGGACATCCCCAAGAATCTCACCATGTGCCTGGGAGTGTTGTCCAAACACTCCTTGAGCTCTGCCAGGCTTGGGGCTGTGATCACTTCCCCGGTGAGTCTGCTCCGGTGCCCCCTGCAACCATTCAATCTAATAATGGCCCCACCTCTAATAACGAAGTGGCCTTACAACAGCGGCCCTTTGCACGGGTTACTTTGGGGTGCAAACCCCTGTGATGCTGCCACAGGACCTCGTATCACCAAAAAGAGAGGCAGGAATTTTACTTGCTTATGCTGGAACAGCTGCTCAGGACCCAGCGGAGCAGCTGTTTCTGCACAAGCAAGTGAAGTTTGCTCCGTGGGCTGCTGGATCATGGCTCTGTAGCTGCGAGCACACCAAGCCCGCCCTTCCCATCCCGGTATCCCGGGGATGCCGGGCCGCGGTTCCCGGTCCTTGCGGCCGCTCGGGGTCAGGCGGAACTTTCGGCGCGGCCCGCGCGTTCCGGGGGGGAAGGAGCCGCGCGCGGACACCGGCGCCACCATCATGGCGGCCTGAGGCGCGGCGGGTTGGGCGCCGGGAGCGGCGGGACGGGAGGCCAGGAGCAGAGAGGTAATGCCGGGGCTGGGAGAATCCTCCCGGGAACAGGGGCGGCAGTGAGAGACCCCCGGTAAATTACTCCCTGCGGCAGGGCTCGGCCGGCTCGGTGGGGCCCGAGGGTTCTGGCAGGGGTCTGGGGGGAACGCGAGGGCCGGGAAACCCCCGCCTTCCTGCTGCGGGGTCTGCGGGCCGCTTCCCGCCCTGAAACTCCCTGAGGTACCTTAGCGAGGCCTGACGGGGAGCGAAGCCCGGTTTGTTCCCCTATTTGGGTTGTTGTAGCCTTTGGACAAGCTACGTTGGCGTGTCTGCTGTATTTCAGTCACTTCTCACCAGGGTAAGTCGATTGTGGAAGCAGCGAGGTATTCCTGGTGACACGGGTGTGCACACAGGTTGCAATAGCACCGCAGTTGTCCGAAGGTTTACTTGGAAAGGGGAAGAGAATTGGCATTCCTTTCCAACCAGGGCATGGATACAGCTAGCGAGTCTTTTGTAACCTCATACATCAGCATGTGGTTTGATTACCTGTGAGGGAGGACAATAGAACTGTGAAATCTGAATCTCATTCCCAGTACAGTCAATCCATATTCTCTCCTGAGGAAATTGTCCTCCCTGTGTATTTCTTCTCTGTGAGCAGAGATGTGTTAGGCAGCCACACTGAAGGTTCCTGTATTGCAGGGATTTCTCGGTCAGAACTGAGAGGCTGTTCAGCCAGGCTGCACGTGTGCCTCTGATGGAAGGAACCTCAAAGAGGCTTTTGGGGCTGAGATATCTCTGTGTGGAGAGTGCTAAAGGTTGCCCACTCCGGTTGAGACCATTTGTACTTGCAGGTGTAATAGAACAGAGTAAAGTGTATTTTTAGAAGTTGACTAATACAGGAAGCTGTCTGTGATGCCTTCACAAGCCTTAATTTGGTTAGGCCTGGTGAAACAGTGAAACCCCTGTATGACTGTGCTCTCCAACAAGGGTGGATGTGGGCCCAGTGGTCACACAGAAGCAGACAGGTTCTCTGCTCTTGGGTTCTCTGGTGTTTGGTTTTCATGACCAGAGTAAAGGTTATACTCTCTGCTTGATAATTATCCCATACAAACATAACACAAAACCTCCCTTATCTGGTAAGTTCTTTGTTTGGTTTCTGAATAACATGCTTGGGAAGTTTTGTCTTAGTTGTTTGTAAACAAACAGATCATTTTGTGGAACTTGTTAATAAATAGTCATTTACATTTCAAAAGCAACATGTTGGTGCTGGGAGACAACATGCACACCAGAAATGTCAGGCAGCAGCCAAAGACAAAGACCTCTCTTTACAGGGACTTAAATAGAGCCTTTGTAGAAAGGATATTTTTATCACTTAAGCTTTCCAGTTAACCCAAAACACTTGAACTGTACAATGGAGACTGGGGGGCTGCTTCCAGGCCACAGTTCTTTTTGCCTTTTGGGCTCAGAAAGCAGTGGGAATTATGGACACACTCTGTATCAATAGTCAAAGGAAAAGGTGGGATGTGTGGGCATACAGTGTGGATCAGTCCTTCACAGGGAATTATGTTAGTTGCTGGTTTGGAGCTGTGTAATGATAAAGGAGGAAGTCGCTCAAGTATATCAGTAAGAATCTTTAAAGTTGGCATTATTTGGCAACATCACTAGAAGGAAAAATCTGAAAACAGCAAGAAATCTAAACTCCTGTCCTACAAGAAAGGATCTGCAAGAGCAGATCGTTTTAGGGAACTGATCAGACAGAAATTTTGTTCAGATACTGTGTGAATCATTTTTGCTCCCCAGCTAAATCAGCAGTTGAACCTGCTGGGTTTCTGGCCTGCCCCCTAAATGCTGAAGAAAAGCCTGGCTCTGCTGACACTGAAATGTTGCTATGCTGAGCACCTTCTGGTCCACTGCCAGGCAGCACTCGGTAGAGGAGAAAGGATGTGTTAATATTATGTTCTTTTACTGACAGATTGAAAACCTAGAATGGCAGGAGAACAGAAGCCGTCCTGCAATCTTCTAGAGCAGTTTATTTTACTAGCCAAAGGAACAAGTGGCTCAGCTCTGACTGCTCTTATAAATCAAGTGCTGGAAGCTCCTGGGGTTTATGTCTTCGGAGAGCTGTTGGAGTTAACAAATGTGCAAGAGGTAAGAATTGAGGTTTTATTCTAATGGCCCTTCTGCACTACCAGTATAAGGGATCCCCAGAAGTTTCCGTAGGCAGGCTGTGAGTGAAATTTCTGTGCCAGGAGGGCCTGGTGCAACTTACCTGGGTTGAGAGATGTTTTTGTATAAGCGACTGACCTAGCTTTTGCCTGTATATGTTAGGTGTTAAAGAATACCCATATAAAGCTTTGCTACCTTAAGGCAATTGCTAACACAGCAAAAACCTGGCAGCAGCACAGTAGCAGTTTTAAGAAGGCACTTTGCCAGCCAACAAGAAAAAAATCCCTTTCTACTCCTTTACTGTCCTGGAAAGCAGAACTTCAATGCTCTCCAAAAGTCTTTGTGAACAGATGTCTAATGTACCAGGCCAGGGTGGCAACCAAATCCAAACCATTTCAAACCAAGGTGGAAAATAAGTTCCAGAGCTTTTGCTGAAAATGTGTTGCCAGCCCCAGCCTCTACTACAGTGAAGGAATCTAAGTTGGGTATCTCAGCAGCTGGAGTAACACAGTGTACAGCAAGTTTGGCTTTCCAAACAGGCTCTTAAATATGCCTGAAAGTGCCTCAAGGGTTATTCAGTGTCAAATCAGATGTACTGTTTATTTTCCTGTATTTGTGTGCAGCTAATGGTATTAAAAACCCAATCAATAAAAATCACTGCTTGGTGCTGCTGTTATTCTATGGAAATGTTTGCAGGCAAGAGAAGAGCTGTAACCTTCAAATGCACTCAAGTTACAGTGCCCCAGCTTGCTTTGCTTTGAAGCTGTGGTAGCTCTGCAGGTAAGCTGTCCTAGCTTTCACAGAGTGCTTAACCAGCCATCACCATTGCCTGCTTGCTTATCACCTGATGAGAGGAGCTGGCCCTGTAGGTTGTCAGCTGAAGTTAAGATTTGCTTTTTTCTTTTACCTCCCAAGATGCCACACAAAGAAGCTGACAGTCCAAACTGGAGTTAAGTTCCAGTGCATAGAAATGGCTGGATCATCTTGACTCTAAAACTGCTGAAATTTGCTGCTCCTGAGGCCTTAGAAAGAGTCCAGCTTGGGATGTAATTGCTTTTCTGGGTACTGCTTGTCCTGTGCCAACTTAAACCATTCTCTGGACAAGTTGCCTATCAGGGTTGCATTGACCATGTTATGTGACATTTCTTTTCTCCCCATCCAGCTTGCTGAGGGGTCTAATGCTGCTTATTTCCAGCTGCTGAACCTGTTTGCATATGGAACGTACCGGGACTATGTAGGTAAGAGACTGCTGCCCGTTTGCAGAGTGCGGGATTGGGTTGCCCTTTAGGATTGTCAGAGGCAATTCTTTGCTTTCTTACATGCCTGGTGTGGTGTGGCTGGGTGAAAGTGTCCAGAAACAGAACTTGCTTAGGAGGAGAGTTGTCTGTAGGGGGTCTCTGTCATGTGTGCTTTTTACTTGCTAAAAATGAAAGGAAGGGCTAGAGACTATGGTGTGTTACTGGTTTGGATGGGACTGCAGTGCTGGGTTGAATTGGTCTGCAGCAGAATTCACTGACGTTCACTTGCCTCCACTTACCTCTGTGGAGGGCAATTCCAGACATCTCTATGGAAATTTAGATGACACCACTTATGGAAACTGCAAAAAACTTAGACAAAATTGTTCTGCATTATTTATAAAAACCTGTATGGTTTGTGAGATAACCTTTTATTCCATGACGGCATTGCAGAAACAAAATGAATAATTTCTTAGCTAGAATACAAGTCGAAATAATGACTTTTATACAGCTTTAGAAGGACTATGTGTGAATCATCTTTGTCTCTGTTGAAATGTGCTTTTTTCTCTGGTGCTTATGCTTCCATTCTGCTACAATTTAATGCTTCATTTGTGGGTAGCAGCCTCATCCAGACCATTACAGAGTGTGACAAATAATTCTGTCATACTGCTGGTTCTCAGTGTGGTGGATGAGCTATCTAGTTCCTGTAAGGAGAAGTGGCTTCTGTAAGTGCAAGGGCTGGAAATTCCAGTGTCTGTGAAGCAACATGAGCCTCATGAATTCTGTGACCGATTAGAGGATGTGTTTGCTGTCCATCCCTCTTGTGTCACAGCATGTGACAGCACAGTTCATTCTTCCTTTTCTAGTGAAGAAAGAGGGAAAAGCAGTCAAAATGTAGAGTATTGGATGAGGTGGGATGGATGGGAGAACTTGATTGGCCCTGAAACACTAATTTCCATTAAAGTAGATATTTTAAAGAGTTTCTTAGCTTTGGAGAGTTGCCAATTTCCTTTCTCTTTTTAAATATTCATGAGGCAGATGGATATAATACAGTGACAGTGTGGCCATCTAGATTAATAATTTCTCCTATCTTCCTCAGCCTAGTACTTTACACTTTAAATTCTGCAGCTCTTCAGAGAAATAAAACCAGCTGTATTTGCAATCGTATCAGCAAAGGGGAAAGATTTTTTTCTGTCAGCTTGTTAATGAAATAAAAATGACTTGGTGGAAACAAAGCCATTGACCAACTGTTTTGGCAGGGCACCAGTAGTGAATTACCTTCTAATTCCAGAACCAGAATTACTAAAGAAGCAGAGAAGAATGGAATTGCCAAGTTGTTCTTAACTTTTCCCCTTCTCTCCCTGGGTGTTCCAGTTTGTCTGCAGCAGCACGCTTTGTTCAGCAGCACCCACATTAGCTGGAGGAGTTCAGTTTTCCAGGGTGTAGTGTAGTGTGTCCGCGGAGACACAATAAAGACGCTCTTACACCTGCCAGGTTCAGCAGAAAGGACGAAAATGGAATGGATTTATTTACATTATCTCATTCTTATACACGTCCCAACTCCCCAAGGGATTGGAGAGCATGTCACTTCCTTCTCAATCCCACTGGAGAAGAAAGGCGCTCATCAAAGTTGTCATATCACAAAAGGAATGAAAAACAGAAAATACCGTTAAGTAAACACTGGCTATTATTTACATGAAACTGTGTGAGAAGAATCTGACTCCAAGGTTAAAAACAGAAGGCTTACAAACCAGGGCAACAGTGTAGCACAACTAGCCTGAAGTTCTGCAGCCTGGATTATGTCATTTTCAAAGTAAAGTCCTGAATCCTGTCTTTTTGACATTAACAGCAAACAAAGATAACCTGCCTGAATTAACAGTGACTCAGAAGAACAAGCTGAAACACTTGACGATCGTAAGCCTGGCTTCCCGAATGAAGGTAAAGTGCGTGGGGTATGACAGCTGTTGTCTCTTGGTTTTGTTTTAGAAAATGGCATCCATTCCAGAGCACTGAAGTTGTATCAGACTGTGTGGGTACTCACAAAAAAATCCTGTGCTGCTAAAGTACCTGTAGGGTACAGTGTTCTCTTCTGGTGCATTTGGGATATTAACTTAGTGGACTTCCATGGGTTAGGTGTGGGGGGGTCTGAAGATTGATCAGGACAGTTTGCGAAACTTTGTATGGCTTTTTTCACTGCTGGAGATCGAGAATCATGCTTAAAAACACTGACTTTTTGTTCTAGAGAAAATTAAGCAGCACTCTTAATTTCTTTTACAATCCCATTTACCTTTTTTTTTTTTTTCTACAATGTGCTGTACCAAAGCTTCAGGAATTACTGAAGTTGTGTCAGAATATTTCATAGCCTTGCAAGCATTTGTTCTGCCATGATCAGTCACTAGTGCACCTGCAGGTCAAAGTGTAGGATACAATAAACATATGAGTCTCGACCTTCTGAGACTTAGCCATTCATTTTGGCTCTAGGACTGTTAACTTACTCTTGGTCTTGCTGTTTTTAGTGCATTCCCTATTCTGTGTTGCTGAAGGACCTGGATATGAGGAATCTGAGGGAGCTGGAAGATCTCATTATTGAAGCGGTTTATACAGATATTATCCAAGGGAAGTTGGATCAACGAAACCAGGTGTTAGAGGTGGATTTTTGTATCGGCAGAGACATTCAGAAGAAGGACATCAGTAACATTGTCAAAACGCTTCAGGAATGGTGAGGCAGTCTCTCCACCCTCCTTGTTCCTTGTACATAGCTTGTCCTGTTTTTCCCCTCAGAGTTTGAAGTGCTGGCTCAATTTCACCATGTTCCATTAATCAGGAGTCTTGTGCTATAAGTAGGCACTTGGAGGAGGAGTCTGTTGGGCAAGTTTTCCAAGATCCCATCTGGGATTCAATTTGTATTATGTATCAAGCCAAACTGTACCACATTGTGAGCTTCTGCTCTCACTGTAGCTTTTACATGGCAGAACCCCAGTGAGGAGTTGAGGACCTTGCAGAAAGAGGTGCCAAACTGGACTCATGGTTCTGTGGTGGGAGCTGCTCCCTTTCATGCTGCAACACTTGATACTGAAGACAGAACTGTTACTTTTCAGCCTTTTTTACTGCGTTGAGAGCTGTGTGGGCAAATTCTAGAGAATCACAGCTCTTTGGATGGGATGTCTCTTCAAGTTTGAAGTTTCAGGTGGCTTTGTCTTCTCTTTGTTCCTGGAAATGCAGCCTGTCTGCAGCTATAGTGGGACTGTGGTATTATCTCTTTGTACCTTTGCCAGAAAGCTGTTTCTCGTCTTTTTGTAGGATTCCCTTCCCACCTAAAGAAATTCCGCCATAGACTGTGGAGCCCATGGCAGGTCCTGAGCTGCCTGGGAATTGCTTCCTAGTTGCTATGGTAATGAGTGCATGAAAAGTAATTAAACTGCTGGGCAAATATGCTGTCCTGTGGTGGGGGCAGGTTTTTTGCTTCTCTGCTCCAGCTCCCTCAGTCCCATCACAGTGGGAGGGCTGTGGCTGCTGCCAGGACCTTGCAGCATTGTTTGGAAGGTAACAGCGAAGCCACTGCCAATTCCGTTTTTGTCTTCTCCAGTTTTGAGTTCCGTGCCGAGTGCTCTTGTCATCTGAACACTTAACAGGGAGGAGGATTATCTCAATATTACTTTCTTCTTTAATTTTAAAATTTTACATTTAAATAGTGTGTTGCATCCTGTTTAAGCTGTAATTGTGACTGAAAAGGAAGATGAAAGTACACTGAACCTGCACTTACTCTTTGATGGTAAGAGTAACACAGACTCTCTAGAGAAAGCTGAGAAATACATTGAGTACACAGCAAAGCTTTTTCTTGCCAGCTTTTTGCAACTCTAAGCAGGAAGTATAATTTTAATAATCTCTTAAACTTTTAGATAAGCGTGACTTTTCAGATTGCTTGATTGAGCTGCTCCAGAGAGAACTTGTAAACATTGTTTGACATCGTTTGTATCTTGCAGGTGCGATGGTTGTGAAGCAGTTCTTTTAGGAATTGAGCAGCAAGTACTTAGAGCCAACCAGTACAAAGAGAACCATCATCGAACTCAGCAGCAGGTAGAGATGGAGGTGGGTACAGAGTCATCTCAGGCCTCTATGCTGTTGGATAAATGTTTGCTGAAGGAAGTAATCTGGTAACACCTGGTTGATGGTCACGGCTCTCAGAAGGCTAGCAATCATGCAAATCAGGTGTGGAGTAGGAAGAAAACACATCTGCTTCTGAATGCTAGTAAGACGTGAACACCAAATTTGCCCAGTCTGAGCAGATTGGAAATTTTTTTTATAAATTTCAGATAGGTGACTGCACTAATTGTGGTTTCCTGTATTGATTCTTTAGGAAAACTGTGCTTTTACCACAGATCTTCATTGCAGTTCTGTTCCTTTCATACAAGTCAGGCAGGAAGTCAAAAACACTTCTCTTTGTTAAACCTGGAAGTGTAGTTAACAAAAATCTCTTGAGTCTCAATTGCTTTTACAAAAAGTGCCCGCGGCAGCTCCCCCGGGGTCGGCCGGGCCCTGGCGCGCTCCCGCCGTTAGGTGGCAGCACGAGCCCGCGGTCCAGCCCAGCCCTGCGCCCGAACCTCGGCTAGGTGGGGATGGGCCTCCCGAGACGCTGCATCAGGGATTATCATCCCTGCAGGTTTACGTTTGCATCTGCCTGGCGGCTTGATCGACATCCATAGCACATTTGGTTTGCCAGATGCCTTTGGCTTGGAGTTGGGACACCTGACTCCCAAACCTTGGGGATTTTTTTAAGGTTTGCTCAATGTATTTGTGATGAGCCCTACAGAGTTCCAGGGGACAGAGGATGGTGGTTTAGTGCTGTATCTCTCCTTTTCGGATGGAGTAGCAGAAACCTTACTGCTGCTTCCCACAAAACCAATTTCTGTTCCTGCTTCTTAGCAAATACCTGTGTCTCGGACAGCCAGCTAGCCCAAATGGCATTTTTCTTTTTTGAGTTCTGTCCTGAGAGTAAATTTTTCTTTCACTGTCTCCTTTGCCTTTCCTGCTTCTGGCCAACAGAATGGTAGGATGGCTCCCTTCTGCACCAAGGCAGTAGTATGTCTCTCCAGCCAGCCAGAAGGGTGGTACAATATTGTACCATTGTCTCTTAGGCAAAAAAGTAATCCCTAGTCATTCCAGACTGGAAATACTATCAGCTCTGTCTGTAAGTGAGGATGAAACATTACCTTTATTAAACTCGAATGCAGAGCATGTTACTGCTGGGAGAGTCTTTTTTATAATCTCTACTCTTATACTCCAGGGGTTTTTCAGTATGTTTATGAACAGAGTGTCTACTGTGAGGGGAGGAAGAAGCAGGTGCTGATTCACTGTCTCTTCTTGGCCAGGTCACAAACATAAAGAAAACATTAAAAGCTACAGCCTCGTCGTCGGCACAGGAGATGGAACAGCAGCTGGTAGAGCGAGAGTGCCCTCCACACACAGAACAAAGGCAGCCCACAAAGAAGATGTCCAAAGTCAAAGGGCTGGTCTCCAGCCGTCACTAGAACATACCATCTATATGTCATTCAGTTAGGAATGACAACAGGAGGAGCAAAAAGGGCCTGTGTCTCCTTTTTCAGTGGGTTCTGGGCCAGTCTCTTCCTGGCTGGCAAGTAAAAGCCCTGTTTGAATATAGCTCCCAGTTAGCAGCACCTGGCTAAGTTACACTGTGCAGCCCCTATGAGTTTTCAGGGTATACCTGTTCTGGTCCTTTCAAGAGGGACTTTTGAAGAAAGGGACTAACCAAAAGGGGCAGGAAAAAAACAAAATATCTGTGGACCGTTTTGCTCCCTCCCAGCTAGTTTCATTGCTGCTTAACCTTGAGGAAGCTGCTATACTAAATCAGATCATGGGAGAGCTTCTATAGCAAGCATCTGAATCCCAGGGTTGAAGTGTGGCTACCAAAGCCAGGCTGGGAGTGAGGAAGCCATCAACACAGATCTTTTCATTCCCAAAGGGAGCGCAGGAAGGTTTCTAGGCCAGGAACTGCTTTACA
Source organism: Platysteira castanea (assembly GCA_013397175.1). Classification (NCBI taxonomy): domain Eukaryota; kingdom Metazoa; phylum Chordata; class Aves; order Passeriformes; genus Platysteira; species Platysteira castanea. Next base: position 672,691 of record VYXC01001553.1, on the reverse strand, counting down.
TGGAAGTCTTCAGCCTTTCCGCTACCCCTGTCTATTTTAAACTGGGGTGAAATTCACACTACCTCGCTCTGTGAAGATGAGTTCCAGTGCTGGGCTGTTTACTTAACTGTCTGTTTACTGCCCTTACTAAGCCCTTTAATCTCTCACAGATTTAAAGCACTGTTCTGCATCTCTGAGGCATCAGTACAATAAGGAGGAAGCAGGCTGCTCTTTCACACAGTCCTTGCAGGTGGTTAGGGGCATGCTAGAAACTGTTCCTCCTGAATGTGATACGACCTCCCAGAGCTGCTTGTGAGTTGTTTCCCCCATTGATTACCTTCAAAGGGTAATGCATTCGCTCTTCCTTGGATGCTGGCGACAGTGGGAGAGGAGCCTGTTTGACATCAAGGCAGGCTGGTGGCCCAGGACCCACTGGCAGGGGTCGCAGCAGCATCCCCTTGCTGAAGCAATGGACTTGACTAGTCTTTCTTAATTTTGAACACTTTCAGGTTGTATTTTCCTCCTTTTTTTTTTGTTTTTTTTTGTTTTTGTACATTGTTGTGATTCTAAAGCATTTCAGCCTTTGTTTTGTGGGGGGTTTTTTATTTGTTACAAACTAATTTTGGGTGATTTGCACCTAGTTTGGCAAGGTATGGGGGTTTTTTTAAGGGGGAGGCATTGGAACAGCAATTCATAAAAAAGCACATTTTAGAAAAAAAATTAAAAATGCTGATTTAATGTCAGAGTCTGGAGTCTTGACTTTGAGGCTGTTTTAGGCTTGTTGTCCAATGGCACTTGCTCACTTGAGCGTTTATTTGATTCTTGGTGTATGTTGACCAAAGGTCTGACTGATCTCCCTGATGCATCTCGGAGACAGGGAAGCCTTTTCACATTTTGTCAGTAGTTCATCTTTGTCCAGATTTGTGCAGTAGGATCTGTGGCAAAGCTGGTAGCTGAGCCCCGTGTCCTGAGCTTAAACAGCTTTGGTGCCTGGTTGTGGAAGGTTTGTAGTTGTGCTCTGTCTTAGGCCAGTCAGTTCCTTTCTTTGGGTCTAGGAGAGTGCTGCAGTTTGGTCCCTGCATTTCACTTCTGTAAAGAGAAACTCTTTGCCTGAGCAGGCAGGGGAGCTGTTTAAACAGAGGACTGTGAGAATGCTCCAGTCCTGCAGCCAGCTGTCACCTGCACTTGCTTGTGCAATGCACGTGCCTTCTTCTTATTGCTACCAGGACTCTTTGCCATCTGCATGTTCGCAGTCCTCAGTCACAGGACTTCCTCACTTGTCAAGGTAAATCCCTCTCCTTTTCTTCTCCTGCAGTGCAGGCACACCAGCTTTTAATCTGGAGAGGAAGATCTAAATACCCTCTCTCCAGCTTCCTCCGGGTCAAGTCTCAGAAGCTTCTGATTCTGGTCAGGCTTCTGATTCTTTACCAGCTCTCTCTCTCCCTACAAATGCAACAAGGATGTTAAGTGGATAAGCCCGGAGCATGAAGCCTTCACCACTGACTTAAGGGAACTGTTTCCCAAGCAGTGGCAGTATTAGCTCCTGTTTCAGCTTCTCCCAGGGTTAGGCTGACAGCTTCTCAGGAGGTGCAGGTGAACCTTGTGTCCCCAAGTCTGTGTGATGGAGATAGACTGGGGCTGTTTCTGGCTTGCTGCATGGACAGCTGTAACATGCTGGTCATCCAGTTCCTCACTGGATTTGACTAGTGAGGAGAGGCTCTATGGTCCTCTTTCCTTTCCATTTTTAGTATCAGTCCTGCAAAGAGGCAGGAGGAATACAAATGCCTCTGGGAATCATTTTAGCTCCTCATCAAGCTGGAGTCTGGGGAAGTAGATGTGAATTTGGCACCTTTGGTGTTTATTCCCTGCCAGTTACAGGAGTCACATTTGCTGAAACGTCTTTAGTGGCTGGAAGTTTTTGAGTTTGTTCTTGTGTTTTTGCTGTTCTCAAAGCCTGGCTGGGGGTGAGGATCTTATTTATGCTTTGGTACGCATTGCCTTTGATCAGCAAAGCAGCAAGGGAGGAAATAGCACTTTGAATAAAGAGCTATCCCATGTCTGATGGTGACAGAGGACGGAGAAGGGATTGAGGTATTGGAGGGGATGGAGCTGTTTGTGTGTTTGGCTTTACTGGTGCACCAGCAAAGGGCTTGGTGCCGCAAAAGGAGGGGGATGTCTGCAATGAGCCCAGGCTGAGATGAGTCATTAACAAATGACATGCACAGAGTACCTGGGGGAGGCAAACAGCTCTGCAGCAGCTGGTTAATGAATCTGGCTTGAAGGAAAGAGTTAGAAGCTATTCCAGGAATGAAGCAGAAGGCAGAGTTGTTTACAGGCAAGGATGCAGGAGGTGCTGTGCTGTTTGAGAAGGACAACAGATAGAGACTGTGCTGACTCCCTGTGACTACAGGAAGGGCAGCAACTCAGAACAGAGTTGTGTGAATTAGAAGCTGGTGGGGGCTGAATTGTGGGCAGTTTGGAGTGGGGAGTGCCCAGAGAGCTGAACTGCTATGGGGATGAGAGGGAGGTGGAAGCAGAGGCAGATTTGATGCAAACTCCCATCGATTGCCTGTGCCTGCTGGAGGCAGCTAACACAGCTTGTCTGAGCACTGCTGGACACTGCTCCCTGGTGCAGGGCGAGCATCCTGCCCCGCTTTAGTTTATGGCAGCGATGGGATGCTTCAGCTGCAGCTCGCTCCAAGATTGCAGCAGGGACAGACTTTGAGCTATTGAACTTCTGTTTGCCTTTTCCACCCAGAGGGAGAGAAAGTGGATGGAACTGCCTTCCCTCTGCTCTTCAGGGCTTTATTGTCTAGCTTTGTGTTCTGCAGCTCTACTTGTACTAGTGCTTGTTTAATATGGAATTGAGCACTGAGCTGGAAAATGGAAGAGAGGATCTCAGCTGATTGCAGTGCTGGTAGGCTGCCCTAGCCCTAAAGCTGTGCCTCATGCTAACAAATGTCCCTGGCATTCCTGCCGTGACTCGGCTGATACCAGCTAACATCAAGCAATTCTGGAACATGATGAAGCAGTACTGATGTCAGTCTTTTACAGAAAAAAAAAAAGTTTTGGATTGAAATCTCTTCCTCTTTGATTTCCCTCCTCTCCTTCCTAGCTAAGTTGAACAGTAACTTACTCTTATATTGAGAAAGGAGGGAAAATCAGTGATGCTGACAGATGCTTCTGTGTTCAGACTTGAGACCTGTCCTGCAATCAATCTTGTGGAAACCTAGGAAATTCCATGGGTGCTTGTGGAGCTGCTCTCAGTCTTGCAGATCTCTCTCGGTGGATGATGTACAGGAGTAGGACCTGCAGAGCTGCTGTCCAGAGTGAAGCTGGGGAAAGTGAAGCTTTTGTTCCTTACGGAAGACAGTGGTGGAAAGAAATGGCCATTTTCCCGCCAGCCCTGCAAAGTGAATTTTTGCTGAACATCTTTCAGTTCCTGAAAGAATGGCAAAGGATACAGACCTCAGAGGGTGGTTTTGGTTTTATCACATGTTCTTATCATGTGAGGGCAAAATGCGTTGGTCCACGGGTGTGAAGCAGACTTGGGCTTACTCATTGCAGGGAAGACAGAAGAAACGCTGCCCTTACCTTTGACAGTTGTATTAGAACATAACAAATCACATGGGTAAATCAGACTTTTCCTAAACTTTCAGTTCTGTAGAGGTTTGTATGAGTTCAACTAAGCTGGAAACCACACAAAGCCCACCCCTGCACAGTAAAACAGTCCAAGCTTGTATATTTGTGAGATTGTTGGTGCTGGGGTTTGTTACTTTTGTATCTGAGCCTGTTGCAAACTGCAGTGCAGAAAAACAACCTTGCTCTTTATTATTCTAAATAATGGGGAAGTGGAGAAATCTAAGAGCCTGCCCCACAAATACATAGGCCCAGCTAGCCAGATCACGGGCACCTGGTCACAAAGTTTCCTGTTGTTTTTTTTCCACACCAGTAAATCCTCTATAACACCTGACCTAATGCTAGGGAACCAAAACCTGAGTCTGCATAGCATTTTTTTATGTAATCTGAGAGAGAGTAACCCAGAGGCATCAAGATAAGTAAACTAAAGATTAGAGAGATCTCAGTTCCTACTTGTAACCTCAACCTTGTATTCTTAATATGGAATTTTAGCCTGACAGTCTGAGTGAATTTCTCAGCAGAGTTTTTAGAAATATGTCATTGTTTTACTCTGCTCCATGACGAAGTGTCCCGTGTCTCTCAGGGACTGTTGACATTTTGCTGATAGTTCCTCAAGTTTGGCCCTCCCACGGAGCTCCCAGAGGTAAGTGATTGTACTCTGTAAAGAGAGTATGGGTTTACCCCCTAGTCTGAGCTGACCCTTCCTCTCAGCGTCCCCGTGGTGCCACTCCCCTCTCTGATTGGTCAGCCAGGCAAAGGAATGGGCAGAGCAGCACTTTGCTCCCTATGAATCCACAGGCACGGATGCTTCTTTGTACAGCGTGTACATCTCATTACATACGCCACTGCAAATTGCCTGAGTGTGGTAGCTGTGACCACAGTTTTTTCTTGTTGATAAGAAAAGATATCCCTGCTCTAGTGAATTTGCATACATACACACTGGAAATTCCAGGCAGTAATGGGATGCCATAAGGTCATTTAACAGTCCTGGAATATGTATTTCCCCACAGAGCACAAAAGAATTTGTGCCAGTAGTCCTTGCTTGTTCTAATTCTAGGAGAAGATGGGACACACTTCCACATCTCCAGATCTCCAAAGAGCCTTTGGAATATCTGTATTAGGGTGTTTTTGAAATGCCCTAAGCACACATGATACCTCTGTGTTTCTGGAAGAGCTGATTGTGGTGGATAAGCGAAGCCTCACTCCATCAAGGATCAGCCTCTTTGTGAGTATTGGAAACTTGTCTGACCATAGGCTGTATTTTCATGGGTATGAGATTTGGAAGTAGTGCTCCCTTGCCCTCCAAGATGCTGTTTATCTCACCAGCCCTCGTGTTTCACTCACTGTCTCGTGATTAGCACAGTCCTAAGGCTGCCCTGTGCTGATGCAGTAAGTAACGTCTCGGTGTTTCATTGTCACCTTCGCAGCTGTTAGAGAGCACCAGTTCCTTCAGGATCACCTGCCAGCTGTGATGCTGTACCTTTTCTGAGATGACACCTCTCCTTGCTGGCAGACAAGCCAGGTGGGTAGGCTTTGCTCCTCAGGGCTGTTCTGCATCTCAGGAGGCGCAGGCTGTAGCCTGGTTTAGCATAAAGGAAATCAAGGACAAGGACAGTGTTGTAAATAAGGGGCAAAGCACAGAGCTGTGTCCTTTTCCAGCTCTGCTGCAGCTGCGGAGAGCAATCTGGGGCAGATCAGTTCCTCTGCAGCTGCATTTCCCAGGACAGCCTTGCTCCTGCATGCTGGCTGTGACAGGGGTTTGGTCTCCTGGCTGGGCAGAGGTTGGTTGCTGATGGAGTTGAAGAAGATGCGCGTTTGCAGTAGGGGGGAAATCTTAAACCTTTTAAGCTTCTTCAAAGTCATCTTCCTTTTAAGTAGCATATCCTTCTTTTCCCCTGATACAGATAAGGTGGTCCATTGTGGGAATATCAGCCTGGAGTATTATGGGTAATATACCAGGTTAATTATGGAGGGGGCAGGAAAAATAGCCTGTGCAGTTTTCAACAATATCATAGGGATGCTACCTAATGATTTTCCTATTAGCTCTTTTCCCAGCCTGCCAGAGTCACTGCAGAAGTGTCATTTACAAAGGCAGTTTGCAACTGATTACCCTGGATTTTCACTATAGTTCTGCTCCAGAGAGCGTGGGCTTTTGGTGTGTGCCCCAGCCTAATGAATTGCCTGATTCAGTTAGTGCTGCCATCCCTCCTGACAAGATTAGTTGCTGACTGACAGGAAGGGGCCTGAATTCAATTCCCTTCTTGTTTTCAACTCACGCTTGTGTCACGTGCAGGCTCCCTCTGGAAGTTGCCTGGCGATCCCTTCCCTTTGTTTTTCTGCATTCTGAGGGAAGCAGCCCATGCTTGGAGAAGTCCTGGAGCAAGTGGCAGGGGCATGCCCCTGGCAGTCCCTGCTCCATGCCTCAAGTCCCTTTCCAGATGGAAAATTCCTTTGCTCTCCTGCTCTGGGACTCTGGGCTTCTCTTTTTCTTCATTGCTTTGGGATTTGCTGTCACCTGAGCTGGGCTTTGTAACCCTTCAGCAATAAGTACCTGGGAAAAGTTGCATTAATGGTGCCAAGGAAAAACATGCAATATGGGCTGGAGGAACAGAACTGATTTCCCACACATTAGAAGGCAATTGTGTCCCTGTTGTGAGAGCTCCAAGGTCTGCTCCAGCCTGTTTGGACTTCTCCAGGCACTTGTACTACAGCACTGGAGGAAGCTCTTTGTCCTTTCTCACTAGAGCTGTGTGCTTTCTCAGGCTGGCGGCCTATGGCTCAACTCCTGCTAGGAATTGCTCTTGGAGAGGAGAAATCAAGGCTGTTCCAATGTCATGTCACAAGTGTTCCCATTTGGAAGCTGAATTGGCTACTGCTCATTCAGCTGGTGGTGCAGGAAACATGTAGGTCCCATGAATGCTGGTTTGACCTGAATATGGACAGGGGACCCTGGGACTCCTGCCCCTCTCACTTCCAGGTGTATGTACACACCTCTGCTAAAGGCCATTGTCTGAGACTGTGGTTGAGATATCAGATGCCACCTCCTGAGGCTGCACCTTGCATCCAGAACAACTGTTGTTCGGTTGCGCTGTCTGGACTGGGATGTGGCAGGGGAATTTTCTAGGGCTGGCCGTGGATCCTTTAATGAGATGTTGTGAGGATCTGACCTAGCTGGCCCACAGGGGAGGCAGTGATGCGAGATGAATTTGTTTTTGCTGCACAAGATGCCTCCTTGCCTCTTAATTAGGTTCCTGTGGCCCCTCTTTCTTGCTACCTGTGTTTTCTACTAAGCCCCTGTCAGGGAGACCCAGTTCTGGCCATTTTGGGTGATTGCTGTGCTCTAATGAGCCACTTCTGATTCCCATTCTGGTTTGTCCAGCAAACCAGGAAAGTGCTCATCAGTGCTCTGAGAACTGACCTGTGCTGGCAGTGCCACTCTCTGCCTGTCAGACCCACTGGTCTGGCTGTGCCACAGAGGGGCTGAGGTTAAGTGGATCTGAGCTTTCCCAAGTGTTCTTTCACCCCCGAGTGCTGCCTTCACTCTTCACATCAGCTCACAGCCCCACATGGGCACAATATTCCCACCCTACTGGTGGGAATCCACATCCTGAGGGACAGGGTGGCTTATCCCTGGCCAGACCAGAAGCTGCAAAGCGAGGAAACAAGCTGTTATCCCCTCCCTCTGCACCAGGAGCTCTAGCTCTGATTGCTCTTCTTCTGCCAAGCTGATGTCCTTTTGCTATACAGATTTGTCCTTTTCCTTAGGCTGGCTTTTTCCCAGGAAGCCCAGTGGATGGAAGAGACCCATGCTGTGGGCTGTGCTTTTTCTCTTGCTAATGCTGCTGAGGGGAAACGGGAATCCAGACTGTACATGACCCCAGGCTGGGATCTCCGATCTCACCTTATCTCAGCTTCTGCCTCACTTAGGTGGTCAAATAGTGTGGATTGAATTCCTGAGACTTGAGTCCCTGCTGCTGTTTTGAGGACAACCCCTTTGCCACCAGGGAGGTGGTTTTATTTCAGCTCTGGCTTGCAGCAAGCTAAAACTGGAAGGGGAATTGTCCTCACCTTGGTCCTAGCCTGTTACTCTGTCATGGTCACTACTCTGGCTTCATGCGCAAGGACCAGGACCCTGAACAGGATCTGCAGTACCACCTTCTTACACATCTGTTCAGACCTGGCTATGCAAGGTCTGCACAGTAAGCAATTCCATATTGTCCCTTAGGTTTGCTGGGTGACAGTGGGAAATCCCCTCTAAGGGGCAACTCTTTAGGAGCTCCTGATATAGCCCCTCCTTCCCTCTAAAGATGTGTGGAGCTGGTAGGGTGACCTTCGCAGGTGTATTTGCATTACAGAGCCCTGACAGTGGGTTGTCATTCCCTATGGGAGCTGCCACTTACCCATCCTGCCTCCCTCCCTGCCAGGGTCTTGATTTTGTTCCCCATAGGCAACATCTTACGTGGTCCATCAGCTGCTGCTCCCCGTCCAGCTGGATTCTGTGGGCACTGCAAGGTGGGTACCTGTCTCTGACAGAGGCCATGCTCATGCGAGGTCAGAAATGTCCCCTGTGCGCTCCTAACCTGATGATTGAGCTGTCGGATGTCTGCATGAATCCTCTTGTTCTGTGCACCCAGTGTTCTGTCAGAGCTGGGGTGAGTCTGGCTGGAGGTTTCTATGGTTTCCTGGTGGTTGCTCAGGAAAAAGATCACTTTGCCTCTGGGTCTTGGTGACTTTCTTTTTGCCCTGTCCTAGGCACCAGAGCCCAGCAGAACATAATGCTTGTTGTTTCCCAGCCCACTACAATGGTCAGGGTGTAATTTGTGACTCCTGTCACGGCTGGGCTGGGCGCCTGCCACTCTCTTTTTTCTAAGGCCTCTTTGAAGGCTCTTTGGTCTCATTCTTCAAGCAGGAGTTTGCATGTTTACTGCACTCCCCGCCCCCTTGCTTGCTGTTCCCTTTAGAGCTCCGAGTCATTTTAACGATTTATTTCATGCACTTTACATAGCAAGAAGCTGTAGTAACAGCTGTGTCCATGAGTCCTTACCAGGCAGCTCTCAGTATGTTTTGGTCTGTCTACATATTGTCCCTGGCTCAGTTAAATAAATCTCTGCTGGAGGAAGGGACTTTACAGTTTAGTGGCAAAGGGCTGGAGAATGGGAATATCAACAAGACACTTAGTGGGCCGCTGGATCCTGGAATAGCAGTGCCTCTGGCACAAAGCTCTGCCCCCACTAGCGCAGCCAGGGGCCAGATCCAGCGCAGGCTCTTTGTTGCTGTCAGCAGGGACGGTGTCTCCATCCAGCACCAGTGATAGAACTGCAGTCACGGGCTGAAACTTGGACTGGAAGCAGTTAAAGCCCGTCTAGGCCAGATGCTGCCCTTGTCACAATGCTGTCGATCCAGGGCTTGGCTGTTAACCATGGTGGGCTCATTTTCATGGGTGCCATTTGGGATCTGGGCATGGATGTGCTGCCCAAGGCTGTGTGCTCTCTCAGGGAGCTCAGCTGAGGTCTGCCGAGTCTTGCAGCGCCAGGCAGGATTCGGTCCATCAGAGCATCACAGGATTGGGCACAAGTTTACTTTTGCATATGGGGTCAAAGCTTAAAATATCAGCTGGCCTTTCTCTCACTCCTGACTTTTCTAAAACATCTGAACAACTTCTTCTTTAGCTCTGTTAAAATCAATCAATCTGACATTTAATTTGTATGTGAATTTGATAAATAAAGACAGGTTACAAAATGCCACACGGAATGATTTTTTTTTAAGTTTTTCAACTACTTAGGACAAAAAACGTTACAATGCTTGACTTTTCATTTAGTTACATAAATAATTTTTTTATAAATATCTCTTTATAAACAATATATAAATAGCTTTACAACATAAATACATTTATGCATGACATGAATTTACAAACAGCAACGTTATACAGCTGGCTTCATCAGTCTCTTGGAAAAGCACTGTCCCTTGTCTCGGTGAGTGTTTGTATATATAATATATATAAGATAGAGAGCACTTGTTAAAAAAATAACAAAACCAAAACAGCTGGTGCCATGACTCCTCGTACCAAAAAGAAAAACACAGCCACATCTTTTGTCTGTTCCAAGGGGGTCTCTGCTCTTCTAGGTGTTGCCTGGGGGATGGCCGTGCCTGGCCGCACATGGTAGGAGAAAGTGGACTACAGATTCAAAGCCCTGCAAGGAACAAGAACGAAGTGCCTGTTAGTACTTGCCATGCAGCACCCCTTACCCATACCCAGCCAAAACCCCTGCCAGAATAACCTGGGCCTGGGGCTGGGGGATGCTGAACTCAGCAGAAGCCATCCCTGAGCTTTTTCTGCTTGTGTTAAAGCAAGGAAGAAGTGCATCCTTTGCTTTCTGGCTGGTGTTTAGAGGACAGGGTTAGGGAAGCTGCTGCTCCTCCTGCCCCTGTATCTATTGGACTTTTTTTCTTGTCCTGATGAGTTTAGTGAGAGGGAATGGGTGTAAGCTGCCTGCATGGGGTATGTCTGTGCTTCTTGGAGCCCTGAGCTGGCAATACTTGGCAATATTGAGAAGCCTCTACATGAGGGAGGAGAGAAAGAGCACCCATCCCTCCAGGACAGGCCATAGACCAGCAATGGCATCCTGTGGGCACCTTTGGGCTGTGCTATTGCCATCACTCTGCAGAGCAGCAGGATGCTGGATCTAGTCCCCTCTGTGCCCAGTTATGTTACTGCAGGGCCAGGCACGTCCCTGTGAGTGAGGCAGTGCTGTGCCATGGGAAGAAGAGAGAGTGGCCTGGGCTGCGGTGGGTGAGTGCTTCCTGAAGTGTGAGTTCATCTATGTGTGTCCTGCTGGCAGGGCCAGGCCAGAGCGGTGCCTCACTGCCCCCAGGACTCTCAGAGAGACCTGGCAGGGGAGGTGATGCCATGTTTTTCCCAAACCCATCACTTTGGGGAAGTTACACTTCTTTGCCCATTGGTTGCTAAGCAGTGGCTGCGAAGCACCGTGGGACAAACTTCTCGCAGCTTGCCATAAATTGCTCAGATGCAAAGCTGCAGCTAGGAAAGTGCTACTCTAGGCTGTCACCACACCTAGAAGACACCTGGGGAACTTGTGTGTTGTTTTTCCTTAAATTAAAAGCACTGGAGCTTGGCTGACAGGAGCTTCACTAATCCTCCCACTGCAGGCACACAGGGGTACCCTGCCCTCCCAATACCTATCCATAGGTCACCTATGTGTGTCAAGCACAGGGGGCAACTGGGAACATGTGGCTGCACAGGAGCTCCTCCTGTATCCTCTCCCGAGCCTACGGTTCTAGCTCAAATTAGAGGGAATTCAGTTGGGGCTGCTGCGGGAGCAGCTGGGATCTCTGATCCTTCCGCAGGGCAAGGCAGAAGGAGGACCGGGGGATTCCGGACGGGAATGCGATTAAGGCCAACTGTGGGGTCCTCCTCTTTGCCCGCCCGCAATTCCGGGGGTTGCGAGACTCAGCAGGATGAACACCTGCAGTCCTGGCCGCTGGTATCTCCTGTTCGCAGAGCAGCGCATCCTCCGCATCCCCCGCGGTACCGGAGCGCAACCCCCCGGCCCCATCCCGGCCTCATCCCGGCCCGGCCCGGCTGCGCACTCACCGCCAGGGGTCCCTCAGCATCCGAGGCCGCTCATGGTGCCGATGCGATCCAGCTTGAGCCCGAAGCAGCCCTTGCCCAGGCCCTTCTTGTGGAGGCCCTTGTGGCGGCGGCCCGGCGGGTCCTGCAGCAGCCGCGCCCAGCCCGCTCTCGGCCGCGCCTCGCCCCGCGCCTCCCGCGCCTCCCGCGGGCCCGAGCCGCCGCCGCTCCGCTCCTTCTCCCGCTCTTTCTCCCGCTCCTTCTCCCGCTCCGCCGCCTCGGGCGGACCCGCTGCCGCCGCCGCCGCCGCCGACCCGCGGGAGGCCTGTGGGGAGGAGAGGGTCAGAGCGCCGCCGTCCCCAGCTATCCCCATCAGTGTTGGGGACCCCCCGTAAAGAACGCGCAGCGGGGTTGGTGTATTCCCCCTGCGATGCAAACTCGCGATTGGGTCTGTGCCCGGCAGTGCAGTCCATCACCCTACGGNGTGGGGTCCTCCTCTTTGCCCGCCCGCAATTCCGGGGGTTGCGAGACTCAGCAGGATGAACACCTGCAGTCCTGGCCGCTGGTATCTCCTGTTCGCAGAGCAGCGCATCCTCCGCATCCCCCGCGGTACCGGAGCGCAACCCCCCGGCCCCATCCCGGCCTCATCCCGGCCCGGCCCGGCTGCGCACTCACCGCCAGGGGTCCCTCAGCATCCGAGGCCGCTCATGGTGCCGATGCGATCCAGCTTGAGCCCGAAGCAGCCCTTGCCCAGGCCCTTCTTGTGGAGGCCCTTGTGGCGGCGGCCCGGCGGGTCCTGCAGCAGCCGCGCCCAGCCCGCTCTCGGCCGCGCCTCGCNCTCCCTAAATCTCTGCTCCCTTCCCTGGGGTCAGAGCATCCCCCTGATCCACAAGCGGTGTCTTCCTGCCCCCGTCACTCCAGATCTCACACTGCCCCTCCAAAGGGCTGGTGGTGCTGCACCCCCCAGCTGTACTGCTGTCACTATCCTGTCGTCCCATCTCGTCCCGTCCTCCCCCCCACCCATAAGCTGAAGGGGCCTGAAGGCTGGCAGGTCCTTTCCTTTCAGACCCCTTCGGTCACTGCATCCCTCACTAGTTTACTCCCATCCCTCTTCAGATTATGGGAAGGGGTCCTGCCCCACAGCTCCCCCTGCACCCCTGCCTTGCAGAGTGTCCCCCCTTGCAGAGGTTCCCCCTCCTTGCTGCTCCCTCCCCTAGTTAATATTCTCTGTGTCCTCCCAATCCTCCAAGTCTGACCCACAATTAGGGGGACACACCTCCTTCCTTACTGTCCCCCTGTCTCCCAGGCCTCCCATCTCTCTCCCTGCTCAGAGCTGCTGCCCACCAAGCCCTGGAAAATTTCATCCTGATTCATCTTCACAACGCCCCCCGTATCAACTTTTTTCTGCAGCCTGCATCCCAGTTCCTTACAGGAACACCACCACTCCTATCTCACTGCTGTCCTGGGGCACTCGTCAGACCGTGTCCCCATCTCTGTGCCCAGACCTTGGGGCAGTGCCGCCCAGTGTCGGTGGCCTCGGGCACATCCCTCCTCCTCAGCATCTCGGGACAACCAGGTCCCTGGGACACTCTCATTTGGGGCGCCCCTTCCCCGCGGGACACACGGGGAAGGGGCACACACCTCTGTGCCCCTGCCTGGCCTGTTTGGTCAGGACTGCCCGGAGGGCTCCGGTCTCGCACCCCGTCCCACCGTGCACCTGCTGCCTGCCCCGCTCCGGCTCTACTCCCCGTTCCCCCGGGCCCGGCACAGAAGGGTCCCCAGGGTGACTCTGGGGAGCAGACTGCCACCCTCCCCTGCCCTGATCCCGCGGGGTACGGGGCACACCGTGTCCCGCTCCAGCCTCTGGTTTGGGGCTGATGTCCCCGGACGTTCGGGACAGCCTGGAGAAACAGGGAGTCCCTCTTGCAGTCAAACAGCCCATGAGGAGAGAAGAACCCCTCCCTGCACTGAATCTGGCACCCCACAGTCACCCCACCTCTCCCCCTGTGCCGTTAGGACTGAGCGGGACCGGGAGAGGAGGAAGAGCCGGAGAAAGCTCCAGCCGTACCTTCTGTGGGAGCTGAGACGCCGGCTTCGCCTCCAGCCTGACGGAGAGCAGCGCGAGTAAAAGTCCACCAGCCAGCAAGGGTGAGATCTGCATCCTGCGGGGCCGAGCGGCAGGGGGGCCGGGGGGGCAGCGGGGAGCCGAGGGCAGCCCCGGGAAGAGGACGGGACGGACGGGAGTCAAAGTTCAGAGCGGAGCCCCGAGGTCCCTCCTGCCGCCTGCGAAGTGCCGAGCTAGTGAACTTGGGCTGCTTTCTGCTTCATTCATTTTATAACCCAACCTGCTCGGTGATGTCATCTAAATACCCAGGTCCAACCCGGTCTGCACTCCACAATAGCAGNTTTGGGGGGGGGGGGGGGTGGTGTCCCATCTCCCCTGGCAGTAACAAATGACACAAGACAACCAGCTCCGGGAGCTGGAGAGCCGAAAGGGAAAGCGGGGGGCATTTGGCTAGATGCCCCCACCCTCCTCCAAACGCCCCCGGCCCCCCTGCAAGCTGCCTGCCCTCCCCTTGCCGGCTGCCCCACGGCCTCTCTGCTCCCTGCACTG
>VYXC01001553.1:646229-656656 GCA_013397175.1 Platysteira castanea | reverse complement strand
GGGGGGTGGGTGGGGGGGGGGTCCCGGTGCGGGATTAATCCCAAAAGACAGAAACGAGCGCAAAAAGCACCTTCCCCCCCCCACCCCCCATCCAAGATTAAATCAGAAACTGTGACTCCCAGGTCCCTGCTTGGCAGGAGCAGGGCCACTGCTCTCCGTGCAGGGATACTGGGGACACGAAGGGATGGAGGGGGCAGCGGTGCTTCTTGAGGGCACCCAAGTGGGTCTCTCGGCTCCGGGGGGTGACCTGCTCCCTCTGCTCTTGGGAGGATCTGGATGGTGTCCCTGGCCCTGGAAATGGGGCTTTTCAAGCATCTTGGGGATGTCCTCTTCAGGGCAGTCAGTGTCACAGGGTCCCTTCTGGGGACAGGACCTCACTGGCTGACCCACCGCAGGGCTGGGCAGCCTGGCCTCCTCTGACCTGCTCCCGGAGCTAGAGGCAACAGGAGAAAGATGTGATCCCGGGATTAACCCCAGTGGATCACAGGGCCTCTGAGGAGGCCCCTTGCCCTCAGTCTTCCCCTTCACTCACTGGCAGGGCAGGATTTGTGCCTCTGCTGCTGCTGGGGCTGGCACTGGGCAGCTCTGGAGCTCTCCTGGCTTTTTGCTGATGGAGCTGAGCACCATCCCTGGCCCTCTGTCCGGGGGGAATGCCCCTATCGGCATGAGGCCAGAGGGAAGACACCCCTCTCATTGCAGAAGCATGCAGGGCTGAATTGCATTAAACCAGATTTGCACCCCAAATCCCTTCCCTGAGACCAGGGAAACATTCTCTGCTCTTCCCCCTGTCCCTGGGGTCCGTTCCAGTCTGGTCCTTTCCTCCTGCTCTGTATCCTGGTCTTTCTGGGCTCTGCTGCTCCGCAGATCTCTGTGGAGCTGCCCCTGCTGGGGGACCATGGCTCTTTGGGGGTCCGTAGTATCCCTGCTCAGGAGCAGAGAGATGTTTCCTCCTCCACAGCCTGGGCTACTGGGCACGGGACACTTCAAAGGAGATTGGCTTTTCAGCTCCATGTGAACGGGAGCTGGAAGGAGAAGGTCTCGGTGTTTTTTCCATTGTGCCTGCCAGGTGGAGACAACTTGGACTTTTTTGAGTGTGAAGCTGTGCTTGGGCATTTGTCTGCGTGCAGGCAGAGTGAAGTGATGGAGTTGGGATTAGAGCCGACTCCGGGTGCCAGAGAGCCATGGGTGCAGGCAAGGAGCAGAGAAAGGCTCCTTCTCTTGGGGTTCAGTCCTTGTTCCACACAAAGTGTAGCTGGAATGTGAGATCCAGCCTCTCTAGGGTGCAAGGAATGGGGAGCTCTGCACCACTACCCCCATCAGCAAGGCTTCTGCAGGGAAAAGGTAAAAGCAGGCAGCTGAGCCCTGGGTTTCCACAGCCTGGGGATGTCGGGGTTCCCGAGGCCACCAGCAGTTCAGCAGCCCCCACAGAATCCTGCCATCACCATCCTGGTTGTGCTGGCTTCTGCCCTGATGCTGTGGGCAGCCTGCCCTGTGGCTTCTCCCGGGGGACCCGAGATGGGGAAGGAGACGAGGCAGATGGCTGTGGAGAAATGCCACGGTGTGGGCAGGAAGGGCCGCCTCGCTTGCCACCAGCCCCCCTCGCACGCTGCAGTTGGTGGGGTCGGTACCGGGGCTGCTCCAGCAGCCCCTCGCCCCGGCGGATTAGAGCATCGCCACAAATGCCACAACGCGGTCAGGTCTCAGCCAGTGCCTGCCCGCAGGAGGCTCGTCCCTGCCCTCGGCTCTCACTAGCGTGGTTTTCATTAGTGTGTTTTCTTTGTCAAACTGTGCAGAGCCTCGGGTTTGAGAGGGGGAAAGGGGGGGGCCCGTGCTTTATAAATCCAATTAGCCTTGTTATTCAAATTACTCTGCCGAAGTCAGAGCCGGGCGCACACAAAGCCTTAACTCAAACCAGATCGGATCTGTTGGCGTGGCAAAAGCTCAGAGCGGGGAGCAGAGGTGTGCAGGAAGGGGTTAAGAGTGTGAAACCCTTTTGCTTGGTGGAGTGGGGGCCTGAAAGCTTTTAACTCTTAAAGGGATGGGCCTTCATTAGTCCATAGCCCTGTGGGATGATCACCCAGGATGAGAACTGGCAGACTCGGGGGCCGTGTGGAAAACGAGAAGTGGAGAGAGAGGGCTGAGCTCACAGGGGTCTTCCCCAGGTGCTGGAGAGCAGAGGATCCTGCACAGCTGCACAAGGAGGGATGGAGATATGTGGGGTGGGCTGGAGGGGGTAACACCCCTCCCCATCGTGCCCAGAGGCCCAAAGAGAGCCAGGGGAAAGAGGGGCTCCAGGGCTGGGCTGCCCCTGAGGAATACCAGTATCGAACCTGGGGTTATGGGGAATGGGCGGCTGTGGGGATAAGAATGGGGAGATGCTGCTGAATCTTGGCGAAGTGGAGTGAGCCCTGAGAAAGGCAGCTTCTGTTTTGTAGGGAGTGGGGAAGGGAGCAGAGTGTGTGTGTGAGAGAGGGCACACATCCCCTGCCTGAGGATGGAGAGAGATTCATCACAGTGTGACCAGTGCCAGCATGATTTGGAGACTGGGAGGAGATGGGTCATGGGGATACGTGTGACAGCAGCAACGGGTGTTCCGGCCCCATCACAAGGAGGGGGTGAGTGATGCCTGTGGGTGAGGCTGCATCCTGCCAGGCAGCACTGGGGCCCTGGCTCTCCTGGCTGAAATTAGGAGCCAGGTTCCAGGCACCTTCCAGCGGATGATGTCGAGAAGGTTCACAGGATGGAAACATGGAGTGGAGTCTGAAGTAAGCTGCTACTGTAGGAGTAAACAGCCAGTGATCTGTCCCCTTTTTCTTCAACTCACTTATCCTTAGGGAGCATGTTTTTTATTGATTTGGGAAATCACGGGCCAGATCTATGTCTCTTCTGCTGCCTTGGGCCAGGAGAGCATTTCCTGACCAAGAGAGAGATAACCCTAGGATGCGGATTTTCAGCTGATGCCATGTGAAAGCCAATCATCCCCTTGCAAAAAGAGACATCAGAAGGCTGAGTGCATGTGATGGTGATGCCAGCGTGGCTGGTGTTTTCCCATAACCAGCGGCCAACCCAAGGAGATGTTGGTTAAGAACCATCCCAGGTTGGATGGAGGAGGAACAAGGATGGAGCAGCTACAAGGATAAGGGAGCTACTTGCCCTCCAGCGCAGCCACCAACTACCCCAGGAATATGATGTGTGCTGCGTTCACCAAGAGAATGTCACCAAAGGTTTGATGTGCCTCAACAGGAGTTTTTTACAGTTGGTTTTCATTTTTTTCCAGGTTTTAGAGTACCTCTCTAGGGGTCTGATGATAGCCAGCTCAGCGAGAAGCAGTTTGGAGAGAGATTTCAATTTTGGTTATTGGGATGGATGAGCAGCCTTTGGTATACGCAGTAGCAGGGGACCATCTGGTTCCACCTCTGTGGCAGGATGAAGCAGGTGATGTCCCTCCTGAGGATGCTTTGAAGAAAGCTTTTCTGGGGAATAACTCTGTAGCCCCTGTGGCAGGAGCACTGACTGGCAGCTCAGACTGGCTGCTACTAGCCCCCAGCCCTGGCACTCCCCAGGTTGTCATGGGGATGGGGTGGCTCCACACACTGGGGTGTGATGCTCCTGGGGTGCTGTCTGAAATACTGATGGAGATTTTGGCCTGTTTGAACATCTCTGGTGTTTGTTTTGGATGCTGCTGCTGAATGAGGCATTACAGGAAACACTACGTGATTTTGCACTTTTCCCTGTCTCCTTTGGGTCTGGAAGAGGGCTCTGGATACAGGCATGGCCAATATCCCCTCTTCCCAAACTAGGACTGTGGTGGGGAGACACCTCACAGAGCTGCACCGATGGGGCAGGCAAGGATGGGGCTGCATGTGCTGCAAGGGCACAGAGACGAAGAAGGTCTCTCTGTCCCCTCCCAAAACCTCTCAGAGTGGCAATGCTGAGGAGAAGAGGACAAGTCCTGGGCAGAGACTCACAGGTCTTTGCTAGTGAAGTGCTGATATCCTGACAAGCACAGTGTGTTTTCCCCTCAGGGCTTTGCCTTTTGGGATTTGCCATTTCCCTTGGGCTTCCTAGGATGCTCCAGCTTCCTCCTGACATTCTGGGTGTTTTTGCCAGGGCTACAATGGGATATCTGTGCTCTGGAGCTGGGATGCCTCACTGCTCTGATGGGAGCAGGAACACAATGTCTCAGGGTTTTGTTGAATGTCAATAAAATGAAGCAATTCTAACGCACGGGTGAGTCCACACCATGAGCCTCCCTCTGCATCAATCCTCGGAGGATATGAATTGCATTGCCTCCAGCTCCCGGCAGCCTCAGCTCTGCAGCTGATGTAGGGGCAGCTTGTTGGGATTTTCCAAGCTAAATGCCACAGTTGTCTTTGTCCTCCTTTATCCAGGTGTCTTCCTCCCCAAAATGGGGGCCTGGCAGTGTTTCACCCACAGCTTGGGGGTCCCAACACCATCCCAGGCTTGTTGGCTTTGGCGCTGAGCATCCCTTTGGGAACAGGAGCTGCCCAAAGGGATGACAGCCCAGAAAGACCAAAGGATGAGTTATTGACACATTTGTCCCTGCAGGGAGCCATGCCTTGCGCAGATCCTGAGAAGGGATCCAACAGGCCCGTGGGGACGGACCCCCAGCCTGTATCCAGGGGATCTCCATCACAGTGGTGGAGCTGGATGCCACCACTGCCGCGGGGGGATGGACGTCTGTGCCCTCCTGTGCTACGTGCACACCCAGGCCTGGCGGGCAGGTCCTCACTAGCCCATGGCAGCAGCACACGTCCCAGCTTGGCAGGAGCCTCCTCCACCTGGTTTGGCTGTGCAAAACTATCATCCTCGAGAAAGCTGTCAGCAGGAGCTCCCTTGCAGCCCCCCTGCCAGACACAAACACCCTCCAGCTCCTCTGAACTGGCTTCCTGGGAACCCACTCCAGGTGGTGGGAAGTCCCTTTTGGCATTGGTCCTTCAGGGCAAAACTTTTGGGCTTCTGGAGTGTCTCCCTGGAGCATCCTGGATGTGGGAAACCCCAGGGGAGTGCTGGGATGCAGAAAGCCAAATACATGCTGGTCTTGGCAGTGCTGGTAGTCAAGCTTTTGACTTCCTAACAGGAAGTGATCCCACTGTGATCCCACTGAAGCCAAATTTGGGCTTTTTGTCCCTTTTTTTTTTCTTTTTGGGAGAGAGTCTGGCTATCTCGCACAGGAGAGTTTATGCAGGTGCCAGGCTGAGGGGCACTGAATGACCCTGGCTGGGCCAAGGAGGCTGGCATGGGAAGAGGAAGATTTCAGCACCACGAATGAAATCTGTGGGGCAGCCTTGTGGAGCAGATAAGGGTCCGGCTGGGTTTTGGCCATGCCTGGGAACAGCTGAGGTGGCTGCTCCTGCGGCCTGGGAGCGCTGCCGGCTGCAGGGGGTCACGGTGGCCCCACGGCAGCCGCTGTGGACGTGCAGGGCTCCACAGCCCTAACCTTTAACAACCAGACAGAATAACAATGCCGGCCTGCTGGGGCATAATGGCCGGTGTTTGCTTGAGATACAAAGGCACCGAGCTTTCACATGAGGTAATACTGATAAGTTACGCTCTCATTCAGCGCCCCGCCTGCCAGACGCAGCGGGGCGGCAGCAGCCCCTGCCTGCCTTCACTGAGCTGCCGGGACGTGCCCACTGACCCCTCGGCCCATGGTCCCCACTGGAGCACTGCCCTCCCTTGGCCTTGGCGTGCTGTCCCCACTCGTCACCCATCTCCGAAGTGGCCCCCATGGGGGCTGTTTCAATCTCAAACTGGTATGTGGAGTGGGAGATGCAGGGGCGGCGATGAGGGCTTGTGGGGTGCGTCCCCACCCCTGGGACTGCAGAGCAGCGTTGTTCCTTAGTTCCTGCCTTTCTGGAAAGTACCTTTTCCACCTCCCTGGGAGCATTAGAAGGGGTTTGAAGTCACTGCACATCCCTTGCCCCATATGCCCTGACCCCCTCTGTCCCTCAGCCCTGCTGCCCACAAGCTCAGTAAGTGCAGGGCAGCTCCTTTCCCAAGTTTCCTAATGAGACCTGTGGAGCTTTGGTGTCACCCATAGCCAGTTTGAGCACCCTTGGGAGGCTCAATCCTGCCACTGGCAGGGCCAGAGGTTGCACGAAAACGGAGGGATATGTTATAAAGGAGATTTGGCCATTACCACAGGCAGAACTATTGAGGAAGAGACTTATCAGTATCCAAAAGACAAATCCAGGCGACCTCAATTAAACCAGTTGCAATGCACTAACCTTGCTCCTACCCTGGCTCCCCACCTCTTCCCTCCACTGCCTCCTTCACCTGCTACTTGTCTGCCTGTCCCCATTTGCTGGGGTCTAGTTCCCTCTTTCTTTACTGGACAAACAAAGCCAAGCCAGACTTTGCCCCCTGCCTGGGGTGAGTTGCAGACATTCCTCCAGGCAATGAAGGAGATGGGAACCCATCAGTCCTGATCTCATGTGGCATGTTTCCCAACCAGAGGTATGGAGGGCTCAGGAGAAGACTGGAGAAGCTGAAGGACGAGTGGGACAAGACCACATGTGTTGTGACATAACAGATGGTATCTGCTGTGGAGAGAGATGGTTTTTAGCTTATTTATGGTAATAAATCTGTCACGCTCCCCTTTACCCCCCTGAGCGTGGCTGGTGTCCTCTGGTCAAGTGCCCAGATGACTTCCAGTGCCTGAGAGATGTCAAAAGGAGACAGAATCTGGCCTAATGCTGGGTGCTGCTGCTGCAATCGAAATATTTCCTAGGGTGCTCAGAGACTTCAGAGCAAACTCGCAGACCTACTTTGCCTTTGAGCACATCCTTGTGCCATGTGGGTCTCTCCTGCAGACAGCAGCAGGGAGGCAGAAGCAGAGCACCCTGCTGCCCTCCATGACCCTGCCATGGCCTGTAACCTGAAATATTGTGAGAGGTGACATTTGGACTTTCAGGGGTGGAATTTCCATGTGCAGCGTCAGTTCACACCGGGTGGGCTGAGGGAAGCGGATGGAGGTGTCAGAGGAACTGTTCTGCTCCCATCCAGGGTTCCCCTTGTTGAGTCATCTCGGGGTGGCTCCAGCCCCTTGGCCAGTCACTCCTGATTAACACTGATGTAAACGAGCTGGGCGAGCCCTCAGTGCTCACTGAAACCACAGGCAGAGGAGCCAAGGCCTTCGTAAGCAGGGAGCTCCCGGCCAAGGAGCCATGTGGTGCTCTCACCTCGGCCGAGGTGCTGCAACACGTTCCAGCCTCCAAGTCGGGAAGCAGCTACCAGTTACTGCCTGGGGGAAGATGGTGAGATAATCCTGTGCTGTGGGAAAGCAAGCCAGGGCACCGGGCTGGGCTTGCTGCTACAGGACCCCAGGATATGAGAGTGCAGGGGAAAAATCTGCCCAGGGACCTTTCCCTTTTAGAAAGCCCATGAGTTGCCATGGAGGGTCAGGGAAGCAGCCGTGAGGCAATGGGTCCCTTCTGTTCAGCAGCCATGAGGATGGTGTGGATGGAAGATGGAGCCAAAGGTGAGACTGAAGCAGTCCAGCCCGTTGCTGGGAGGGATTGTGTTTGAGATCCTGCATGAGGCACCAGCTTGCTGTGAGGTTTGCATGTGACCTCTTCCAAAGGGTGTGAAGGATGGGCATGCAGCTGGTCCCAGCCACTCAGGATCTGCTGTGTGCCCATGAGGCACTGGGAGGGAGACATGGATTTGCTGTATTTCTCATTTGTCTGGGCCCGTGATGGGGTAGAGCAAAAGAGGGCACAAACACAGGCCCTGTCCCATGGAGCAGACCAGATTTCCAAATCCCTGGCTGCTACCAGAAGAGCAGGGCTGAGAAATGCTCTGCCAGTCTTCTGGAGATCATGGCCCCTTGTGCAGCAGGGCCCCAGGTGGAGGCAGGAGGTGAGGGTGACAGAAGCATCCAGCCGTGGAGCTGTATCCTTCTTGCCATGCCTGATATCACTGCAGACCACAGGCCCCAGTGCCGGCAGCGGCACTAACAAACACCAAATCCTCTCCATTTGCTCTCTCATCTGTGGAAGGACAGGGCACACTGAAGCCACTGCAGCTGGTGGCACCACCTGGTGCAGATGGCAGACTGGCCAAGCCCCCAGCTCAGCTTCATCTCCACTGGAGTGAAGAAGAGCAGAGACACAGCGTGACCCAGTGACATGGAGAGGAGCTGCTGCTCCCACCTGGCTGGCACTTCGGAAGGGGGACAGTGGGGCTGGAGGTGCCCAGGTCCCCCCGCCTCATCCCTGCTTTCCTCCATGCAGCAAGGGCAGCCTGAATGGATGGCACAGGTCAGCCCTGAACATCTGGGGATGAGCCACCATCCTGCCTTCACAGAGGAGGTGCCAACCACCTTGCTTTATCAGCAACAGGGAGAGCAGGAGGAAGCAGGGGAGCACACATCCTCCCTCTGCCAGGGTGATCCCATGCGGCCACGCTACCCCTGGGGCCAGCTCCAGCAGAAACAGTGTCCCCCCTCTGTCTTTGGGTCCCAGGGGAGTAGCTGCTGTGTGACTGGTGGCCCTGCTCACACAGGGGATGGCTGCTTGCTTCTTCTAGGCCAGCATGGGGCAACTCGCTGCCTTCCAGCCATGCCAGGACAGAGCCAAGTCCTCGCTCTCCTCCTTGAGGTGGCCAGAGCTGCCAGGGTGGGGCAGCTGATGAGCTGGCATCAGTGCCAGCAGATCGTGGCCAGAGGCTGCTGGCTCTGCATGGTGCATGCAAACCAGACACCGTCTTTGCTGGTGGCATCCTGGCACTGGGGTGGATGTGACTGTCCTTGTGCAGGCAGGTCTGTGCTTGCTGCCCTTGGTCCACAGCAAAAGCCCAGTACTTTCTCAGGGCAGCTCCCTCGACCCACCTGAGGGCTGGAGCTGGAGTGGTCTGGGCTTGCCACGGCTTCCTGGAAGCTCAGCAGCACTGACTGTGAGAATGGCTGAGGGGCCAGGTTGTGTTTAGGAGCCACAGGTGATGCTGCACTCCGAGCAGATGTGGCCTCATGGCCTTTAGAGGCAACTGACCAGGCAATATGGACACTGATTTGCAGGATGAAGAATAAGAACCATGGGGCTGGCATCTTCTCCATCCTAAGTGAAGGGGCAGCCTGAATGCCTGCTCAGATGTTCCTGCCAAAATGAAGGCTGAACAGAGATTTTCCCCATCAGAACATGGAGACACCAGCTCAAGTCCCTTTGGACCCTTCCTCCACCCGCCAAGGGGGTGCTCCAGGCAGACAGCTCAAATGGGATTGACTGGGGGTGCCATGAGGCCAGTTTGTTGCTCTCCAGATTTTCTTCTGGTTGAAATTCTTTGGCAAACCCAGCCTTGAGCTTGCAGGAAACATCAGGGTGACCAAACCACATATTCTCAGTTAGCCAGAGCCTGGGTCTGACTCTGCTATAAAGCCTTGTGAGAGGTCTATGGCCACAGAAGAGATGGGAATAAAAGTGCCAGCTCTTGACTCTGCTCTCTTGCTTTAATATCACCCTCTGATCCTTTGGCTCTGACATCCTGGAGGAAGTCAGGCCACTGCTGCTCAGCACCAAGGGTTGGTCACTCCTTGGATGCTGTCACGTAGGTGGGCAGGGGATCAGCAGGTTTGCCTGCTGCCCAACTTCCAGCGCCAGGGGAGCAGGAACAGCTCAGGGAACAGGATCCCAAAGAGCTCAGGGAACAGGATCCCAGAGCCTGCTCTTCACTGCAGTGCAGGTGAGGCCACGCAGGTGTTGAAGGAAGTTTCCCCATGGGGCTTTTGGAGGTACAGGTGCCTGCAAAGCTGTGAGTTTCCTCGGGAACAACACCAGTCTTATATCTTTATAATATTATATCAGCTAATCTGTGCTTTTTTCACCGATCTGGCTACAGACTTTGGCTGAAGCTGGAGTGCTAGCCTCGAGCTGGAGCAATCCATCCCAGGAGGCTCCGCTGGCCCCGGCTGGAAGCAGGTGGCTGCCAGCAATCCCCAGGGATCACGGTGGCTGCAAACCTGGCAGGCTGGGGACAGCCCGGGTTGGGTGGCAGCACCTCCTGCCTCCCACATCCCCGCGATGCCTCAGCTCAGCCCGCGGTGGGCTCCCACCCTCACACGCTGTGCCTGGCCTAGGGGAGCCCAAGGCTGCCTGGAGGCTCCTCTTCCCCCGGGAGACCCCGGGAACCTCCCTCCAGTGCAGGGAGCGGGGCTGGAACAACCAAGCCCCGTCCGGGGATCCCTCTGCCCGCCCTGTCGCGGCGGGTACGGAGCGAGCACTTCGCGATGAGCCCTTCTGGGCCTCACCGCGGCCCGTAGGCGCCGCTGCCCCGGAAGCGGACGGGGCGCTGGGACATTCAAACGGAGCGGTGCGGCCGCGGCTCCGGTGAGCGGGACGGGGGCCGGGAGGGGGACCGGGACAGGGACCAGGACCAGGCAGGGGAGGGGGGACAGCGGAGCCCGGCCC
>VYXC01001553.1:460364-646031 GCA_013397175.1 Platysteira castanea | reverse complement strand
GCCCGGTGGCAGCGCCGCCGCGACCGGGCCCCGCAGTTCTCTGTCCCGTCCGGCCGCTCCGGGCCCGGCAGGAGCGCGCTGGCGGCCCGGCCCGCGCTCCCGGGGGGTCGGGGGCGCCTGGCAGGGGAGGCGGCGGGCGAGGGGCCGCTCCTGATGCCGAGGGTGCGGGGGTTCTGTGCTGCTGGAGCGTTGGCTGGGGAATAGGCACCTCGGGGGGCGTGTGAAGGCCAGTGGTGATCCTTAGAACCACCCGGGTGACAATAGCAGGGGTGGTGTTCATCCTGGGCCCAGCTCAGCGAGTGTCCTGCCTCTGCGCGTCCATCCTGGCATTTCACTCGTCTTCATCACCCTTCCCAGGCAGGGTGGATACACCTGTACCCACGTCTGCCTTCCCTCTGCTCTGTTGGGAGTATATCAATTCCTAGTTGCGCGCAGCAGACTAATAATGAACCTGTAATGCGTGGAGGCTTGTAGGCCCCTGTCTTTTTCAGTGCTGTGGTTGCTGACTGCTAACGTGGTTAAAGTTGTAGAAATTACAGTGAAGGCAAGCTGTGAATGTTTGTTCTTTACTGGTAAATAAAGATGGCAAATTCCTGTCTCCTGGAACCAAACCATTGTTTGGAGAGTAGTCTCACTGGCTTTTATAAATGTTATCTGCTTCTGTTGAATTGGCAACAGGAGAAGGTGACGTTAAAAGAAAGCTCGTGTAGACCTACCCGTGTGTGTTTTGTAATAGCTCGGTAGCAGGTCAGTCTATTAGAAGAGTTTAGCTATTGGCCAGCACCAATGGAAAGTCTTAGGAACAAGAATCACAAACCACATAAAGAATTTTTCGTATTTGCTCAGGGATTTTTAATTTTTGCTTTGCATTGTGAAGCCTGCTCACATCCGTGCTCGTTACTTAAGTAAATCCCGGTGCAATGTGCATTGTTTCTCCAAAAGGGCTGGAGCAGGCACGTTGAGGAGGAGCTGGCTCTGCAGCCCCTAGTCCCTGCTGGATAATGCCCCGTTCCCAGGCAATGTGTGCATAGAGGACACTGCCTGGGTGTTTATCCTCTGTGCAACAGCAGTGAGAGGGAGAAGAGAGCTAAGTAAGGGCAAAGAAAAATTCCAGGCATGGTGGGAGTAGGGAAGTGAATATAAATTTCACTTTTGCTGATCTCTGTATTCTGTGCTGCCAACACCCCTGTGCTTACAGAGGGGAAGAGAGAGGTTTAATGGGCAGTGTCCTCTATTTAAACTTAGAGTCCAGTGCCTCCCAGTTCTGGGATAGCAGAGATGACAGTGAGCCCTGGAATTCTTGATGTACCAGCTGAGGTGAAATTCAACTGTTCAGCTTCAAACTTGTCCTCAAGTGAAAAAGAGGCATTTTTATGAAAACACACAGAAGTCAGCAGTTGCACTGGGCTCCATTATCAAGGAATTCTTACATTCTTTTTTGATTCTTTGTTACCTGCAGCAAAAATCATTGCTATATCCTGTCTATACCTATAATTTACCTCAAAGTAGCTGAGCACAATTTAGTAGATTGTTTTGCTCCAAAAGCTTAAAAGCTAAGGCAGCTGAAAAAGGATGGAAAGATGCTCACTCTGCTTAAGTTTCACACTTGTGCAGCAAGGGTGGAGGTGTGATACCATCTACCGAAACTGGTGCTGGATGGGTGCAGCCAGTGCATCTCGGTCAGTAAGAATTAGGAGCTCTTGCAAGATAATTATTAGTTTACTCCTGTTGCCCTGGGAGGGAGTTCACGGCTGAAAAGACAAGCTGAAATGGGTAGTCTTGGTGTTTGAAGGAACTGTCCTGTACAATGGAGAAGTGTCAGTCACTGTGGGAGGGAGGTGACAGGCAGTGTTTGCTTTTGACAGCAACAGTGAAGCACTTCAGTAAGGATGCGGTTATTTTTGAGGACTCCAAGTTGGACATGACAAGGTTTTGCTTCTGATAACCACTAAACTGATGCTTCTGGTATAATCTGTCAGTTGCTGCTTTAATTTTCCTGGCTTTTTCAAAGGCAAGGAAGAGCAGATTAAAGGAATCCTGTGTATTTGGGGTGGGACAAAATCCCTGTTTTTTGTGGTGTGTGGGCAGGTACAGCTTATGAGCTGTGGTCACCCCTAGGTCATGGACAGGGATTTGGTGCAGGGCAGATATTGAGCACATTGTGAAACCCCTTCCCCACACTGGAGTGATTTACCAACCCAGAATTTCTTTTCTACAAAAATGATATATTTTTTGTGTCTTTTGGTGTAATCAATTATTTGACACTTTGTTTCAGGAAAATAAACTTTTTTCCTCTGTGTCTATTTATAACTCTCTGAAGTTTGGGCCTTTTACTGCACTATGGATCAGCTGGGGCATGTGAGAAGTCCAGCTTCTGCCCAAGGAGCCAAGGAGGGACTGAGCAAGGTGGCTGCCCCGCAAAAGAACGCGTATGCCAGGCTTGTGCAGAAGCACCACAGCGGCCGCTTCCAGTCCTACCTGAATCACATTGCACAGAAGATGCAGCTGGAAGAAGGCTTCTCCAATGACCCCAGCTTGGATCTGGACCCGCCTCTGAGGAGAGGCCTGGTGAAGGATAATCCATCCAGGAATGGGATAAACATGCACAGCTATTCACCAGTGAGAACATCTCACCTGGAACAGCCCCTGCCCGGATTTGAGAACGATAAACCCCGAACCGCTCTGAGTAGATGTCCCCTTAAAAAAAATGCCATTGTTAGTCCAGAGGGAGACTTGGAGGTGGAGGAAGACTATTATGTGTATCAGCGCGGAGCTGCGTCTGACTTGTTAAATGTGGGTGATGCCCCTGGTGGGAGAGCATCAAACAGCCTGAGACACCGAGGGGCTCTGCAGAAATCCTCTGGTTCTGATGAGAGAGAGGAGGAGGATGTGTGGAGGAAGAAACATAAGAAACGGGGCAGATGTCCTGCCAACACTGATACAGCAGCTGGACACTTGTTGACTGAACAGTTTGGTGAGGATGTGCTGGCAATGAATGCCAGAAAAAACAGTCACTTGTCTCCAGGTCAAGTCCAAGGTGAGTTCACTGTAATGAATTGTTTGGTCCAGTTGCTACAATTACTGTGGAATTGAATGTGATGTGTAAGTCATGAGTGAGTTAACAGGAGCCAGTTCTGCTCTGTCCAAGTTAGTCAGCCCTCGGTTACCTGTGGGTGGCTTTGTCCTGGTTTACAAGTAAGCCATGTGGCATGTGCAAATGCCTTCATGTGGAGCCAACTCAGTGCTGGCAGGACCTAATTTCCTGGCCTAAACTCTGTGACTGTGGCTGTGCTGCTTCCAGGATCAGCTCAGGGCTAGAAGAGCCCAGTTTCTGTGGTGTGGAGTCCAGATTAATAAGACCACTGGATCTGAGCTGACTCAGGACAGAGTCATGCTTTTCTTTGCGTTGCTTCTTTGAATCTGGAGTGCTGGTTTGCTTTGGTCCAGGTAAATCCAATACTCAGGGGCTGAGATGTCTGTATAATAGCCAATTCCTGACAGAGGGTGTTGACTACAGGAAATTTTGCTGTTAGTAACAAAAAGACCACATGTTGCAGTACTAAAGTGAATGTGCCTCTTAAATGGGATGTTCAAGGCAAAAAGCCTACTTAGGGACATAAATAAAATTTTTATTAAAAGGACCTCAGAACACAGCATGAACAAAACCAGACAGTTTAAATTTCATTTCTCAGTGTAATGGGTTAAAACTCTCTCTGAATGTTATTTATGCTGAAATACTTCGGTAGCCTGATCTTATGAGCTACCACTGAAGGAATTCATAAATGTCACCATGTTAAATTCTCCATAACAAGTAGAAAAGAGATCGATTTCTCAGCTGGGTAAGATCAGCCTGAGGCCTATCACAACTCTTGAATTGAAAATCAAATAACTGTTTAGCTAAATCAGTCTTAAAAACTAAGTCCTAAGACTCAAGAAGGGCAAGTAATATTCTTTTTTCTGGGTTATATTTGAGATTGTGGCAATACATAGTGTGCTAAAGTTGGTAAACTTCCATGATTTCCTGCAAGACTGATCATAAATACAGATTTAAGGCAGATTATGGTAAAATTTGTTGATGAGCTTGATTTTTGGGAGGGCTTTTTTTACATGGTACATTGTAACACTATTTGTTGTGCTAGCCTGTCATAATAGACTTTGCTACCTTCAGCTTTTGAAGCGTAGGAAGAGCAGATGACAGATAAAGAGTCTCAAAGGCATACAGTTTATATCCAGGAAAATTATAGGTGCCTACATGGATAAAATAAAAATAGCCTGGCTTTCAAAAGCGAGCACCCTCAGTGGCCTCCTGCTCTGATTGGAAGTGGGGTTGCACAACTGCTTTAAAAACTGGTTGTTTGTTTAGTGTAAACACCTAAAGCAGAAAATGTTGACCCTTGTGTTTGACTTCCCAGGTGGAAAACTCACACAGTGGGAAACATTATTGGAAAGTTATTTGCTCAGCAGTGACACCTTTCCTCTTCTTCCCCCTGCATCCCTCCCCAGCCACCTTCCTGTGTAGCTGCAACTGGTTACCCTCAAGAGGGCTTGCAGGGATGTGAAAACAGTTTCTTGGGGAGCAAAGAAATAGGAAAAAATAAAAATGTCACTTGTTTCAGAGAAGTGTCTTTTCTGCTGTTCAGTCTGAGTATATTTTAGGACTCTTGTTTAAGTGAAATGAAGATTTTGCAGTATGCAAGTGCTTAGGTATAAGAACTCACACATCACAGTATCAGATTAATATTTTCTCACTTCAAAGCTTGTATTTCTCTCTTGATGCTGATATAAGTCATTATTTTTCATAGGCAGGTGTCTGATTTGATCAGGTTAAATCAAGGCTTGTGAAGCTGTGATGGCAAGAATTGCTTCTGTCATAGCAGCGAGGCATATCATCTTTTCAGGAGTGACATTTCCTCACAAATTAGCTCTTTTCAGACTGTTGTAGGCTTTCCAAAAGGCTCTTTGAGCTAATCTCAAAGCCAAGCATCTCTCGTTATACCATTTCATTTCATTGTCCTCTTCTTAACAGCTCTTCAGCTCAGCCTTAGCCGTGGTTGGGTTTTCAGTGACCCTAAAACTGACAGAACTAAAACTGAAGGCAAATATAGTGATCTGTGAAAACCCTTTGAGTGCCCTGGAGCAGGCTGTAGGCAGCAAGGGACTGTTCCCTGTTAATGTCCTTTCAGTGGCAAAGTGATTCCTGTGGCCTTAGAGGAAAGGAGAGTGGTTTATGCAGCCCCAAGCAGGTATCTCTGAGCCCTGGAGCTCAGTTCTGCTGATGTGCTCCTGTCTGGAGTTCCATATAGTAACTGCTTTTCTAACTGTTGGAGGCTTTGCAGTTGAGAAAGCTGTGTGAACAGACGTGGAACATGACGTAGTCATGAGACTGCAGGCTGAATTCACTCTATGGCACCAGCACTCTTGGATTTGGGAAGATGAAGCTGCAAATAGAGGAATTCCACAGATTGTCCCTCCCTTCTGTGCAGTTTTAACTTCTGCAAGGAGAATCGCCATAACACCTCCTGCTCTGAAGTTTCTTCCCAAACAAAACCCAGTAAACCAGAAAATAATCCTAAAACGTCACTTTAAATTGTGATGCTTAGAGTTTTAAATCTAATATAATTTTCCTCCTGGTGTTTTTCCTTAAACCTCCAATGCTCTAGATTCTTTGGGTGCTAAGATTTGGTTAAACTTCTTTAACAGCAAATTATCAAGTCCCTTGGGTTGTTTTCTGGTTTTGATCAAAGGGTCTTAGGGTTTTCCCATTTCAATCCAGAGTTAGTAATCAAAATCTTTTTTCAGACTAACTGAAGTTGCTGTCATAAAAGGGCTTAAAACCTCCTTTTTCTTGAGGACAGAAGTGCTGACTCTTTCTGCAGCATCTGTCTGTCACATACTAGGAGTTGAGATTTGCATGGCTGCTATGTGGAACTTCGATATTTGTGATGCTTTGCTTTGTCATTAAGTAGTTTAGACCAAGTGCTGTGTTTTATTTGGAACAGCAAGATTTCAGTTGCCTTTTGAGTATACACTTGCCAGCCTGTTTTTTTGAGGGAGAATTGCTGTTTGATAGCACAGTCCCAAGCCTGCTGGAAAGCCTAGAAGTCAGAGATCTGCAGAAAAGAACTGTCCTCCAAACGTAGAATACCAACTCCCAGCCACACTTGATTTCAGAGGATCTTGGGAGCTGGAGTACCTGGAAATGAGGTGGCTTTGTTGATGTTGAAACTTGGGTGGAGCAGGATACTGGTCAAGGCTGATTGCTCTCAAATAGGCTCAGATTTTGCAGGGCTGGAAATATTCTCTCAGTCTCTATCTGCAGACAGCTTCCTTGGGAAGAACACTGCCAGCTTCCCTAGGTATCCTCCTGAGGCTCCTCTCACTAAAAACTTCATAGGTTTATGATGTGATGGAGGTATCTTGCCCATCTGTCAGGGTCAGCGTGCCCCCTGAGTAGAAGCAGACAGTTCCTGGGTAACAACATGCCTCATCTGAAACAGTGGAAGATTTCCACAGCCCTTTCTGATTTATCATCTGTCTGACACTTGGCATTTATTTGCCCAGCTTGTGGTACTTAACCAACTTGGGCAGCTTCCACGGAGGAGTGGCACTGGCAAGCAGGCTGGTGTTTAGCATCAGAGCTTTAAAAACAATTGTTGTTGTTGGATGGTGGTGGTGTGCTTGTGGCTACAATCCTGACATTTAAAAGGTTCAGGATAGGTAAAGGAAATATCCTGGAATGGCTTTCCCGTGTGTTTGATGGGCACAGCTGCTCAAGAAATATCAGCCTTAATAAGATGGCAAAATCTCAGGTATTTTGTCTTCCCATGGTACACTGCAGTATAATTGTGTGTTTGCCTTTGTTTCTCTGGGGGAACTTTGGAGGAAGAACCACAGCTTCTGCTTTTCCTTTCTTGTAATGCTAATTTGGGATAATGATACATTTTAGTGGCAAGTCTTCCAGTTCTTGTGTGGTGAAATTCAGTTCTGAAGAATGCTGTTATCTCCCTATCTGGCACCAGTAAATATGAGCCAGCAATCTACTAAAGGCCACAGAATCAGCTCAATAAATGGAGAATGTTGGTTGCTGTGGAAATCTTTAAAATGTAGCTAATCTTGCCAGGTTCAATGCAACGTTCCTTAGATGACGTTAATCATAGTAATAAGATATGGGAGAGGAGGGAAAACTGGATTTACTGTATGGCCCCATCTGAGAAAGACATGAAAAATAGAATGCTCCTTTCTCTAATGGTTTAGCAACGTCATCACAAACATAAATTTCTCTTGCTTTTGATAGAAAAAAATGTTGCATTCCTGAATCTTGTGCAACTAATGTTTTTGGCAAACATCAGCTATAGTATGTGAGTTAATATCTGATGTATCCTCTCTTGGGGAGATGAGATCTTGCCCTTGCAGGGACTGTGTTTTTTTATATGTGATCTAATAACTGTCTTCCGTGCCCTTTATCAGAGCCCTGAGCACACTGTGCTGCAGCAGGAGCCCTTGCATTTGGTAGCAAAGCTCTCACCTCTGTGAATGAAAGAGCTTCCTTCACCTACTAGTACTCAGGTGAAAGTATTCTTCGGTGGAAATACTTGTTGCTGTTAACCTGCTATTTTTTCAAACTTTTTCTTTCTACTCATTAGCCTGCATTATGTAGTGCAGGTAATGATGCCTGTCAGTGTGGCGTTGGTCCTAGGAAAATAACAGGCTAATAGAAGAACTGAATTGATTTTTAATTCATTTAAAATCTTTTCTTTCATGTGACTTGTCATCAATTTATTGAACAAAGGTCCTGTTGAGTTCCTTTAGTGTCAGTTTATTACAAGATTTGAGGTTTGATGCCAAAGGTGTGAGTATGGATGTTAGTCTGTGAACTTAATTAAATCACAGCGCATGTGCAATGGTTTGAAACCTGTTTAGTCAAACTAATTAAATGCAGCAATAAATTTAGAATTGCTACCAACAGGTGTGTCTGGTTCTTGCAGTGTCATGTCCTGATCCTATGCTGTTTAATACTTCTGTCAGTCATCAGGAAGAAAATATATAAGTAGGATTGAAAAAGTTTTTTTTGATGACTTGGAGAGTGTTGAATATTGGGGGTAGTTACTGGCAGCCATCTGGATCACTTGGTGGACTGTGAGCAGGCAAAACAAAATCCATTTATTGGATTGCCAGCATAGAGCGTGATAGCAGTGTGAGGAACCCAGTGTGGGAAGCAACACTTGGAAAAAAGTTTTGAGCTCTTGATGGATTAATCAGCTGAACATCCCCCTCCTGTGAAATGTGGCCAGAAGGGTAATGTATGAGCATGGGAACTGGAAGATGGAGTACGGACTCTGTGTGTCTTTGGCACAGTGGCAGCAGCAGCTTCTGGAGTGTTGTATCCTGTGGTGATGCCCTCAGTTTGAGGTGGATGGTGATGAATGGATGAATACTCAGAGAATGGCCACAGGGAAGATTAAAATGCTGGGATCATGAGTGAGTGATTTGAGGAACCCTGCTTTACTTATCACAGAGATGCTTGGGGGAGGGGAGTTTTCAGTAAATTGCCTACATGGGGAACAGATGTTCAATAATTGGCTACTCACTTGAGCAGATTATGATATAATGCATTTGAGGCTAAACAAATCCAGGCTTGAAATACAGCACAATTTAGCAGTGAGGGTGAATGACCATTGGAACAGTTTTACCAAGGCTTCTGCTATCTGGGCTGTCACCAGCACGTCTAGAAGCCCTGATAACAGTTTCTATCCCTGAAAAACGCTGTCATCCAAACAGGAATTAATTTGTAAAAGCCCTTTGTCTTCTGCTGTCCACGAGATCAGTCAGCCCACAGACCCTGGTCAGGTCTGGCCTGTTGTTCAGGTAATGTCCAAGTGTCTCCTTCACCATGGATATCCAGGTAGATAGGACAGGTACTTTGCAGCTGAATTCAGTGGCTATTGTGGCTCCTCTCTAGCCTGTGGCTGCTGTGGACTTTCTCTGCTGCCTTCCTCTACAACTCCGGTCCTGCCTCTCCTGTCCCAAGTGCTGCTGCCCATCTTTTGCCCTCCCACCCCAACCCCCTGCTAACCTGCTCCATGAAATGCTGTGGGCTGCATGTCCCGAACTCCCTCTTGTGGGGAAAGCCAAGCTACGGAGAGTTGAGACTTGGCTGGGGCAGGGGGGAAAACAAAATGTTGTGATCTATTGCATAAAATAATGTCTTCTGTGACAAAAATAAAAATTTCCAGGGTGCTGAAGGAAAATGTCAACACTAGCAGCTGCAGCCCACAGATGTATGGGGCATGTCCTGTCTTGGAGAATATTCTAGGCTCTCTGCAGATAAAAGCCAGCGGCCAAAATGTGTTTTTGTTCAGTTTGTATGTTTTTAGGCATTTCCCCACACTACTAGGGACTGTGATTTATGTACCTACTGCACTGAATGGACAGTATGGGGAACGGTTCATCAGCAGAAGAACAGATTCAGCAGCACCTTGGGTTACCTTAGGATATGTAGGAAGCTGAAGGCAGTTCTTTGATTTCTTCAGCTGTTAATGTCTTTTAGTATGTTAGCACCTCCTGTCAGGTATTTTGCTTTTCAAAGCCTCTTGGTTTCTTCTGATGTTTGAGCAACTTGCTTTTCTCAAACTACTGAAGCCCAGAAAAATCAAAGACAGAACTTCCACAATATTGTGTTTTTAAAGTGTTTTTCTTGAAGTCTTGAAGAAGCCTTTTTGTGGTGTAGTTGCTGGATAAAACAGAGAGCAAAAGGTATTGTGGAAGATGTTTAGGGAAGATGGAAGGATGAGGGGGAGTGGAAGCAGCCCTGACCCACATCCTGAGGCAGGAGTGGAAGCCTGGAGGAGTGCAGTCATCAGGCGGAGTAGGTAGTGAGGAGGTCACGAGCAGGGTGGAGCAGGTTCACAGAGAGTCCTGAAAACCAAAAGAGATGTACCCCCTCCCTGACAACACCACTGCGCTGCTGCACGCAGCTGGAGCACAGTAAGTATTTTGATAAACTTTTAGTCTATTGCTACTAAATGATTTTCGTCACCAGCCCTTCGTTCAGAGCCTGGAATGGTATCTTTGGCTCTCGCACTCCTGTAGTATTACTACAACACAAACCCTGCTGAGGAACTGAATAAAACTGAAATTACTGTCTGAGTTACTGAAGTCAAAACCTTGCAAGTATGAGGATGCTTGGAAGTGTTTTGGAAGTGGAAGCATGGTGTCGTGAGCACATGATCTTGGCGGTCAGGAGCAGTTTCCACAGCATTGTTTTCTGCAGCAGAAAGAATCCATTGTGAATTTTTCTTCATTTCAGTTTTTCAAAGCCTAGGCGCTTTCCAAAAGCCAAAGTCAGCAAGGACATCTTCCCTAGTTCCATATTGAAATCTGGGGACGTGCAGCACAAGAGTTTTTAATAAGTATGTGCAGCTTAAAGCAAAAGAGCAGTGGCAACATGTGCCTTCCACCATATGTGTGCTTCCCACCTCATTTTCGTGAGTCTCGAAATGAGCATCTGTCTCTACTCCTGACTTTCCTTAATGGACATGCCACGTTTTTGCTATCTCCATCCCTAAGTAGGCGTGTTTCTTCCTCAGTGTTTCATTCTAAGAATGTTGGATGTCTGAATCTTTTCTGATCAGCTGCAGTGGCACAGTCACCTCCAAAGGGAGCTCATGGCCCTAAGACCTCTCTCACAAACCACGGCAGCCTGTGTTTTCCCACTCAGAGTCACTGGCTGGGGGACAGGCTGCCTGTCTGGGGCTACCTTGTTGCCTATGGGGTAAGGATTCCCTTTGCAGTTTTTCTGTTGGACGTTCAACTCTCCTGTGCAGATTTTGGCAGACTTTCTGCCAAAGCTGTTTGGAGAATCACTTTCTCCAAAGAAGCAGGGTGAGGGAGCTCTCTAGATTTGTTCCTGGATGGCTGCACTGATGGCTCACAGTGTCCTGGTGCACAAACACAGCCATGCCCATAGACAACCTGCTGGCTGGCACAGGCAGAGCTGTGTTATGTTGCAGGGAGTTGCTGGTAACCAGTTGGGCTTTTCCAGTCCTTTGAATTACTGCTGAACTCACATTTTAGAGCTGTAGACAGGCCTTCACTTAACCTGATGTCTTCTCATTTTATTTTGATTTGTCTTGATGGTGGAAAGTTACATTTAGATTTATGCTGTGGCTGGACCCTGGTGGCCCATCATAATGGGTCAATTAGTGAGGCTGGGAGGCCTGGGAGCTACTTCTGACAGCTGGATTTCAAGACAGCATCTACTCGGTTCAGGACATTTGCATAGAATTTGCATTTTGGCTGAGCCCATGCATGTAAATGTAGGTTTGCATTGTTTCTTGTCTTTGAATGACTGTTTAATTAACTTTAAACTTAATTATGCAATCTGCCATCTGCCTAAATCCCGACAGTGTTGTTATATCACTGTTCTTTTCTACTTCCACCAAGATATTCCCTTTCCCGGATGTTTGCCCTTCTTTTCAATGATTAAGATAATTTCAAATTGTTCGCTTCCTTGGCTACTTTGAGGAGGACTCACAGCAACATTGTAGGAACTCTCTTAGCTTTGTGGTCTGGCTTGGACTGAGCAGAGGAATGTGCTGCAGAACCTCCAATATAAGATTCTTTGAATTTACATTTAATGAGAGAAGAAGGATCTTCTTTCATTTGCGTGTGATAACGAGAACGCACTCTCAGACTTTCTCTTGGACTCCAGAATGAGCATCTGAAATATTGCCTACCAGGTTTATCTCCTGCAGGTCTCTGTTGCAATGAAACATCACTGAACTGATAACATGTCTCCGAGTCTTGCCTTTCCACTCCTACATCCCTAATGAATTCTTTCCCATGACATCCTCATTTGTCTCTGTTGCATTGTCTTTAATCTTGAGCCATCTACTTTATTTAACCTCTTGGCTTCAAGATACTGTAAAATGCATGGAGGTGGTTCTGTTCCAAGGCTGTCCAAGAACTCTGAACTCTTTTACTTTATGTTGAGAGAAATGTGGAAGCACCACTGTTGGTAACATAGGTTGGAGCAGAGCTGTGCTTGCAGGGAGCGTGGTGGGTGGGGTTTGGTCCTGTGCATGTATTACTGGGGCTCTAGCACAGATAGATTCCAAGGAGTGTCTTTTTAATTCCTGGTACAGAACTCCTTCCCTGAGCAACTATACCAACAGCTGTCTTTGTGTTTTTCCTTTTAAAATGAAATAGAACAAAAAAGGATTTGGCTGTTACCATTAGTGGGACATTTAATCTCTCAAATCCGCAAAATATTTTGCAAAACATAAATAGCTTGTTACTTCTGGCCTGTCTGTGACCAGTGTTTTTGTTGACATAACTCACATTTGAGATCACTTCAATGGTGTTTGTTGGTTTTGCCTGTTGTTTTTGCCTGTATGTGGTAATTTGATCCCGGATATTGTAGTAGTCATTTAAGTGCTTGGAGATTTTTGACTTAGTCACTTCTATAATATGGCATCTACTGGATGTCAGTGGTGCATTAGAAATGCAAAACAATCTAACAAATGCATTTTACCTTTTAAAGTTTGAGAAGGAATTATTCTAGAGGCTTCTTTGAGCTGCAGAAAATATCAAATGGCTTTGAAATTGCCTGTTTAAGCATACGAAAGGGGCAGACACAGGGATCCTAGCAAAACCACCCTGATGTTAATGCAGTTTGTACTGGCAAAGCGTCTTCTGCTGGGAGAGTTTATTTGGCTGTGGAGAATGAAAGGGGCAGTTGCCCGGTACAACAGTGCCAGCAGTTGGTCTGTGCCTGTCCACAGCTCCCAGCCAGGACCTGTGGTCCCCCCAGCCCATCAAAACTGTGCAGAGACAGATTCTCAAAAGTACCTGAGATGAGTTGTTCAGGAGCTGTGTAGGATTGTGGATTTTTTATGTCCCAGATGACTTTCCAAAACAAGGCAGAGTTTGTGTTGGCTGAACTTTAGTATTGAGACTATTAATACACCCTGTTACACATCAGCATCCATAGTGCCTCATAAAGTTGCAGATAGAACTTCCTGGCAGCTCTTGGAGAGTATTCATTTGCTAAAAGACCAAATTTGATGGTTTCTAAAATTTGCTTTGTCAACTCTGCCAGGAGTCAAGGGCCAACTTGCATTTACAGATCTGTGAGGTGTTGCCTTGGGCTGCCTTGTGGTTGGACACAAATTCATTAAATCTCTAGTAAGGATGAGTGGGAACATGCTTTATTTAGTTTTCTTGCTGTGTTTAACCTAGTCTGACTTAAATGGGAGTGTGGGACTAACCACAGGCTGGCATCAGGCTAGTTCTTGTTGTCTTTGGTTGGTTAATTTCTGCTTTTGGGGCTAGGGCAATGTTGGGTGACCTTTCTTTTGGTAGCTGCCCTGTCTTCAAGCTCATGGGTGTATCCTTATCATGTCTTACTAAGTGCACAGCTGGGTTGTCTTGAAGAATTACTTGGAAGTCTTGAAGGAAATTGGTTTTAGTCATTGAAATGAGTCAGCAATGAAATGGAACATTGTAGAAATATGGACAAATATTTAGGAACTGTGTGTTAAGAGTGTCTCATTAACTGATAACTAATTGTTCTATTGCGTGTTATCAGTTCTGGGAATATGCTTCTGTTTCTTCTCACGCTTATGCTAACTGGAAAACAGAGGTTTTCCAAAGATTCCTTTCCATATCTAAATTATGATCTGAAAAGCAATGGAAAATCCTGTTAGCAATGGCAGAGTTAGTGGAGGTGTTGGTGTCCAGTCATGGACTGATTAAAGTAAATAGCAGATGGAAGTATTTTGTATTGGAAAAGTTTGTAACAATATTGTTCTGTCCAATGCTTTCAACATAAATTCCTTTTTTTTTAAATGTAAAAGGAACCATTACATGCCGACGTAGTGTCTGTGGGGTCAGAGTCCTAAACCTGCAGAGGTGTTACCAGCACAGCTGTGATGCCTTCATAGTCCTGCCCACCCCAGGGAGCTGCCTAAGTATTGTAGGTATCTACATAAGTTATATAGATGGTAACAAAGCTGGAAGTTTGGAGGTAAAAATGTCTGGTGAAAACACAGATGCCCTTTGGTAGGAAAGGGAAAATTATACCAAGATCTCCTTATGTTGAAATTCACTTGGATCTCTCAAGTAAAACTAGTTCTTGCTGGATCCTGGATGGGAGTTGTCATGGATATGCCGATGAAGATTCAGTGATACTTTCCTTCTCTGCTAGTAATAATCAAAGAGATTTTCAGGCGTGAGAGGGCAGTTAGAGTGTTTTATTTTTGGTAAATAAAATTGAGGGTCTTGGTTCTTTCTTATGTAAAACAATATGCAAATTTTAATATAAAATTAAAGACTTTCTGGCCTTGCTAACTTTGTGTTTAGTTGAGCATTTTAGTTGATTTAGTTGACCATCTACTTGATCAACTGACTAATAGATGTGAATTTAATTAAATGAAGTACTTTTCACAAGCTAAACTCTAGAGTGATTTTGTATAAATTATGTCAAAATAAGCTGATTTAAAACATCTAGCCTCCTCTCTTACTGTAAGCCAG
Organism: Platysteira castanea; assembly: GCA_013397175.1. Taxonomy (NCBI): domain Eukaryota; kingdom Metazoa; phylum Chordata; class Aves; order Passeriformes; genus Platysteira; species Platysteira castanea. The sequence goes on along the minus strand of VYXC01001553.1, from coordinate 631,499 downwards.
ATCAATTATTCTGGGAAGCTGCCTGCATGCTTTTTTCCCCCTCCAAATAAGAAAAGATTAATAGGTACTTATGTTTAAAGACCAAAATGTGCCATTGTGTGATGTCATTGTTGTGATTGAGATGAAGTGAGGTGGTTTGGATTTTAGATGGAGCTTCAGTGCTGTCCTTCCAGCAGAGCTCAACCAGCCCCTGCGTCCTCTCTGCTCCTTTTCCTGGTGTCCGTGGTGAGAATAAAAGTGAGTCACTGATTGTGAACTGTTCTGAAAGCCCGCAAATGCACCCACTTTTCTTCCATGCTTTTCTTGCTGTGGAGGTGGGAGTTGTGTGTTTCTACTTCCCACAAGTGCTTCCCTTTGGCTAGTTTGAAGGGTTTCCCTGCTCTGTGGGTGGAATTGCTGGTCCTATTTAGGTGTCCCTCTGTCACCCTTGTAGGGAGCCTCCGTGCCTCATAGAGGTGTTGGGATTTTTTCAACCCAAATCTCCCTCCAGAGGATTTCAAGGACTGAACAGTTAACCACCTTTCCTCAAATTGTTAGTCCTTCGTAATTTCCCATTGAAAATGACAGAATATATAGAAATCCCGGGCAAGTATTGGCTGCATCCACAGGGAGCATCTCTACATCATCTTTGCAGCCAGATAAACACCCAAATGTGTTGCATTTGCTGCTTGTTGTGAATATTTACGTGTAGAGCATTAGAACTGCTCTGTGTTCAGGCCTGAGTGGCTCTGCACAGCAGATGTGTTTGGTGCTCTGTGGTTGCTTCAAGTCTCCTGTTAGGATGGATCAGCCAGCCTCAGCTCTCAGTCCCTACGCTTTAGTCTTCCTTTCACTGAAATTTTAAATTTTTTATTGTATTCATTTGCCTATTAATTTATTTAGTATTTGATTATTTTAATGCCTAGAACGTGTTATTACTTTGTGTGACATTTTGTTCTATCTTACAAATCACTCAACTGTAACACCAAGGAAAAAGTAAGATTGACACACCTGGTGCTGGAATAGGGTTTAACCATGTTTGTGATAGATTTTTCAGAAAGAATAGTCTCAATATAACCTGTGCTATAGAGTAGTCAAGTTACAGTTTGCTTTGTGGAATGATGTCTGTTTATGCATCATATTAGTGCTGGGCAGTGAGGACAGCAGGAAAGCCCATCATGAGAGGTATTTCTAACTTCCAGTTTTAGGGGACAGGTGCCTTGCAGAAACAAATACCGACTCTAGTTGAAACAGATGGTGACCTGTAGTTAGGTCTCTTTCTTTTAAAAGAAGAAATACAAGAAGTTACAGTCATGCAGAATTTGATGTGTTCCAGTTGAATGCTAATTGTGACAGTTGTCTGTGGCTTTGTAACAGGGCTGGCTTTGTTTAGCCATAAATGTCATGGCCAAGGGAGTCAAATGCTACCCGAAGTGGCTGTGTGTAAACTGCCTTGCAGGCCAGCTATGTCAAAACAGAGTTTGTTGTTTTGAGTGAATTTTGTCTTTGAGTTTTGTTTTTGAGTTTGAGTCTGAGCAAAAGTCCCACCACAGAGCAAGCCCAAGGCTTAAATGCTGAAAATGTGCAGATGCCTCTCTGCGTGTCTACCTTTTATCACACAAAGATGCTTCTCTACCCATTGCTGTTGCTGTACATTATTTTTGGCTGTAGGGCCCCCAAATTTTTTGAACCAATGGCCAAGCCCAGTGCTGGGACAACTCTTTTCTGCAGTGCCTAATTCTGGCTCTCAGCTCACAGCCCAATTCATAAGATACTTTTTTTTTGCTTTCCCCCTCTGCATTTGACTTTTCTGCTCTTTTTTTTTTTCAGCTCCTTCTTAATTATATGTTAAGATTTAGCCTCCATTTTATCCCAGGTTCTTTAATTCATAGTAGTATTTTCTGTGACTTGCTGTCATAGAAACGAGGGCTTTAGAGGACCTTACGAGCTGGTGTAATCCATTTCACTACCTCAAGGAAAAAACTACTCCTCTTAGACCAACTCTGGCAGACGTCTGTCTCACCTATTTTTAAGAACCTCCAACGAAGCAGATTGCATGACCTCTCTGGGTGAGCAGCCTAAAATCCTGCCTGTTGCAGTTTAAGTCAGATTCCTTCACCAAAATGCCTCTGAAAACATAGCCAAAACAAATTCTGTTGCCAATTCTCTAGTCTGTACTTCTACTTTTGGTGCGTGTTTTTAAACTTAACTTGACCCTTGGGACATTTGTAAATAAGTTCATTAGGCAGTTGCAAATCAGTTAATTTTAGTTCCATCTCATTATGTGGTCCATACAGGTTGTGTTGCCTCAGTCGCCTCGGCTGAAACCTAAATTTGCCGCTGTGCTCTGGCCGTGTTACAGCTGCCACCTCCTCAGGCAGTCTCCGCCCTGGAAGCACCCTCAGAGTGTGAAAAACTTGATTGTGTAGAAAGAGGCCCAGCTATGTTGTGTTATTGTGACTGAAAACAGAAGCCTCCTCTTTGTTTCAGCTTCCCGTTTGGAGACACTGCTGTGGTGTGAAATCTCTTCCTGGACTGGTCTGAGCTGGCACCTTGAGTTGTCTCGCTGCCTGTCTTGGTATCTTCCCTCCTGAATTAGGAGGAGCCTTCCTTCCTGCTGATTTGCCTGCTGTTATATGTATGAAAATTGTTTTTTCTCTGTGATTAGCTGTTTTCTCTTGTTGCACCGTATTTTTTAAAGATCTCTGCTTAAGTACAACTTTTAAAACATTTTTTCCTCGCTGCTCTGAAGCAATCTGCGATTCCGTTTGAGAAGGATACCATAGGTAAAAAATTTGCCTTGTAACTTGGATAGCACCGTAGCAAATAAGTTGGCGTTGCACGTTTTCTGACTTGCAGGTACAAGCTTGGACCCAGGGAGCGTAGCCAGGAGGGGCTGGAAGGCAAAGCTGTGATGACATGTTCAGTATCCAGGTGGAGGGCCAAGAGGGCAGCTGCGCGGCGCTGGGTTGCATTCCAATGTGCTGATCCGTGGAACAGCGTTGGCATACGCTTTGGAAGCTGCTGCTTGCTCTCCTGGCTGTAGGGAAGGGGCTGAGGTGATGGCAGGGAAGTAAGGGGTGAGTCTCTGCAGAATATTTTCATATGATTGTGGCCTACTCTGAACAGGCTGGAGATTTGGAGCCTTGGCACTTCTTTCTGGTGTCCTTGTATACCGTGTTGCCTCTGGTAGCTCCAAAGTTAATAATTCCAGTGTGGATTGTTAAGAATTTTTTTTTTTTGCCTCCTTGATTCCTGAACTGGTTAATTAAGTTGTAGGGAAGCTATATTTTCTCACTACTTGGGGGCTTAATGGGGTGGAGACTTTGGAAACAGTTTAACAATTTCACATTTTATATGCTCTAATGAATTTCCCAGGATTTTGGAAGGGTTGTATCCAACTTTAGCATCGTAATTTCCAGCATTTTAGTTATGCTAAAATAAGTTAGTGGTGTCTTATGAAGCCCAAAGAGCCAACAGATTACAAATGAACTAATGAAGACATTGTTTCTCTTGGATAAAAGCTATGACTCATGGTTGTAACTTGTACTGAAGAACTAGAGACTGTGAGCTTCACCAGGACCACAAGCTGGTACTGGGGTTCCTCCTCCCTTCCCTGTTATTTCAAACCTGTATTTGGTTTCAGGTGCAGAAAAAAGAGGGTTTGCAAGGACCAGAAACAACTCTGAATCTGCAAGAACTCCCCAGAACTTCGATAGGAAGAGACAACTCTCTGAATCGCAGACAGAAACAATGAACAATTCAGACAGCAGAATAAATCCTAGACAACTGGGAACTCCCAGAGGTATTAAAGCAGTGTGTGTACACGCTTCAGGAATAAGCTGCCTTGAAGCCTGTGCTTTAAAAGATGGGCTGGGATGAATGCTGTTGACTTTAAAATGAGCTGTAAAAGAGTGTTCATTTGTAAAATATGATTATTCCAGGCTTTTTGGTGTTCTGAAGTTGGGTGCCAGTATTTCTAGGCAAACTGTTCTCAGAAATTCAACTTTGAATATGAAACCTCTGTACAGATTCTGTTAAGAAACACAGACAAGTTTGGTGGGCAAGGTAACACTTATGAATTTTTGTTTTCAGGAGGATCCTTTGCTGGTGCCCCAACATCAGGTGACAGAAAGAATCTAAATAAACCCACTCGAGGGAGGAAGAAGAGTATATTTGAAGCCTACATGTCAAAGGAAGATGTTTCAGCAGGACTGAAAAGGGGAGAGCTAATTCAGGTGCCTGAAATGTACAGTGTTCATGCTCTTGTGATAAGTCTACGGAAATCACAGGCAGTTGTTGGAAATTGGCAGCAGTTGATGACAGGGAATTGATGTAGCACTTGTAGATGCCAGAGGAAGATATTTTCCCTTTCTCAGGATGTTCTACAAGTGGGATGGAATCTTCTACATTCCTCTAAAGTAGTTTTTTGTTTGATTGCATATTCTGTAAAATTTCTGATCACACTAGTGATGAGTTGCAGATTTCTGGTTGAATAGTCTGCTGGCCATGATGGTCATTACTGGGGAGACACTTCCTTTTGCAAGTGATGCTCAAAACAACAGCAGCTACTGGCAACCTTTGTCTGTGTCAGTGTAAGTAAAAACAAATGCCTTTAGCAAGATACCTCTTGCTGAAATTTCTCACAAAAACGTTTCTGCTTCTTTTTGGAGCAGCAAAACTGCAGCCATCGTTAGGCAGCAATTATTTTCTAAAGAACGTGGGGGTGGACCTGCTGTCCTGTATGCTGGATAGAGAAGATTTACATGAAGGCTCGCAGGACTGAGATGGAGAAGAAGAGAGCATCCTTGCAGCACATTCATGGTAGTCCTCAACACGTAATGTGTAATGTTCTTCAGGACACACCCGGCATGCCAGTGAGATCAGACTGGCTGGGGAAAAAAGGCAGGTGGAAGTCAGTGAGGGCATGACACCCATGCTGAGGCATTGTTTACCCAAAGACACACACAGGTCCATTGCCATTTAATGAGTGTTGTAGTGCTGGTGAGGTTGTGATACTTAACTTTCATCAATACGTTGGAGTCTCAAATGACATCACCTCAGTTTTGTCTGATTTTTTGTTATAATTCCATAATAATTCTTGTATGTTAATATAATGGTACAATCTCTGGAGGTGTGATGAGAATTTTACATAAAAGACTGCCTGATTCCATCCTGAAGACCAATCTCATGCACTCTTAGCTTTGAAAGAAATCATGTCACTGCTGATGATAAGTATGGTCCACTTGGCTACTTGGACCTCAGGCCAGTTTTGAAGACCATCACAGACATCTGCAATGGGAAGCAAATGGTGAGGGAAGAAATGGGAGCCTTAAGCTGTGACTTCCCTCATGGCTGCACTGGCATATGGCATCAACTAAAGCTCCTGCCTTACCTTCAGAAGTGTTTTTGGCACCATTTTTGGTAGCGCAGCCTGATAGCATTAAGTGCAATGTGTGTAGGCTGCCTATGAGGTCAAGTGCAGCTGCAGATGAGACACATGAGACTATGACTACTACCTGAGAATCCCATTGAAATGCCGAGTCCCCACAGACCTGTGATTGCATGATCCCTGGCAAAAGAATCCCTAATTCTTGTAAATATGTAGTGTCTACTCCAGGTCATCTGCTGCGTAACTGGAAGAGTCATACGAGCTTTCTTAGGCTGTATCTGTTTTCCTTTCATCCAGTTCCACATCTCAGGGAAACAATTGAGACTGTAGAAGCTGGATTTAATCATTCAGAGCTGAGTGTTAGATCATGGGCATCCCGGCTTAGTATTTCTCATCTTCAGTTCATTCATCCTTATGATTTCATTGAGGCTGCATTCATCACTGCAGCCTCAACCAGGATAGGTGAGATCCAGAAAGCAACTTTAGTGAATGGACAAATATTCAGTGGTTTTCTCTAAGATGGCAAGAGCCAGAATGAACAAATACCTGTTGTGTTAATCCCCAAAAGCAGGGCATTGTTCTGGCATGGTAACCTGCAAAGAGGCTCCACAAGAGCCTGTGGAAGGGGAAGACAAACCTATTGGTCTGAATCTGATGGTCCTGAGGAAACTGGAGTGTTCCCAGGCAGCAGCATGACTCTGAACACAGGATGTCCCCTAGAGCATCCTGGAAACACTGGATCTGCTTATATTTGGATGAGAATTTGAGAGCTCTGTTAGGGAGAAAAGAGCTTGCCATGACACTGAGGTTTTTGCTGGACCTTGGCAATGCAGCTGTGCAACTGAATGTTCCTGAAAGCCCAACCCACGGAAGCTACTGGCAGACCTGGAGATTGCTCAGATGACACAAGTGCCACGAAGATTAGGCAGCTCCAGATCAGGAAGAGTGAAAGGTTATCTTTATGGGTGCTGACGTCTGTCAGTAATATTGGTCTTAATGGTTTCTGGTACTGTATCTGACATAACTCAGCTTTTGATAAGTAGCACGAGAAGTGTGCCCTGCGGATTCCTGGATTCATTTAGTGATGTGATGTGTGCGGAAGTGTCCTTCCACAAGAAAAGGGATCTGAGCTCAGGCGCTTATGAGTGCGTAAAATTCCCATTTCCCTGCCCTTAAAACTGCAGGGAGCAAATACACCAGGCGTATTGGGTTGGTTGGAGTCACACCGGATGGCCTGAAGGCAAACAAGATTGAATAACTCCCGCATCGTTCTGTGAGCGCATGGTGATGGTTATACACAACAGATGAAATCGGGCTGTGTATTAAAGAACATTGACCCAAAGGACTCTAATCATCCTCTGAAGCGTCAGCCAGAAAATCATGTCTGTGCCACGCCTCCAGCATCTCCCAGACCCTCCCTGCAGGGCTGCTGGGGTCAGGCAGAGCGAACAGAGAGATGCAGAGCCTGCTTTGCTGTTAGGAGGGTGTTTTTGCTTGGATAGCTGTTCTTTTGTGGATGTGAAAGCTGGGGATTCCCTGGTTTTCGTGGATTGTTTTTTCAAAGAAAGCCTTGGTAGCAATCAAATACTTGTGAACCCTGACCTTTTTTTCACGTTTTGTACATACAAACGGATCTAGTCATATGTGTTACAATAGCTGTTATAAACTGCTTGGTTTGGGATGCTTGAAGTTTAGTCTGAGTACTGCCTACCCTGGTTCTAGCAGAGCAGCTTGAGAAATCATGACCCTTTTGTGTCTCACTGGGAAAGTTCAATAAAGTTAGTGACTTTATTGGCAAGAACCTGTGAAGCTGACTTGAATCATCAGAAAGTGTTTTAGAAACCTTCCTGCAGACCTTGTTCTTCCCTTTCATAACAAAGGCCCTAATGACAGAAAAACACTGATAAATATAGCAGCTATTATTTGCAAGCTATTGTAAAATAATACAACATTAGTGTGACATCATGAGACTCTGCAGCCAGATCCTCACCCCCTAATACACATATGAGAACAGTTGTTCATTGCAGATGGGGAGAGTGACTGGTTCCAGATATGATATCACAGCGTGAAATGTACAACATTGTAAATAGGATTTTCATGGGCACAGATAATAGGGCCCATCTGCTTTCTAAGATAAATTTTGTGAGTTTCTTGCTTAAAGGAAAGAGCTGAAGTACTTTAATGTTAGTTGATGTAAGAATTCTAATGCTGATCATAATTAGGTAGCGCATATAAAATGCAGATAAACAGGCTGCACAATAAACGTGGTAACACTGCTGCTCTGTGTGTTTGCTGGAGCTGGGCATCCATGGGATGTTGCTGCTCTGGCGCCTTCTGGGCCATGGACACAAACTCTGATTTTTCATGTGCATGATGGGCATTTACACCTGACTAATTGACAGCTGTCCCGAACTATTCAAGGGGATTGTGCAGAGGAAAACAGGATATCCCCTCATCTGCTTAGTGCTAGTGGGTAGATCCACATATGGGAATTGATCTGTTGTCAAGCAGAGCAACAATCCCTTTCCATTTTTTCTTTTCTCTCTGTAGCAGCTTCTGATGACTGATTCTGGGAAATAAGTGGAGGACAACCATAGAGAGTTTTCCATCAGTGGGTACTAGTGCTAACAGAGACCGATGACAGCAAGTCAGCTCTCGCCTTGCTTAAGTGTAAAATACCCTGGGGTTGCTCTCACTGGGTTGTCTTTGTTTCCGTGGTGTTGTCCTGGGTTGTGCCTGCCACGGGGGCAAGTGTCCTTGTTAGTACAAGTTATGTGAGACATCGGATGAGATAGTGCAGCAAAGTACTCAAATAGTATCTAAAGAGTATAGAATACATGCTGCTGGTATTCTGATATTCTGTATTTGCTGGCAAACTTTAGCAAATAAAGTGCAGTGGAAAATCTTCATAAATCTGTAAAATCTTCTTCAAGGCAGCAAAACTTTAACATGTAATCAGCTCTATTTTCCTATTGTCTGAGTGTTTCACAGAATACATAAAAAAATTACTTGCTGCAGTAAAGTTTTAAAGAAGCAATTCCTGTGAGATGCTCCTATGAATGCTTAACACAGAAGTGCAAACAGATGGAATCTGTTCATATAATAAATTGGCTAACATTACTTCAAATACACAAGTGGAGAAATTTTTAAAGTTTAAAGTCTTCCCAGAGCAGAAGCCTGTTGGAAGGCAAATATCTAAGTTGTGTTCCCATAAGATTCAAATGCTGTCAGTTTGAACTGCAGTCACCTCAATCCCAGTTTCCAGGATCCTTTTGGGATGCAAATGTGTAGTCTATGAGGCTTTGGTTGGCTCTGCCTTTCTTTTGGATGGACCTGAGTACAAGCAGCAAAACTGGTTGGTTTACTTTGGAAGGGTGATAAGAATTTGTTGCAGGTGACTTGGCCTTTAAGTTGGCAGATAACAAAGCAGAAACAGATAGACCATGGAATTTTCATATGTATTTAAGATAGTTTGCCTTTAAGTATATTTAAACAGAATTTAATCCTGTAGACTTTAAATGTTTATTTTTGGAAAATCCTTTTGATTCTTTTTTGGAAATGTGCTTTATTATCACAGAGTTACTGCTGCTGTCTGTTTGCAGGAACAGCCTAAGCAGCCAGAGCCCCATAAGAATGATACTTACTGCCATGCAAGCTCAGCTTTTCTTTTCCTCTTTCCTTGCATCCTCCAAAACAAGCAAACCCAACATTCTCATTTTCCAAGGCAGAGCAAGCCAAATTGTTTCTATTATCCATTTGTTAACGAAGTTGGTGGATGCTCAGCAGGAAATGTGTGAAAGGAACAGGAGGGCTTGGATCCTCAGTTCACCCAGTAGCAGCAACAACTAATGATTCAACATCTCTTTGATGACAGACTGCAGTAGATCAGCTTAAGCCTATCATGAAACTGCCTTTTGGCTTGAAATTGCTTGGATGCTAAGTTGTCAAGACTTGAAATGTATAATGGAAATTTAGATGTATCTCTCATGTTTCGCACTAGATATATTACCCACAGCTCTCTAATTTAACTGGTCTTATATAAAATTAATAAGATTCAGGCATAATCTTTCTCCTTCTTTTCTTTATTTTTTAAGGGACCCTTGAGAATAAATCCTAAGAAGTACCATGAAGCCTTCATTCCATCTCCAGTAAGTGTAATTTTATAATGCTTTAAAGTTCATAAGCAAAGGTGCATTAATATAGGAGTTATGCAGTGCACAGAAGGTCACTCAGAGGTGAATGGGTTGGAATAAATGGACACAATCTGGATTTTCTTTTATATCAAGTATTCCCAAACAAATCCTGCTTTCTCATACCTCAAAGAAACTCTTCGCTTGTGCTGAAGTTGGGGATACTGCAGGGTCCCACAGAGGCCAGCTGAAGTCAGGTTTGAGGACCACCAGATAGCGTAATCAGAAACCCTTGGTTTATGGCTGCAGGGGTTTTATAGATTTTCCACTGATTTAAGTTAATCTTCCCTAAACAAATATGCTCTCCATTTTCGATCTGCTGCATGAGCTAATTTGAAAAGTCATTCCAGAAATAATATGCGTGATTCCTTTTCATGTGCCCGCTTTGGCACGGACTGTACCTTGGTTGGCTTGGGATGTGCTTCTGTCACATGGGACTGGCTTGCACCTCTTCTCTCTTCTTTCCTTATTTTGACAGAGAAGAAGGACTCTTGCAATTTCCGGGCCTTCCAGTCGGGAAGGTGACCTCACAGCTGGCACAGCCAAAACGTTTTGTCTGGAACTGACTTGGTCAAAGTGTTGCTGTTAATGAGTTTTATATTGAAATGTTTTGGTGGTGTTGGGATGAGAAGGCAGAGCCTGCCCTGAGACAGCGAAACACTGATTATATTGTTGTCCCTGCTACTGATGGCACTGTTGTTTTGGGGCTTGGACTGAAAGTCTTGAAATACATGGTGTTTTTCAGTTCATATTGTTGATTTGGGGCAATGTTTTGGAGCTTTTTTAGAGAAGGTTGGCATTACAGGGGTGGAGAAAGGTTGGGGCAGCACAGAATACAGTAACATTAACTAGAGGAAGAAGTACAAAGCAGCTCACTGGTACGTCAGGAGGGAAGGGTGTAAGTGAAAGGAACTTTGATCCTTCCTTTGCCAGGTGTCCTTGTAGGTGCGGTAAGTATAAGCTGTTAAGTATATTCTCTAAATTTACAAAATGCGAGGTTAAAAGAGAAGTTCAGCTACTCTCATGAGTTACTTGTATGTGAGGCTTTACCCCTAATCGCCCCTCTGGTGTCCAGCTGTTGCCTTGTGCCTGTTCTCTGTGCAGGAATGCATACATTAAGGAGGGCTAGCAGAGGTGGTTATCTCAGCTATCTTTCTACTATTCTGCCCTTTATGGAGATAAATACCAGAACTAGCAGAATCAACACCTGGTTGAAGATGACTGTATCTCGTGTAGGCACAGTCCTTTAAGACAGATGTTGTGGGAGGCTTATCCTTTGTATAACATTATTTGCCATAATGGAGGGGTTGCAGCCTTGGTGTTCTGCAGCACTTCCCATCATTGCCAGATGCTGCAAGAGCTGCAGCTGTGAAAAATCACCCTTTCTTTCCTGCTGTTGACGAGGGCACTGTACCCCTTTCTCTTCAGTTATCACTTGGCCATGGCTTCATGGAGTTCAGTGCAACAGCTGTTTGCCTTCTGACACCAGAAGTCCCTGCGTGTTTCTTGCCGCACATGTGCTCTGTCTGCTCCTCTCATTGTTGCGTGAAGAGTTGAGGGGAAGGCCCAGGGCTTTTCTCGTGAAAGCTACCCAGAGAACAAACCCTAAGAATTTAAATCTCTGCCTCACATCTCGTGTGTTCCCTGTGCAGGGTGATGTGGTTTGAAGTGTCAGTGTGAAGGATGGTGCTGCTGAGTGTGAGTGACAGTGACTGGAGTTGTGCTGTGCTTATGGGAGACACTTCCAGAGCAGATGGAAGTACTGCAGATCTCTTGTCAGAGGGGGATAGGGAGCACTGCTGGAGAAATTTGCAGAGAAAGCCCCGTGCTCCCTGGAGGGGGCTGCAGAAGTCTTGAAGCCATTGTGGCCAGTAGAGTAGATGCACCCCAGGGACAGCTGAGACTTTGCAAGTGATTGTGTTCTGGCGTCATTCAGTGCTGTTTTAATTGCATTAGTAATCTGAAGTGTCAGCTGTGCAGGGGAAAAAGTGGGATGCACAAATTTTCTTGGAAGTGCCTAAGTTCACCCAACAATTATGACCCTGTAGCTCAAGATACAAAGATGTTTCTTTTTGGAAGGAAAACCAAAACTGATGGCAATTTTCTGATTACAGCTTTGTTGCAGATGTTGAAATTAGCTGCTGTAAAATAGGGGGCATACATGTATGTAAGTGTGTGTGTATATATATATACACACATACATACATAGACGTATTTATATATTGTTTGGAATGAGAGTGTGTGGGTGCAATTAAAGCTCAGACTCTTGCAGAGTGTGGAAATGCAGCTTTTAAACTAGGTGGTGTGACACATCAGATACCTTTACAAGGAGTGGAAGAAAAGGTCTTATATTTTCATGGACACAGGAGAAAAGGAAAAAAAAAGTATAGACCAAATTATTGTGAATGCCATCCTGTGTCCTGCAGCACAGAGCAGCTACAGGTACAGACGAAAAGACCCCCAAACCCAAACCAGGAATTTGCCTTAACAAGTGACTTTGAACTTTTCATTTTTATGTGTGTGATGGATTTAGGTAAAGAGTTGAAGCTGAAGGGAAAGGGTGGGGAGAAATAAGGAATATGACCATGTGTAAAAAATCTGGCTTTTTGAAGAGAACGGTTTCCAATTTGAATTATGTTGGTCCAAGAGGCTTTGCAATTTTTCTGCATCTTGTCATGGGAGGCAGCTTTCACACAGCTGTTGAGCTGCTGCTGCTGCTGCTTTTCTTTCTAAGAGTAATTTGGTCTCTTGGAGGACAGCCTTAGTTTCACATCATGGCAGGGTTTTTCCTTTTATTGTTTTGGTATCTAAGCAGAGTAAGATACTTATGTGATATTAGGGCTTCATGTTTTCAGGTTATAAAATAAGCTTTTCTTGGACACTGAGCATGCTGATAGTTCTGATTGGATTTACTCACGCGTATGAGACTCAGGACTGTCTGAGAAACAGCTGAAGTTGTGATTAAGACTTTAAGTCTTGTGAGGCTATTTTTTTCTTTGAAAGACAATGAAGTACTAATCTGAATAAACTCAACCTCCTTTTTCGTACCTCAAAACTATGCAAAGACAACTCTCTTTGGAAAAACTTTTAACTGCTCATATTGATGCTAAATGCTCACATTGTTTGACATATTCATTGCACTGTAAACAGACACATGGAATTTCTTGTATAGTGATTTACAGGAAAGCAGAAATGAAAGCAGCAAGAGCACTGTCAATAATTATCAAAAGAAAAAAAAAGAATAAAACTGGCAATCCTTTAAAAACGAAAATCTTTGTGTTGGTATCTTCAGGAAACTTTGTTCACCCCATGAAGAAAATCTCCCAAACTAAATCTATAGTAACCAAATGCCAGACATGTCTGAGGTGGATAATCATAGTGTGTGCAATTAGTAGAGGCTCTTATGCAAGGATGCTATCTGAGAGTATTCAGAGAAGGTGTTCTGACACGTCTGTTACAGTAAAAGGTCTCCTGGCTTGCAGCTGGCATCTGTAGTCATCATTATTTGGGTTATCTTCTAACATGCGTTGTGCCAAATACAGATATATGGTGTTAACTCATTTGAAAAACAAGAAATTGCATCCTGAACCACAATCCAGACCACTTTCACAGAGTGACCTGCTGTTGTGGGAGCTGCATGTCCCTGCTTTCCCACCTCACTAGGAGCGCAGCAGGAGCTCTGCATGAAGCACTTTGCAGAGGCTGCTTTGTAAACAGTTCTGAACACTTGTCTGTTCTGAACACTAGCTTTGAATGTTTAAGGTGGGAAATTAATGTGTCAAGAGCCGTGACAGCAGAAAACCCTCTACCTGTTCCCAAGAGTAACTGTAGAGGACCTGAGACAACACATCTTGAGGGCTTGGCTCTGTCTCGTGTAAATAGTGTGGAACTACTGTACTGGCACATCCATACAAAGGTACTCATTTGTTGAAAGATCCTGTATGTTAAAGGGCATATGGTGAATCAATTTTTGCTCCTATGCACAACTGCAGGATGTTTGCCTCACCAGGGTGTGTGTCTTTTTTGATGGCAGTGTTTTAAACTTCATAACAACCATGATTTAATATGTTTTGGTCTGGCACTTACTTTTCTTCCTCTTTGACTAGGATGGGACTCGCGATATCTTTATTGACGGAGTGGTTGCTCGCAACAGAGCCCTAAATGGTGACATCGTGGTGGTGAAACTGCTTCCCAGGGATCAATGGAAGGTCAGTTCAGTATATTTTTGCTGTGATTTGAGAGAAAGACCTTATTACAGTTTTTGTCACTAAACTTGTAGGGCGTGAGACAGAGAACACAGAATTTCCTACAAATCAGATTAGCTAAACTGCAGTTTATGCTGCTGTTGATTAAAAGCCTTTAGCCAGTACAATATTTGGAAGAAGTGATACCTGAGGCATTGAAACCTCATTCTTTGCATGGAATGGCCTTCATTATCACTATATGGGAAGGTCTGATGACAAGGCTGATTCCAAGCACAGTTGTCAGAGGTGACTTTTGGTATCTGTTATTTAGCTGTCTTCATGCTGTGGTGTTTTGGATAGCGCTGTGTAGGTGTTTGCAATTGCTCATGTATTTGACAAGTGTTGTTCACCAAGCTGTAGTTATGATTAACTGTCTGTAATTTTTGGGTCCTCAGTCCATGAAAAGCTTATCTTGTCACAGCTCCAGATTTTGTGGTAATTCCCTTCTTTACATCAATGAAGCATGTGTGAAATGACTGGAGCAGTACAGATGTGGGACAATTGCTTTCATTTTCATGTCTGAGGATTTCACCAAGATCACTGTCTGGGTTTGTTTTTTTTTTTTTTCTTTCACTCATGAAATTTCTCTCCCTAATCAAACTTTGTCCTTTCAAATGTCTGGATAATTATCTTGTTTGCAGGTTTTATCTTTTAACACTACTATGCAAGGGCAGTTTTTGCTGCTTTTCTCTAGTTGCTGGGAGATGGAAGCTACAGGTAGCAATTTTAACATAGGTTTTCACATGCAAGCATGAACCACCACAAATTGTTTTTCAAACGTGGTTTCTGAACTCTTCTTGAGAGTTTAAAGACTGCTGTGTATCTTATGGACAAAAGTAGTAATAAGGATGTTTCCAGCAGAGTGGGGACTGGTCTGAACTACTTTGGCCTGTTACTTTTTACTCAGTCTAGCTACCTTCTCTACTGTCTTTGTTTGAAGCTATGTGTTTTTAGGCTTGCAAATGCAAAGTGTTCAGTCTGGTCATTTGCTGAACCTTCTGTCTATTCTGTTAAGTCTAATAGCAATTGAAATGATGGTTTGAAATATATTAGAACTTGTCTCTTCCTTTTAAGTATGCATAAAATGAGTAAAGGACCTGAGTATTGATTGACACAAGTAAATACAAAGCTACCTAATACAAAAGGCAATCATAAGTGGGATCTAAGATATTACGGGTATATCCCTATACAAATAAAAGAAAGAGATCTGCTGCTATCTTGGTAACCTCTGAGAACCAGGTTTGAGGGTCAAGGCAAAATTTCTTCAATAGCTATTCAAGACTCCAAGTCAGAGTTCACTAAAACTATATGGATAACTATGTGTTTTGATCACCAAATCCATATATGCAAGTTATCATCTATATTAAACCATCTCATATAGATGGAAAAATTGAATAGTTTGGATGCTTAGATCCTTTGCCAGGGCCTGCCAGCACAAGGACTTTTTTGTAGGCTTGATAGAGGTTGCCTGAGCTGGAAGCTTTGTCTGCAGTTTTCCATTTATATGTGTCTCTAAACAAAGAGAATGCTCTCCCTCTCTCTTCTATTCTCACATCTTCATATATTCAACAGTAATGATTTTTTATGAATACAAGAGGAAGGATTCAGAATGTTATCCCTGTCCTGGGAAAATGCAGGAATAAATAGAACTGTTAGAGAAGTGGTATCTGACTGCAAGGAAGCCATTCAAAAGACTTGAGTGTTTTGTAATATGATTATGATTCTTCTATGGTGAATTTAACCTTGCCAAATGAAGTAGCTGGAACATGCCAGTCATGTTTTTCAGCCACACAGGTGCTGCCCTGTGTAGTCTCATTTTTTGTTTCTTGCCATCAGCAACTCAATCAGCGATGACATCCCTTTTCCCTTGCTCCCCAAATCTCTTGCTATGCGCTCGTGTTTGTATTAGTTCCTTGGGAAAGGTGCCACTCAGTTGCACTGAAAGAGACTGCATTCTGCCAAGTAATTCATACTGATTAATGATAAACTGTCGCAACCTATTTTAGGTTTTTCCATTTGTTTAGTCTCATGCTGCTGCAAAGCTGCCACTTTAGGTGTATTGAGGGGTTTCTCTTTCCCATTGGGCCTTTGGAACAAGCTGAAGAGCTTCAGTTATTTCTTTGAAAAAATGTAAATCAGATGTATGGTATAACTCATGCTCTCAGAGGAGGCTTTACAGGCTCTGTACATATTGGTTTGTTAGGATTGAGATGTGTGTGCTGATTATTTTTATAGTTCTCTATTCCCAACACATTACCCTGTGCTCCACCGAGAACTGAGCTAGGTTTTTTGCTGTTGAACCAGTCTCTTGTACAAGATAGGGCTGTTGTTTCAGCAGTGTGTTGAGTCTGTGCCTTTTGGGTTTCCAGCTCCCTGGATGGCCTCTGGATGCTCTGGGGGAAGATTTTCCTGTTGCTAGTGCAGGTGGTTTCATGGACCTTCTCCTGCAGTCACACTGTCTTTTTGTGTTCCAGTAAAGGCAGGACTTGACTTAGCTGGCACCTTGATTCAATTTATATGTGTAAATGGGAGGAAAAGAGAAAGCTTGTGGCTGGTAACAAGCTATGGATTTTGGATAGAGAAACCTGTGTGTTCGCTTGAATTGTTGAGAAAATCAGGAGCTGCCCTGTCCCTGGTGAGCTGGTCATTGCAGGTGAAGTTCCTGTGAGGGAAAAGCCACCAGCTGGACAGCAGTTTCTTCAGGGATATACTGTGTTCCACTGAGCTGTAATGATGATACCCTACACACAGGTGTAAATGCCACGGTGAAGTGTAAGGGGATGGTGAAATACTCTGGATGTGTGGTTACACTTTATGTAATACCTTCTTGAGAGAGACAGCAATATTTTTCTCTCCAGCCTTCTACTTCTTGGCTCAGTGGTGGGAAATTTATCAGGCTTGAATTTCTCAACATTGTGTCCTTCCCAGCATGTGCATCAATTGCTTGGATGAGCTACTGTGGTCCTCCCTGTGCTTATTCTGTCTGGTCTTAAAGCTCTGTTTGTTCATGTGTCCGCTGGGAGAGCTGTGCACTGTTCAGCAATGATCAGTTTGTCGGTTCATAATTCTCTGCTTACTATTAGTTCTGATCAAGAGCCAACAATTTCTGTGTGGAATCACAGGCTTGAAGGAGAAACTTTTTGTCCCCAAAATTTGTTATCTTGCTCTCCTGAAGAAGGTGGCCATCAGCTTCCTGCCAGCTTTGAGCACGGTGTGTGTTGCAGTGACCGCATTTGGAGGCTGTGTTTTAGAAGTTCCTCTCCTGTCCTCTTGTGTTACATCTTGGGAATATTGAGGTGCTATGGTAACTTTCAAATATTTAGCTTTTGCAAAGTAAGGTATTTGAGTTAGGCTGTTTTTCCAGGTACTTAACCTACTCTTAGCAAATGAAGTCAGAGTATCACTGCAGTTTGCAAGACTGTCTCCCAACTTCAAGCTGTAGGGCTTCCCTGAGTCTGTGCCTTTATCTTGTGAAAGAACATCATGATAAAAGATAGCCAGTGACAGGATTTACCTCAGTCCTTTTCAATTACTCTGACAAAGAAGAAAAATGGTGCTTTACTTTTTGACTGATTTTTCACTGCTTTAACTTCCACCCATGAGTTCTTATTACATTTTATGGAGTTGTGCTTATATCGGTTTCAGAAGCTTCAGTTATACAGTGGCATGATTACTGGAAGTCAAAGAAAATGTTGATATTATGATTACAGCCATATTTTGTAGGCTCATCAAGGAGGGAAGCAGTATGTTGGTGTAGAGGATAAACCTAACCCATCTTTCCTCACAGCCTCTTTTTGCTCTTTTACCGCCTGCTTAATTGCCAGACAGAATTTGTTTAATTTCAGGTATCTGTTTTGGTTTTTCTTGCAAGATGTCATTTCTTTGGTGGAAGGAAATAGCATAATAAGTCATTTGATATCACTTGGGGCTTGGATTCCTGGCCCAATCCCTGGTGCTTTTAGAGTAGTAGTTTATAACGTGGAATGTTTTTCATGACAACCGTCTCATGTATTGCACGCTACGGCTGAAATTTTAGTCTTAGTCTGAAAATAGTACCCAGACAAGGACTTGGTGCTGCCCAAAACTTACAAAAAAGAATTTTGGGGTCTAGCTCCTTATTGCTTGCAACAATATGCCAGTGAGGTCTCCAGTTTTGCATAAATATACTGTATATGTAGATAAAATAATGCCAGATTACCCTGCCAGTTTCTCAGAAATCAGTGCAAATAAGTGCCTCTTTTGTTGTTGTTTTTGTTGTTTTATGAATAATTTCCTTGTCAGCTTAAAGTGCTTCTTTGCACAATTTCCACTTCTTTTGATCTTGACGGAAGGTCTTTAAGGCCAAGGATATAGAGCTGTTCATTATGTACAGTGTGTGTTGATGGGTAATAGGATAATGGGTCCAACATTTTAGTCACCAAGTGTCCAACAGTGATAGAAATAGTAATTCTTCATAGCTCATGTAAGCACATGTTCTGTTCAGCACTGAGCTGTCAGATGCAATACAGTGCAGCAAGAGATCTTTGAGCTGCCTCTTCTGAGCCATACATCACAGATAAATATTTAAACACTTTCTGTACAGAAGACTTAAAGTACAGTTCACTTTTCCCAACTGTGACTGTTGTTGGCATAATTACAAACAAATGTGAAGAAGGAACAATTTGATTTAAGCAGTCATCACAAATATCACCACGTATAGTTTGAACCGAGCTACATATCCTGGCAAGTCACTGCCTCCAACTGTTGGTGAAAACCTATGAAGCATTAGTTGTCCAGAGGGGATGCTAGCTTTGGATTTGCCCTGCTGAATAATAATTCATTTCAACCAAATTCTTCCGAGAGTCAGTTTCTTCTCAAAATCTCGCAGCTAATGTAAGGATAACAGTAACTCAGGAGGAGGTGGGGTTCTTAGAGGGTTATCACAGCAATACTGTTTGAGTTTAACAATCAAGAATGTTGTTTGGAAACATTACATTCATAATAATAAAAAAAAAGTTCTGGAGAAGTCATTATTGAAATAGTAAGTGTTCTGGCACACTAAAAACATTCAAGTGTAATTCATGATATTCAGGAGTAAAGTGGGAAGCCTAAGAAGCCAGCTAGGAAGATGTCCAGAAAAGCAGAGCTCTAGCAAATCTGAAAGGTTGATGAATGCTGTAGGGAGGAAGGGTAGTTGTTTTGGTTTTTTAATTTGTTTTGCTGTAGGCTTTACAGCGAGGGCTGTAAGTTGATGGTCACACACAAGTGCGTGCATAGCCTTCCCCATCTTGGCAAATCCCCAAACCACAAATTGGTGGAATCTGGAAAAGCTTCATTACATGCTAACTTTCTAATTATGCCATTTTTTGGATGGCCACATGTTGTTCCACACTGCTGGGCCTGCTGGGCCTTCGCTGTGAGCTGGCATGGCTCTTCTCAGGCTTTGCTTAGCTGCAGACTGACTGGGTATGGAGTAGCAATGCACTAGATTGATAGCAAAAAAGCTGAGAGAATAGGCAGTGCTGCTCACTGAGACATATGTGACATTGCATTTGCTTTCTCGCAGATGTCGTTATCACATTTTGTTAATCAAATATCACTTGAAGTGAATCCACCGACATCTTAACACAGTTTTAATAGCAAGCGCTGGCATGCTTTTCATGGTGTATAATGATATAATTACTATAATGATCTCGATTCTGTGAGGTTGCCATGACCCAGTGCTGCATTCAACCCTTGCACCCCCTCCATATGGAAAACAAGGAGGCAGAAATACCAGCTTTTTGGATGTTGCAAGCAACCTTGCCTTCCTGGCAAGGGCCTTTCCTGCCTCTGTCTCTCTGATCATAAAGCCAAAACCAGGATCCCGAATAATAAAATCACAAGAAAGGTATGGTACAGAGTTTTTGAACTGTCTAATATTCTTTTTATTCTTCCTCCTTCTGCACTGGGTAAGAGTGATATTAAAAGGCAAATTGTTTGGTTAGGTAGGAAGACAAACTTTTTTTTATTGACTGTCTGCATCCTGTCCTACCAGCGCAGACAGAGTCACATTGCAGCTGTGGTTTGGCTGCACAGGCACAGAATAAGATAAAAACATTAATCTTAGATGAACAATTAAACATTAAATAATCATTCATTACATGTGGTCAGTTGTTACATCCCCTGTGTAATAGTAGCAGATGGGGGTGAGTTCAGGCTGTGTGAGATACTGCTAAGTTTCAGTGTGTGTTGCTCAAAGAACTTCATCTTGTAAGAAGGGAGGTGCTCTTGGGGCATCTGATCTTACTTTAGAAAAGGAGTCAAGCCAACATTTAATACCTGATGTCTGCTCCTGCTCACTACTTTTTTTTCTTGGTCACATAAATATAATCTAGTACAGCAAATTGTTTCCTTTAACAACTAACTTTTCTTCAAGTGATTGTTTTAAACTCTATTCTTCCAATTCTTCTGTAAATATGCACACATCACAGTAGATTATTCTTAATCCAATCTCTTATATAACCACTATCATTTTGGACTTTTCTTAGTTCTTGGTTCCTGTGGAATTAGTATTTCTTAGAACTGTTTGTTTTTTGCCAGTTTGGAGACTTATTTGGTGATATCACATGAGTATTTGGAGCCTGCACCTTATGAGTCAGGATACCTGTTGTTGTGATGGGATTGGTTTTTGGAAGGTCATGCACATTAAACTCACTTTACTTTTTATAAACGCTTTCTTGAGAGACTGTCCAGATTTTCTGTAGTCTGGATTTCTTTCTGATCTGCATAATTAGAAATAAGTTTAAATCAGGTGTACTCATGCTAAAAGTCTCATCTGGCCTGAACTTGATATAGTGAATGTCATACTCTGTTTTTTTTAAGGAGACTGTATTCCTAATTTAGCTTGATAGCTGGTGAAATGAAGAGCTGCTGTAACACTAAAAACCTGATGATCTTTAAGTCCTGAGGTGAGGTGGTTTTGGATTGTATCCCAACGTTCTGAAGAATAGCAAAAGTGCTACATATCTTTTTGCATGTTTGCTCTTGTTATTGGCTGTCAGAGGAACAGCAACTGGCTGCAATATTTACATGTGGTCAAAGCTACTGAGGTTGGCTCATTAACTCTTTTCCCTTGTTTCCTTAACTCATGTTTATTTTTCTTAAGGCCATAAATCAGAGGGACAAGGAATCTAAAATAGAGGTGATTTATGTAAATGAAGAATTCCAGCAGCTGGAGGAGTGACAGGGATTTTTCTACAACAGGTTCTTTGGGACAGGATGTGGGACCTCATTTATAATCACATGGTTCTTGGAGATAAGAAGGATATTTGTCATCAGGGATGGGATGCATTAAATTTGTTGTTGGTAATTTGTAACCATCTAAGATAAAGGTGTCAGCAGACTAACAGGTAGGTTTTGAGTCAGCGTGCTCCTGCTTCAGAGAGCTGGAATGGTTGTGCCTTCCCCAGACACTGTTCCTCTGTCTTCCTCCAGATGAGGTGAAGTGCAGCCAGGCTGAGGAGATCTCCTGGCCTTCCACTCCCTCCTGTCCTGGCTTTGTGATGTTACTTGCTATGAGGGGAATCCCTTCTCAGATTTCTGAGGTTTATGTCCTAACTACTGTGCCCATCACAAGAACTGGGAGTGAGTCTGGTCTTGGTGCGTTATCGTGCAGTTCAGGGTGGTCAGTGACTTATGTGCATCAACAGCAGTTTTCTTAACACTGCTAACGCAGGAAGTCTTTTTTACTTGCTATTTGGTCTTATCCTTCAATATACAAATCCATGTCCTGGAACCTGTAGCTGTGACAGTATGTATTTCTGCAGCATCTTGAAGAATTGCAACTGATACTTTCAATCAAGTTTCTTATTTAAGAGCTGCCACTCAAAACACTGAAAGAGAAATTAAAATTCTTCCTGATTATCTTTTCCCACAAATTCTTCACAGCTTCAGTGGTTGTGGACATGACATCATTCCTAGCATGTTCTCACTGATAAGACAACTGATGTGGGTTTTTGAAGGTCCCAGGTTCTATCTGCACTTTCCAGTTTTTATCCCAGCCTTAACTACCTGGAGACTCTTTAAAAAGTGTTGGTAACAATCTAAGAAAATACTGCAGGACAGAGCTGATCTACTAACTCTGCTGAAAAAGGCTGAGTTTCCTTACTTTCTCACTATTTTTATTTCTTTCTCATTGTTGGTTTGTTTTTGTTTTCTGTGTTCTGTCATATCAGGCAATATCTGCTTCATGAAAGTAGATCTGTCTGTGTTGCTTATGAGTTTTTTAGGTTTCCAGTATGCTATTGATTCATCTGTCTTCAGCTGTGTCACCTCCTGGGGTTGAAGCATTTCTTTGTTTTTAGCTTTGTCTAAATTGTTTTGAAACAGAGAGCAGTGCCAAAACACATACTTTTAATTGAGCAGCTTTGGAAGTGTGAAAATGAAGACTTGGCATGATCTAATTAGTGCTTGTGTATTTTGGTCGCAAAAAGTGACTGGTGAAGAATTCCCCAGACACGTTCTCTGTTCTGTCTGAAAAAATTCTGCATAAAGTTGTATATCCTGCTTAGTTCTTGTTGGTGCTTGGAAGTCCTGACTGTAATGCTTTCGCTAATTACCTGCCAGGACGTCCTTCTCTTTCTTCTCAGTCTCCTTGCTTTTGGCTTGTTTGTTCAAATGAACACTAGCTACTTTTGCTGGCAAGCTCTATAGAAACTGGCATCTCTCTTCTTGTGATCTCTTTAAATCCCTCATGGCGTAATGTTTGCCAGGTTGGTGCTGTCTCGGGAAAGTCCAAAGGACCTGTGTGAAGTGGAAGGAATATTTCAGCAGCTTCTCTTTCTTCCTGACCTAATGATGGTTCAGGGCATGGGGAGTTCTGGTAAAAGTCTCAAGTACAGTAGCCAGGTAACTCACCTCTGTGCCCTCCTCTAATTTTTTTGCAGTAAAGTAAGTTTCCTCCAGGTTTTATCACCCCTTTTGATGTCAGATTGCCAAGGTTGGTTTTTTTTTCTTCTGTGCAGATCAGGTTTGCAGCTGTAGCCTCTTGGAATAGCTACAGGTGCTGTGATGGTCTGGCTTAGGTTTGGACTTGTAGCTCTTCTCCCTTTGCTGTGAGTCTAGGAGCTTATCCATTGACAAGCATCCTCTTCAAGGATCTGTGAACAACAAATCTGGGCATAGCCCAGCTGTGTTTGACAGTCCTGTGGGACCAATGCCCTGCACAGCCCAACTGCCTTGGGAACAGCTCACTGTCCAGTTGAACAGTCTCTTTCTTGCCCTGACCTTCAGGCTCGTGCCCTTGGCAGAGCAGTCTGCAACTGCAAAGCTTTGCAATGCCTTTCTCTTCAGCCTTCGTCTTGCAGCTGTCCCTTAATATACAACTGGCTTGCTGGTGTTAGGCAGCTTCCTTGCAGTATCTCCATATTAGAGCAGCATCCAGAGGGAGTGTCCTGGCGATCCTTTCTGGTGGCTGTGCCCGGCTCTGTCACCTGGCTGGGAGCAGAGTTGCTGCCTCCCAGACTGCAGAGCTGCACAGCATCACCATTGGGGGAGAATAAATGGCTTGTCTGGCTCTAGTTTATTTATCCAGCTGAGCAGGGAGCTGGTGCCATGAGTGAGTGCTGTGTTGGCAAGATGTCTGGTGCCTGAGCTTCTCTTCAGGTCTGTGTTGTACCATATAGACATTCCCAAGGTTAGTGGATGGCCATTAGTTTAATCTGGTTTAATTTCATAGCTGTGCTTCATGCGAAGTCTGAGCAGTGTTTTGGCAGGCTGGCATTACTTTATCTACTGTTCCTGGTTTCCCCCCGATATTCGTGAAGCTTTCTCTAAAATGGTTTATTCCTTTTCTTCTCTGCACCATTGTTGAACTGTGGATGTAATATATTTATCAGCTGAGATTTCTGTCTTGGAAACTTAATTTACCTTTTTATCTAATGCTTTTTCACTAATGCATGGTAACGTTTCCTGGCAGGATATGCATTGTTAAAATTTGTTCGTAGGAATGCAAAAAAAAAGCATAGAAGCGGATGGCTCCCCTTCTGTAAGGTTCAAAAGTTTTAAAGCAGAAAAGGAAAATGCTCTTCATGGTACCTGACATCAGTCCCACCATCCTACTTTCCCATGGGGTGACTCCTATCAGCTCTGAGATAACGGAGCCCAAAGACTAGGTGTGGTGGCAGCCGTGGCTGTCAAGTAAAGGAAAAGCTGGGAGGGGAAGGCTGGCCTTGTCAGGGCAGTGTCTCCAGCTACACAGTAATTTCCTATGAGCTGACTGAGACCTTGGGCAGACGTTTTGCTAACAAAACCACTACCACATGTCAGAATTGATTTTTTGTTTTTCCCGCCATTGTCTTTTTGCCACTGAAGGAGTCAGCATTATCCAGTGGTCAGTTATCCAGCTGTCTGCCCTCTGCACCAGCAAAGCCACTCAAGCAAGTTAACACACTGGTTTTTTGGGGATGAGTGGCACATCACTGCAGCAGCCAACTTCAGTGACATGGGAATGGTCCTGGGGCCTGAGGCTTGTCTTTGAGCAATTAGTTGCTATGATCACAAATAAACAGATAGACTCTGCTTCAGAGCTCCAGTTCCCAAGCACTGATTTCTGTTAAGTGCTTTGTGAAAGAAAGGAAAAAATAATCAAAAAATAATCTGCAGTTAAATTAATCTCCTCTAACAATGTCTAATGCGTTCTGAGGACCGGTGCTTGAGGGAAGGGCGTTGTACAAAATGACAGACAGCAAAATATACGGAACTCTTTGTGCAGGGTTTTGAGGTATTAGGAAATAGAGCTCCCAACACTGGCACATCACGCTCTGATTAAACACTGTGGTTTCACCAGCTCAGGATTGATTACTTTAGAAAGCACTAAGTATTTGTCAAATACTCTTCCTTCGGATACTTGACATCCGGATCCTTTTGTCTTCATCGACTTGCCTCAACACCTCTGCGTCTCAGCGGGCTGGGTGTGATCCCTCCTACCCCTCTTCCTGGCCCCAGTGCCTTGCCCTGCACTGTGCCTCAGTCTTAAATTCTTGCATAAAAGTATCTGATTGCACAGGTTGATCCATGTCGCTTGGGTGAGGTGAGGGACCAGGATGAGAGAAAATACTTGCCTGTAATGAGCAGCTCTGTGCCCTTGAGTCTATTAAAGAAAAAACCTCTTCCCCTTTGCAGGTGTGAGGAGGGTGTAGCATGGTTCCTATGTCCTGGCTAGCACGACACCCCAGGAAATGATCTTTGTTTAAACTCTGTTGACCATTTCTAGTGTAAAGTGTTTTTCCAGCCAAATCCATAGCTGGATGTACTGTACATTATAGGGTTATATTACTAAAAAACAAATGATGAAAAACATCAGCATTATATTTTAAATTTGCCACAGGTGTTTCTTTAGTAGTTGCTGCCACCTCTTAAAATTTTTCGGGTCTGTTTTTCAGGGTTAGTCAGAACAGCATTGGAATAAATAGCCTGTGTTACATCCCCTCAGCTCAGTGGGCTTAGGAAAACCACTGCTCTTCCCCAAGATATGTCAGGGGAACTTGCTTTATTTCTTTACCAGAAATAGATAACCTTTTCTTCACAATAAAAACATGCTGTCCCAAGCATTAATTATTTTTGATCCATGGTTGTGAAAATAATTCTACCCCAAAATTGTCAGATTTTTCCAGCACAGTTGCTCTGATATTCTCATTGTGCAGAAATATATACAACATAAATGAGTGAGCTGTTCATGTATCATTGAAAATTGAAAATGAATATAGACAGAGACGATTTTTAAAAATATTTGCTGAAGAATGTTTAAGTCATGCCTTAATGTATTGCACATTACAAGACATTTATGTTTGTGTTAACACTATAGTTAAAGCTGAGGTTAGTCAACCTTTCTGTGTTACAAGATTAGATGTGAGTACAGGTCTACAGTTAAGCTTGTTTGGGGCAGAAAACTGACCTAAGAGGTTTGTTTTGAAGTCAGTATTTTATGGACAAAGTTTGATAAGTCTACTCTGTGATTTTTCTCAAATTAAAGTAAAATGCTCTGTGTTGAAATGGTTTCATTTCATCATGTTGTACCTGTGGAAGGACTTACCTGAAGAATTTCCTCTTACTATGAGACTTTGCAGCTGGTGACTGCAGGGTGGAATCTTGACACATGTACTTCCACTTGGCTATGAGGGGAGGAAAAGAAAGGGAATACTCGAGTCTTCAAGATGTGTTTAAACTTTTGAGGGTTGCTTTGGGAAAGGTAGTGTTCATTAGAGGTGGATACATTTAGGATCTAGTAAATCATACAAATACACGTGACAGTGTTGATACAATAGATAAGCGTGTTGGGCCAGTGGTGGGGAAACTTCATCCTAAGCGATTTGTTGGCATATTAGATGGGAATCAACCACTCCCTGTGGAGGTCAAGAGTACACTGGTATTTGTGTGGCAATTTTTGACTGTTCCCAAAAAACAATAGTGGTTTAAATTCCTAAACAATGCATAGTTACATGAACTGAAGCTTGCAGTGTTTTGACTTAATACGCTGTACTAACTTACACTACTAAAAATTCAGTGTTTTACCATGAAAGAAAACAAAGACAGACTACTTTTTGTATTGGGAGGGCTGTAGCATGCTTGTTTCACAGTACCTCAGTTGCAATGTCCATATGTTTTATATGGCTTTGTACAGGTGAGAAAGTGTCTTTAGTGAGTCTGATTTGTGAAGTAATTCACCTTGACCCCTAAATTCAAAGCACCATTGCAGCTTTCTGTTTCTCCTTTAGGTCAGGTCTCAGTGCTTCTAGGGCTTGCAGATCTTGGCTCATTGTTGAATACTTGTGGTAGTTTTGAAGCTGTTAAATGCCTGAGTTGCATCTTTCAATTACAAATTCATGGCTTTCTTCAGTGTCATTTGCAGTATAATTTGGTGGGAGCAGCTCATAAAGTCATGATGAGAGAATAAAATAAGAGGCACACAGTTGAATGGTGTGAGAAGTGAAACTGGTTTTAATCCAGTTTCTGAAGTACTGGCTTTATTTTTAACAAGCCTAGAATAAAGGTTTGATAAATTTGGGGTGTATGGACTGTGTTAGGCAAATAAAGTAATATTCTGCTAAGAAATTATGAAAACCATTAATGTTGTAGAGTTTGGGTAGAAGGTTTTAATTGTACTCCAAGGACTCTGCAAAGTGCAGTGAAATAACTTGTGGGAGGTTTTAAGGCAACTTTACAGTTGTGGTCAAATTAGAAGGAAAATTACTAGTTAAGAACTGAGAACTTGCTTAGTTTTATTTTGGTGGAGTGCTGTTAATATTTTACAAGGAAGCAGGTTTGATCATGCACTTGGTGTGAAGTTTGTGCTGCTGATAGCCTTTGTTCTGCAGAAGCCTCTCTGGGAGGGTTTGAATGTTTGAATCTTTAGGGGAAGGATGCCTTTGGTGGATGTGCCTGGCCGTGTCTGCTCACGGCTGGCAGCACAGGTGATTGTTGTGGGGTGGGATCTGGTCCCTCCCTGGAGCTGGAAGACTTGGTGTGAACTGGTGGGTTATCGATAACCTTTTGTATGTTTAACGAGACAAATCCTTCCGTTCAATTGTTTCGCTGTGGACAAACGCTTATCACCGGATGATTTTGTGTACCTTGTTTCCCTTTTAATTTGTTTTGGATCAGGGATTGTAAAAGCTGGTGTGTGGAAGGGGGTGAGGCAGGAATGGAGCAAGTATTCCCCAGCTTGTTAGAGTTGCTTAAGCACAAGAAATGCAGTTGCTCCCAATGCCTTACATGCAACCTCCTGGTGTCATTTGACTTCACCCAGTGCTGTGTAATTGCAGTAGGGGTTATAAAGTACTTAATTCCACAGTCTGTGGGCAAGGGTGGGTAGACTCAGGTGGGGGAGTGTGTGCCTGTTTCAACCCTTCACGTCGCTGATCTCCACCCCTCTGTGACCTCCTTCACTTAATTTTTTCTCTGCACATCCTCCATCTCACATTGCCAGGGCCTTGTGTACCCAAACTGTGGAGGTGGAAGTGGTAACTTGGGTCCCAAATGGAGCAATGGGATTTCAATTTGGATCATCAGCAGCCCGAGGACAAACTTGTGCGTGAAGTGGTTTCTTTTCCTGGTAATGGTGTTATGGCACAGTTGTAGCAGTGTACATGGTAAACCAGCAAATTAGCTTCAAGGGTCAACAGGTATTTCAAAACAAGGCAGGGAATTTAAGGAGGTTTTAAGCAACAAGGAAGTGACAGATTTAATGTGTTACTTGAGAGGGCATTAACTTGCTTTTCACATTTCCTTAGCTCTTGAGACACTGTAGGTGCTTTGGGTACTAATAGTCTTAGACATGGTACCTGTCATTGATGGGTAGAATGGGAGCAGGCAAGTGTGAAGTTTGCCGTGTTAAAGCCAACAAATAAACTGCTTTTGCTGGTGAAAAAGCAAATGAAAAGGCTTTCCTGAAGCTGTGGACTGCCTGGGTAGGATCTGAGATTTTGCCCATCTTCCTTTTCTGTTTTATCAGCTAAGATGAGTGGTGAGTCAGTGTAAGCTGTATGGTGTGTTTCGTTATTGGAGACCTATCAGAAGAGTTGGTTAATAATCCAGAGTGTTCAGATTCAGTGTGATAAAACTAATCATAATAAAGTACTTCAGTGCCTAACTTGAAGCTGTGAAGAAAATCCTGTTATCTTAAAAGTATGTGTATATGAAAGAGCTAATTTTTTCTTTCTTAACAAGATAAACATAAACTCATTGGTGAGTTTATGAAGCAGTACTGTTTCCAGAGGCTGCTTTCCAAACTTCCCTGAGATGAAGTGAAACTGCGATTTAGTGCTGTCACTTGTGGAGTTTCAAGAATACTTCTCAAGACCTTTCAAGTTACATGGGAGAAGTTGTTATGGAATCAGCTTATTTAATTCATATCTAAATAGTTGTAATGAACATAAATTTACTTTCTTCATTTTTTGGAACAGCCTGCCTTTTTTCCTGTGTGCTTTTTTCTTTTGTCAAGTTGCTTGAACAATTTATCATTAACACATTTACTGTATTACAGTTTGACTTTCTGATTAGTATTCAAATGACTTCTTCTAGGTAAGGAAAATTGTTAAATGTCATCCCATACTTACTTTTACCCAAATGGAAAGACTGAACAAGTGGAGATTGCTTTGAGTTCATTTGATCTGTGTGAAGCAGCTTTGAATTTCCTGGGCTTGTTTAATGAACATTTTGAAAGCCTGGTGTAGCTGCCTGTCTCAGATGCAATAATTGTACACAATGTACTGCAGGGGAGAGATAGTCTTTTCCTTTCTGGTTAAAAGGACTAGCGATCTGTCGGTGTTGGTAATGAATGTTTGCAGGTAGCACAGTCCAGATTTAGCGTTTGAGCTGGCTTCCTTGTAAAGATTTGGTTTGATTTCCTTGTTCTGTAATTTCCAGTGCTCGAGTGAGAGTTCTTGCTGGATGACTAACACATTTCGGCGCTGGTTAAGGCACTTTTGAAAACCCAGTGTTTTTAATATATTAAATATTTTATTAATGATGTAAGCAGGTGTCAAGGCTAGTTCACAGTCACATGTTTTTGAGCCATGCTTCTTAATCTTGTGATTCTCAGATTTATTTGGTAAGAGTGTTGAATGGGGTTAACACTTGATGCTGTTCTGCTTTCCCACGTGGCCCATTAGCACCTTGGCTTTGTACCTCTTTAATGTAACCAAGTGCATAATTTTTCTTCTATTTCTGCATTTTGTGTTTCAGTCTTTGCTGCGTGCTTAAGAGAATTGAGAGTGTGTTCAGAACATTGAGAGGAGTGTATTGCTAAAGGTGAATCCTGATGCTTTCTGTTTGAGGTATAACTCTTCTGGGGAGTGACACAGGAAGCTCATGACTGCTTTTGCATGGCCTGTGAGATGCAGTTTGCTGCAGTGTGCAGCCATCCATTTCCTACTGGCACATAGAAGGTATCCTGAAGCAGAGGGAAGAACTCAGGTCAAGTTGTAGGGCAGAGTCTGTCAGTGGGAATATCTGACTCTTCTGTGACTGAGCTGTGCATGCGTGGTGGTGGGCTTCATCAGACTAAACCAAGCGATATAATTGACAGAACTGAATATAAACCCTGTATTACTAATATCTGGGAATGGCCAAGCTGTTAGGACTTGGAAGCATGATTCAAAGATTTGCCAAGTCAGCCTGTGATGATCACTAGGAGAAGAGTTTGCCCAGAAGAAATGAGTTATAAAGTAATTCAAGTAAATCAAGTAATTCAGGTTTTTTTCTAAAAAAACCCCTCTTGCGCAATCAGAGTTTAATGACCAAGGTGATGGCTTTATGCTGCCATCGTCAGTGTTTAAATCCCCAGGATTTTTTATTTGCACCTGTTTTTACTGATCTCATAATTGGCCATTGTTACAGAACGCATGTGGAATTTGGTTGAGAGACCAACTTTTCTTTGCTTTTTGGATGGAATGCAAACTACCTATTGCAATAAAGTTTCTGTACTTGTGATTATGGGCACTGTCAGTATTTCCATTATAAATTTCTGGATTTTTTTTAAAAGGAGCTTAAAACTAAGTTGTAAAAATTTGTTCTTGGCAGAGAACTTGTGTACAACATCTCAGCTCAAGTAAGACTTTTTAATGAATTTTGAGAGAGGGAAGGAAGACCTGAACTGCTTTGTAAGTTGAGGTTACACAGGTGAAATATACACTGAAATCTCTTGTTAACAAAACTCAGCTTGTAAGGAAGTAGCATAACAGAAACCCCAGTGTTATTCCCTTGTCCTGAATTACATTTTAAATTGAGTTGTAACAATTGAGTGTAACTTTTGATTCATTCTGTGGAAAAGCTTTTGATAGTACGTATTCATTGCCAGGCAGGAAATACAGACCAGAGGGTACCAGGCATCAAGAAGCAGGAACTCTGTAGTGGCCAGCCCTTCCCACCACTGGGAAAGGATTTTTTATGGTAATGGTAAATCTATTTCCAAAGGAAAGCAGTAAAAATAGGCCATTCCTATTTACTCCATTTTTCAGTGCTGCAGGAGATGCTCTGAGACCATGTTTAATCAATGTATATTTTTGCTGGATTAAATAAACCTGAATATTGACGTCATGAAAATAAGCTGAGAAGCCTGGTGGTGGATGCTGATGCATTTTACTCTTCTAATAAACACTGCTTCAAAATTTAATGAAGCATGCCATGTTGCTAAAGGTAAATGCAAACAAACTGAGCTATAGACTCTTCGCTTGAGGTGCTGCTGTTTAATGAGATTCATCACCAAGTAATGTGAGCAGATCCTGGTGACGCAAATGCCAGGAGTCATTCCCTGCCCCATTTCAGGAGGAAACCTGGTGATACTGATTGTTTTCACTAGAAGAAGAAAAAACACTGCAGCAATATAAGTCCTCAGCAAAATGTTGAGCATCGCTCATCTTTACTATGCCTTGGGATCCTAGTTTACTTTAATTTCCATTAAGATGGGCTCCCTTCAAATGCAATCTCTGTGTAACCTTGTGTTCCTCCATTCCCTCCTGTTAATGTGCTTTATTTTTAATAGAAGCTTCCTCAAAGTTCTGTTGAGCATCCACAACGTTGTATATGGTTGGGTGCAGCACTCAGCGTGGTGTGTCCCTGGTTCTGACTAGGGCAGCTGAGCACAACTGAAAACCAGATAACCCTGGGAAGGGTGCATTTTGTCAGAGATAGGGGTGTGTGGAACCTGTGCCTTCAGTGGGTGTTTTTGTGCCTTCCAGCAGGAATAGACAGACATACCAATTCCCTGGGGACAGACCAATGGCTATGCTCTTGTGCCTTTCCTTCTAGAATGTCTTCTGTTGTGTCAGGGTTTGTGCTCACTTTTAAAAAGAGATCGGTTCCTTGGTACCATTGCTATCGTGTGTGTATTGATGAAGCTGCATAATAAGAAAAAGTCACAGCAGAAGGGTTCTGTAGAACACCTTGGTGAACTAGTTTTGCTGCTGGAGGTGAGTTCAGTGAAGAAGTTTTTATGAAAACTGCAAGGATTTTTTGTTATTATAATAGACAATTATCTGAACATTTTTTAATCAGATAATTTGGTTTTAAACCAGTTAAAATTTCAGTAGTAAATATTTTGTCCAATGTATGAACTAATTTTGGAAAGGCATGGATAACCAAGTTGTCACAAATTCTTATTAGTAAGTGCCTGAAACTTAAGAAGAGTTGGCTATGCT
This sequence comes from Platysteira castanea, assembly GCA_013397175.1. Lineage (NCBI taxonomy): Eukaryota > Metazoa > Chordata > Aves > Passeriformes > Platysteira > Platysteira castanea. Next base: position 599,539 of record VYXC01001553.1, on the reverse strand, counting down.
ATGGTTATAACTGTGGAGTCATCCATGATTTTGCTTCTGTTTTGCTGTTCTAATGATATTTCCAGGTGTGATACAACTGAATGATGTCTCAGAAGATCAACTGAATGATCTTTATGTAGGAATTCAATAGTTGCTCTGTTTAGTGATGAGCCTGTTAGCTTTGTGTGTGGAAATAAGAAATTTTTTTTTATTCCAACTACAGAAAAAATTAGTGGTGTTTTTTTTTTAGAGCTGTGTGACATTTGTTTCTATTCTGTCTTGATTTCAAGCAGCAGCTGTAAATAAACTAATTCTGGTCTTTGATTATGTGAGTTCCTGCTGTGAAATCTGGGGTTCTGAAACCCTAAACATGCTCTGTGGTTAAGCCTTGGTCCCTGGGTGGGAAGAAGAGAGAAAGCCTCCCTCTGTTCATAGAAAGCTAACCCATGTGTTATTGTCTCTGATAAGACCTCAAGAGTTAAGTAATGCTTTGAAGTATTTTAAAACATTAATCCTCACGTGTGCATGTAAACCAAATATCATCCTCATTTTCTGAGTGGGGAAGTACCCCCCCACTTTCTCCTGGGACACTTGCTTCCCCCAACTGCCTTAATGTGGGTTTTTTTGGCATGCTCCTCTTTAATACCTATGGAGCAGAACAACCTAAAATACTTAATAAATACTTAATGTATGAAAATTGTTCAGATATTTGTGTTTGTTGCATTACCACATGTACGTGCTTTGCTATTTTCAGCCTTCTTTTCACACTTGGACTTTGCCTTGCCAGCTGTGTGAAAGTCGGGTGTAACATCTTCAGGACGAAGTGTGCAGGTCTGATTGGACAGTGTCGAGTGCTCCAAACTGGGCAGCTTGGCCTGAGTGAGTGTCCAAAAGTCCTGGGCAACTGAGAGCAGGATTATTTTCCTTGAGCAGGATTACTTTCCTTGTACACTTTGCAAGGAACTTGTTGAAAGTCTTAAGATAGATACGGAAGCCTGGGATTTCAAGCATGTAATAGTGTTTTAATATAAAGTCGGTACCACCTGCACTTTCTAACTAGGCATATAAGGACTCCTTGCCCAAGTAAATGGATTTGTAGCAGTTTTAGCTCACAGGTGAGCCTTCCCAATTTGATAGCCCAGCCTGTGTATTTGCAGGAATCTTTGAGCAAAACTGTGCTGCTGTCATCTCCCTCTTCTTTTCTGCAGTCCCTTGGTGCTGTATTTTGCAGTGAGATTCTGTCCAGGGTCAGAATTTGCTGATATCAAGTCAAGTGAAGGAGTACATTTGCCTCACAGCTTGTCTTCTCTTCAGAAATAACTCTGAAGGACACAGAAAGGACTCAACAGCTGAGGAAGCTGTTCTCTTTTATTCCCCAGTGAATCATCTGTTTTTCTTTTCCTCCACTTACCGTACTTGCAGGGATTATCTCCTCCAGTTCCTTTCCTCTGCGGGTGGTCCTTTTCAGCCTGGCTGCCCCTGTTCTGCCACAGCTTCCCTGAGCACAAATCCTTTCCAGCCTGCCCTGGGGTGGTGGGGAAGGTACTGGATTCATCGTGGTCTTGGTGTGCATGACTGGAAGTGGCAGCAGTACAGCGTGGCAAAACACAGGTAACTCAGTAGTTATGTCTCAGCCCATTTCCTAGGGTATGGAGCTGCTCATAGTTAGAACCACTCTGTCAGATGGTACCTGCTGGCTCCTGCATGGAAAATGTAGGGTTAAAGTGGATTTCTAGTCTTCTGTTACTATAAGTTTCCTAGAATGTGTCTCTGTCACCTGTTACCAAATCTCCTTACCTTCACACCAAACCATGGCTATTTGCAAAGGAAGTGCTGGGTGGTTTTGGGCAGGTGACTTTAACAGTATCGTACTGGCATTGGGGGACAGGCTGTTGTTCTTGGCTGGAGCCGTATTTTAATGCAATTGAGATCTGATTTGGAAATTAACGTAGATGCCAGTTTCCCTGGTGTTACAAGGTAGAGACCGTAGGAGTAGGAACTAATTTTGCCAAGCTCTTTCGATGGGGCTGAGACAGGCATAGTGGGATGCACTCAGCCCAGAGCAGCTGCATTTTGCCTTCCATATCCTCAGAGGAGCAGTGGAACGCAAAACAAGTGCAAGAATGTTCCTGCAGAAGATAAAAAGAAATAAAGACAGGACAGTCCAGCAGTTGATTGAATGCAGCCATGAAGATGGATGACTGGAAAGGCTAAGAAATGAAGAACTATTTGAAGCAGTCCTAGAGTGGGAGTCTCAGTGACGCTCCAATGATGGCTTGTTTAGGTTCCTGATGCTCTTACCTCATTGTGTGAATAAATAAGCAGACCTGGGCAGATGGAACACACCAGTCAAAGGAAGTTCCCACTGGGGCATACATAGTCCTAAAACTTCCATAAATTGTTCTGTAATATGACAGTTTCCAATTATGGGTTTTCATAATAAGATACTTACTGGCAACCAGTAATGCACGTTAACTGTGGAAATTTCTATTGCTTTTCTTGGCCCCTGGGCACTTCCTGAACAGTGTGTGTTTTGTCCCAGGTGTCCCATTCTGGGCTTTGAAAGTGTGTTACAATATGCGTGGGGCTGAGACCCCTGGAAGCTGGCTCTTAGGGCCCAATCAAAAGGAACAAAAACTGCAAGTGAGGGGCTTAAGGGATGAGCCCCAACATGTAGATGCTTGGTTGATTTGTTTGTTTCCTGGCTTGATGAGTTGAAGTGTTGATCGCCAGTAAGAGATTTTCTTAGACACATGGGAAATAATTTTTATACAGTTCTGAAGAAAACCTTAAACCCTTGGGAAGTATAGGTATGCAAATATCTTGGATAGCCCTTCCAGTACTTTTTGATTAGTTTGCATTGTCAACCCACTTTCTTCTTACGGGCACGTGCGGGTACAGGCTTGTTTGGTTTGTGAAATGTTGAATAGATCTTCAAAGAGTATCATTGTTTCCAGGAAATATGTTTTTTGTACATGCTTGTATTGTTTAAAAAAACCCCGTAGTAATGGATAATACTTTGGTTTGTGCAAGCCAGCGGTGTGGTTTTGCTTGGCATTGCAGCTTTCAAATGATACACACTCAGCACAAGTAGATTCTTTTCTGATTACATGCAAGCACTGTGTAATTATTACATCTTTTAAAATATGTATTGATTCATGGTATTGTCTTGAAGGTGCAAATGATCCAAAAGCCTGCCTGCCTCTTTACATCAGATGCAAACTGGGTATCTTTTTGCAGTAGTTTGCTGAAAAGGTAGGGATTTCAGAGAGTCATACTTTTGGAGATGTAACCTTACATTGCTCTCTTCTTCTAATCCACCCCTCTTGAGTGATTTATTCTAGGGACTGTGCATCATAGGTTTTGTCCTGGCACCCATTCTTGTAGTGTTGCAGTGCCTGTGCATATTACCTTAAAAAGATGGCTGGGAGACAGTTTTTTTTAAAAAAGAAAAGTTAAACCAAAAAGGAAAGAACACACACACAAGAAAAGAAAACCAGTTCCAGTTAGTAGAGAGGGTTTTGCTGCGGGTGTGGATGTGGCATAATTTGATTTAAATGACTTTTGAAAAACAGTTCTCAAAACTGTTCCATGCATTTTCTTCCTGGCTACTGTTGAAAATATGGAGCCGAATATTTTCTGTGATGTTTCAAACCAATATGTTCTGGCAACCTCAGAGCTGGGCCCTGTGCATTACACTCTTGTTTCCAGTTCGCTGTGGCCTGGAGTGCAACACACAGCTCATGAGATGCACCAAAGTGGGAGGTCTTGCGAGGAGTAGGCAATACAAAGACCCAAGGTACAAGGAACATTTTGCTGGGGTCCAGCAGGGAGGCTGCCAGTTTGAAGGGCCTCTTTTGTGAAAAGAATTTGCTGGTAGGAGATGGAGAAGCTATTTGTGCTTCTTTGAGTTTTGTGAGTGCAGGGGAAGGGTGATTCCTGGGTGTTGTTTAAGGCTGGGTGCTGAAGTGAATATTTTGTGCTTCCCTGGGGTCAAACTTTTCTCACTTGAGAGATGGGCTATGGCTAAGGATTCATCAGTGCTTTAAATGTGGCAACATCTAGCTCTACAGAACAGCATGTGGGTTGGGAAGCTAGGGGATGAGGTGTTTGCTACATCACTTCTGCTCCAGGGACTTCTGTGCCTTGGGGAATGTGTGTGGGAAGGTCAGTGCATTATAAAGAGGTATTCTGAAAATAGAGGCTGTGTTTTTAGCACCAAATCAAATCCCGGGGGTGGCAGCAGGAGTGGAAAGTGTGGAACAAGTTTGTTGATCTGTGTTTAGCAATACACAGGTCTTTGGTAGCAACTCCCAGCAGCACTCCAGGTTGGCTTTGGCTACTAAGGAGATGGTACCGTGTTCCCTGCAAGGGCATCAAGGACATAGTCCTTCCCAACATCTCTGACACCGTTACCCTCAGCAGTGGTTGATCCATGACATGTGGGGAACCTGTGCTGAACAGGGACAGCTACTTCTACCAACATTTTTGTGCTTCTCAGCAGTTGTTAGAGAGTACAAAATGCAGGAGCGTACAGATGGAGCTGTTTATCCTGTTAGGAGAACTAGATGAAATGGACCTGAGGAAACATGGTCCTGATCCTAGGACTCTGTATCCTACAGGCAGCGATGCAAGAGCCAGACTTGGGGGAGATGGGTCCAGCGAGACCACAGAGAAGTGGCAGGAAGGGGGTGAAGGTGGGAATAGACTGGAGGAGAGACAGGGGCAGAGGCAACTGTCTCCTGGTCAGTGATAATGAGGTGTAGATAAACATGTTTGGAAGCAGACTGTAGGTGTGGGATGAGGGCCAGGGAATGGGAAGGGGGAGCTTTCAGAGGCAAATGACAGGTCAGAGACCAGATAGGGAATGAAAATACACGATGAGGAGACAGTTCTTGTTTTGGCTTTAGGCTTCAGAAAGGTCAGTCTTGAGAATTTTCCTTGTTGATGCTTTTCCACTTGTTTTTCTGGTTGTTTGTGCAAGATGGTAGGTGAAAGACTTCAGATGGACTTGAAAGGAACACGTCGTAACCTGGATTGCTTCGTTACAGCCTGAAGCACAGAGAGATGAGTGAACAGCTCAGTAATGAGGTTTATTGGTTGAAGCAGAAAGTAGTGAGTTGAGGTTGCTGTTTGGAGATATGGGGATTTTTCTGCAGTTAATTCTGTTTCTTGTGCAGCCTCCTGACAAGCCTGGATGTAGGGTGGTCTGCTCGGGTTGGACTAAACATGGATGTTCAGTCTGATTATTTGAAGTAATTCTGCAGTAAAAACTGGCTTTGCAGGTTAGTCTGAGCAGAGGAGTTGCAGGATTCTGGGAAGGGCAGGCAAGATGGTTTTGAGGTTTTGACAGGTTTGATGGCCATACCGCAGATCTGTCTCTATATTTTATTTTCGAAACACAAGCCTTAGATTTCATTTGTGTCTTTCCCACTTCTCACCTACTGCAGTGGGTGCAGGTCAGAACAGACTCTGTAAAGTCACTGTTTCCAAGAAGCCTTTGTGTACTCAGATCATTTACCCTTTGAATCTGCAAGCAGGATGGTATTTTAGTGACTGCTGCAACAAAACTGTGTGTGACATCTGGGAACAACAGAGTCCACTGGGGAGGAGCAAGTAGTCTTTTCCTAATCAAGAGGGAGAGATTTTAATATGGATGTTTGTATGATTATTGCATCCAATGTGATGTCTGAAATATAAACTATAATGTGCTGTTAATATAAAATAGCTATCCTGGGGGCTGTTAGCAAGTGTTTCCAGTGATTTAGAATTAAAAGATTGTAAAAAAAAATCCAATTGCAAACAACAACAAACCTCCTCAGTATAACATTATTGTTATTTTAAAAGTAATGCCATAACTGCTCCTACTGAGACTAGTCACTTTTACTGAGTTGTTGTCTTGCCAGTACTGTTTGGTGTATGTGGGATTGTGAAAAGAAGGAAGGGTGCTTGGGACAGGTGTTTCTTTTCTTGTAAGTGCCATCCTTTCTTTATCCAAGAAGAAGCTAGAGTGAGCCAGCCTTTGTTTGGTTACTCTTTTCAGAAAAGCAAAGCTCTTCCTCACAATATTTATGGTAGCTTGGCTCTAGTATGTGTGTAAGAGCTGTGACAGCATCCTCGTGTTAGCCAGGCTCCGTTCCTACTCCCTCATGAGGGAACATTAGGGAACCAGCTTTTAAGTGAAGCCTGTTTAATATGGCAAAAGCTGGGAGGCGAATAGATGCAGGTGTTCACAGCCCTGGTATGAAATGTGGTGTTTGTATTAGTGTTGTGGTAGCAACGGTCCTTTTAACGAGGGGATGGTAATTTGGTCCAAAGCCCCTGTTTTCAGCTGTCCTCCTTTTGAAATAACCGCTTCTAACCTGTTTCTGAGACTTGTTGCTTAACTAAGGCTCAGCTGCAGAGAGGACCAGTAGCTCTGACCTAAACTTTGTCTCCCTACCCAGTGTTGAGCATAATGACTTTTGTTTGGCTAAAGCAGAACTTGTGTTTGATCAAAGCGTTTTTCAGAAGAAAGGTATCTTACCTTGGTTTGCAAACCTCAGAAGGTAGGCTTGGGCTAACACCTTGTTTTCCTTCTAGCTGTGCTCATATATTCAGTCCTCCCTGTTTAATGTGAGTTCTTTGTGTGCCATGAACCTTCTTCAGCTCCCACTGTACCTTTATGTACATGAGGAACCTCTTTCTGCATCGTATGTCTGCCTCAGTGAAGAGAATTACCATTAATGGCTTGTTGCTTCTAAAATCTTTTGGGCAAGTTACACATTCTGGGTTTGAGTACTCATTAGGAGACACTTTACTGGGTTTTGACTGACTTATGTAGAAAAGGGTGTGAGCTATTTAATCTCCATTCTTCCTCAGTATCCTTATGGAAATACTCTTTTTAATATCAGCTTTTTGAGTGAGCTGAAGAATTAAATTTTTATTGAATCTGTGTCCAAACCAGCTGTAGTGAAGGTGATTCTGCTTTCTTACCTGCCAGATGCTTTTAGCGAAGGAGGTCTCTTTGCACAAGGTTCCACTGAAAGCAGTGACCCTGCTTGGAAAGTTTTTAGCCATGCAAGGTGCATTCATCCAGCTGTGTCTAGTCTAGCAGTCATGCATGTCTCTTCTTCAAGATCTATGAGGATTCATGGATTGCTTGTAAGGATCAGAGATGAATAGGAAAGAAAAGCAAACCTGTTAGTGTCAGGCTTAAACACTTTGAGGGCTTGGTGCATTTATTGGAAAGAACCTGGGGGTTAATAGCTCAAAGATTATTGAAAAATCAGTGGTCAAGTTCAACTGTCTCAGATTACAGGCACTGAGGAGGCAGCAGCAAAAACCCTGTAACTGATCTGAGAGTGAACAGGCCTGGGCTTTGTCCTTGTGTGGAGGCTTAGGTGGAAAGTCTGTGAAAAGCTGGGATCTAACAGGACAGATATGAGATTGGTTCTGACAGAGAAGGCCATTTTTTCTGTAGCACAGGAAGTAACTCCTGTGCTTTCAGATGCACAGATTCCTAGTTCAGTTTTCTGTTGGAACAAATTCCTCCTGAGTAAGGACGATTGGTCATTCAATTGCTACTTAAAGACTGGGCTGGATGCTCTCCTGTCCAGATTGTATAGGTCCATGCCAGGATGTTTTTGCCCACTAGCTGGTTTTTATTATACTTACGATTGAAGTGGCATTTTCATTCAAAAATCTTGTATTCTGTCAGCTATGACTTTACAAACTAAACCAGTCACCATGGGGCAGAAACTTGATGCTTGTTCAGTGATCGATGTCTGTTTTAGGAAGAAAACTTATTTGGACACTCTGTTCAGGATCAGACATTCAAACAAACAATTGACTTTCATCAAAATGTTAATTAAAACTTGTTTTAAATTATTATTAAAGAGCATATAAAAATAACAACCATGAGGTTGTCATTTTACTTCTCAGATAAGGAAGTTAAGGTCCTCTAAGGGCCTTTAATTATCTTTGCATGTCAGAGGGGTCATACATTTCATGCGTGTGCAACAAGGGGGAATCCCATTTTTCTAGGTCTATGCAGGGTCAGCTGCATTGCCAGGGAATGGGATTCTGTACTACACATATGACTACATGAAGGACTAAGCCAAGTGTGTATTTGCTTTTCTCTGTGTCTGTGATCAGAATTGACCCGTTCTAGCTGCGTGCATTATGCTGTGGATAAGCTGCAATAATGTAAGAAGAAACAAGAGAGTGCAATATCATCAGATTCTTGAGTCTGAGATGCTACTTGTAAGAAATGCTTAGTATGTCACGGTTGGATTTTCTGCTGCTCATAGACAGAAGGATCCTGCTCTTTGGAATCTGTATGATGAGCTCATGTTGGCCAGCATCTCTGATCATCTTAAATGGAGTAATTGTATCCACTGAGCTCCCGATTTTGTAAAGTCTTATGCAGCTTTCCAGTCTTGTGATGTACAGCTTCCCTAAATTTTTGGTGTGATATGAGAAATTTTGGGTGAAATTCCCTTCTCTGTTATGTATGAGGTCAGCCTAGATGATCTGTCTTGGCCATAAAAAGAAAACAAATCCTATCACTCAGGCTTGCCAGCATCTGGACATTTTGCTGATCTACTCTGTGTGGAGGCCATGATTTTGTGGACTCTGGAAAACTTTACTTAAAAATCCTTTTGCAAGTCCATAAGGAAATGTGTGCCTGAGGGTTTAGGTACTCACAGCTGGAGCACTGTGCTGCTGGTGGCAGCAGTGTGTGTCCTCTAGCTTGGGGGAAACATGGCGATTTTAGCATAGAGCATTTAAAATGAAATCTGTATCTGTAGACTTTTTTAATACCACCTAAACTCTTCAAGGATAACCTTTCTGGTGCTGCATCTTCAGAGAAGTGTTTCCTGTCATAAGATATATTTGATGTTGTTTGCTGCTTTACATATAGAAAACATACTAATTTAGGGCCCAAAACACATCTCACACTCTCCAAAGAATGACTGGGAGAGAAAAAAATGCAGGCAAAACTTGAAGGGGTTGAAGAAAATGAACTCCTCCTGCAGTTGCACACTTGCACACATCTGGTGCAACTGAAATTTAAGAGCTGAATACATCTACATCTGACCATGGTAGGGTCCAAACATTATTGTTGACACTGGTTTTCTTTTTGGATAGGTGCACTGGCAGAGTCACTAGTGTGTGGAGCCTTGTCAGCTCCCTAATCTAATAGACTGTTCTTGCCCAGACCATTGTGTGTCAGTATTTTATGTACCAAATGTAGCCAGGTTTAATAATCAGCCATTTTCCTACCTTCTGCCAAAATTTTTCCCTTTTTTTGTCACAATTTAATGTTTGAGTCAAAATCTGCTATGGTAACAAATTATATACATGTTAAAAAATGAAAATAAAGATGGAAAGAAGAGTCACAAAAGGTAACAAGAGTTCAAAGCAATGTCATTTTTTATTTTTAAAGACTTGAATTCAGCCCCATTTTAAAATTGATTTTATTTCTGTTATGTGTTGTGAAAAGCTTACAAAGAAATGGATACTGCTTGAAAGCATGAGTGTAGCTTTGTGTATGTAAAGCTGGGAAAGTATTCCCTGTACAGGTCTGATTTGATCTATTTGCTTTTCAGTTACTAAAGAATAATTTGTGAAGCTTTTTGACTTATATTTTCTTACTTGGAACAATTGTCCTCAGGTAGCACCTGTTAAGGTTATTTATGTTTATTTCTAGTAACTCTGTATATCATATAAAGTATTGTACAAAAAGGTTGTTCTTGTTTTATTGCATTTTTTAAAGGGCCCTTCACTTGCCTTGCTGGTGGCATGAGTTGTTGCTGTCATGTACTGGGTTATCATGCTGAGGACTGAGGACATTGGAGGAGCATCTCTGGGGATTTATTTGCCTGGCAAACACCAGCACCAGCTGGAGGGGAGCTCAGTCACTGGGAGGGCTTTGGAATGGAGTCACCCAATGTCTTCGTAATTTTATGTTTAGTAGATTATTTCTTATTCTGTCCTGATCTTTATCTCACTCTGAAGTACCATCGCTTGAGTGAAACATAAACATTTTGGAAACTGAAACCTGGGTTTAGGTTCTCCAGCTGTGTAGGTGTTTGCAGCTCAGTGCTGATTGCATGAAGGATGCTGGTAAAGGCTTGTGTGTCCAAGGTATCAGCCACTTCGATCATTTATATCCTGAGTTGGAGCAGTTTCTGCCCCTGTCACATGCAATGAGGGATGCCTTCCAGGCCTGGTGTCTGCTTCACTGGGACTTGGGCTCTTCTTCAGTAATTTAATTTGGAGATTTACATAAATAATGGCAATAATTGAGTGCCCTTAACAATAAAAACACAGCTTGAAATAAATATAAAGCTTGGTGCTGTACCCAGCTCCCACAGTCTAGTTCTTCCACAGGTCACAGGGCACCATATTCTCTAATCTGTGCTTTTTCAGTCTGTTCCTAATTGTGTGGAGGAGCTTTGACACGATCCCAGCATTCACTGGAACTGCTTAAGTTTTGGGACGTCCCAGGATGATAAGTGTATCTTGGTGAACAATGGTCTAAGCAACTCATTAAATTGTAGTGTATCCTCCTCCCTGCCTGTGTTTACTCCTAACTTCTGCAGAGCTGATTAGAGGCTTGGCAGGAACTGTATGGTTATGCTCTAGATACACTTTGGATACATTATTGTCACAGTTGAGGTATTGCAAAAGCTATGCCGTTCCAGTCTTTATCCTACTGAGGTACCTCTTTTGATTGTGCAATATCTGTGGCTAATTACACGGCAATTGCAGTGTGCCACCAGCCACCCACAATTCATTGTCAGCTCCTTGGGGATGCAAATGAAAAAGGAAAGATAATGTTTTCTTTCTTCAGTCCACTGATTTAGCTTGCCTCTGTTTTTTTAATCCCCTGCTCCTTCAGGTAATAAAGCCAGATGGTAGTGACAAAGAGACAGAAGTCACACATGAATCAGATGTCCCTGAGGATATGTTGGGGACTTGCATTCCACAGGAGACAGCGAAAGGCGATGCTCAAAGTCCGGATGTCATTATAGAAGCTCAATTTGATGATAATGATGCAGAGCATGGACAAGACCACTTGCAGGATATGTTGACTGACGACATCAAGAAACTTTCCCTGGATACCAGTGAAAAGGGTGAGTAGATCAGATTGCTGATTGAGGCCTTTATTTGAGCAAACTATTGAAGTGTTACTCGGTTGCCTCGCTTTGCTGCGAGATATAAAATACAGGCATAAAAGCTTAATGCCTTATCACTTCTATCCCTTTCTGCTAAACTGTCTTCATGGTTTTGAATGGATATTAATGGCTGGGGCTTATGTAGTTTTGATTGCTGGAAAGTAAATCTGTGAAACAGAAGTCACACCTTTAGATTTGCAATTCTCAGGGCAGTCTGGGGACTGCTGGTTGCTGTTTAATTCAAGATGCTGCTGTAGCGGTTTCCTTCCTTGCAGCTTGGCTGGCCAATCTATGTGTCTCAGTTTGGGGATAAGAATATATTTCCTTGGAGGCAGTTAGGTTTGTTGCTGTTTTCAAACATTTGAGTTATGAGCAACTTAAAGATTTGGTCCGTTTAAAAAGAAAATTGCACTAAAACCTAAAGCCAATTATGCGATCTGTTTTGAAGGCAAACTTATTTTATTCTGAATCTGAATTCCATCCAAGCCATCAAGTGTTGCTTAGGGCAAAATAAAATAGGCTCCCCTGTCCCAAAACTAACGCTTATGCAGCTCTTTGCGTGTCCTTTCTAGTACTAAATCCCTTCCTGAAGAGCTGTGTGTTGAAAGGATTCTGACAATTGGCACATTTAATATGTGCCTTCAGCTGCTCATGAAAAGTTTGCTGGGACAGATATTCTGGTGTGTTCCTGTTGCTTGCCCCAGTTGTCCAGAAAAGATGGCAGTAACTCAGGACCTAAGTAGTTGCTGGACTCTGACAAATCTTGGTGGTGGTTGTAAAGCTGTCCTATTTAATACCTTGTGTTTTCCTGAGGTATTTGAAGATGCACAGACCCCTGCCTGTTCTGTTGGTAGACTTCCATTTTTCACATCCATCTGTTAATAAAACAGGAATTAATATTTGAATGGAAGTCTTGTAGTTTTTATGACAAAATATTGGTATCACCTCATGAATGGAGCTGCCACCTTACCAGTTTGTGATGCTACTTCCTTCTGGGTATCTCCACTGCTGAGATCCTGCCAAGGCATGTGAACCAACTCATATTTTGTTCCATTCCTTTCCAGGATACAGCTGGATTTGGGAGTTACTCATCTCGTCTGTAGATGTTTTACACAGGTAGTTTTTAACCCCAGCTGTTTTGCAGTCTATTGCAGCTGCACACCATTGGGCCACTTTGACTCAACAATTCTCCTGAGTCATGTGTTGTGTCTGTTGCATCTTTGTTGCTTCTGATAGCAATGCCAAATTAAACATTGTAGAAGTACGTTCTAGTTTGATACCAACATCTAAAATAAATATAGGCTTGAGCCAGTATTTTACTTTAGCTGTGTGACTGTGCTTTAGTTTAAAGAGTTGATGAGACTTTTTTTTTGGTGCTTCATAGTTCCTTGAGATGCTCTGGAGTGACCTGTGTTGGAGGTTATCAAGCCATCCTCAAAATCTGTGCCATCTGAGTGGGTTTTGCCATTTGATTCTGTCTTTGGAGAATATTTGTAGGACAAATATGAGATTAGCTTATTGTCTGCACAGTTGAAATCCAACTTTTCCACTGCAGTTGCCTAAGCCAACTGTTTTCTTTTGTTTTCAAGGCCTTTCCGTGTTCATCCTTAACAAGTGTTGTGGCTGATGTGGTTGTGCCAGTTAGATTTCTGCTGAGCTTGTGTTTTGCTATCACCTCTTTTAATACTTGCTTCAGCTTCTTTGGCCGTATAACCCATATGGAGTTTTCCCTACTTTCTTCTTTCTCTGCTTTTTAATGCCCTTCCTTTTTTATACATATGAAGTTTACGATGCTGCTTTTTCTGAAGGTGTTTTTGAGTAGTTGATGATTGCTTTGGCTTGTTTCCTGTCCTTCATACCATTTCTCATATCATCACTTATCCAGATTTTAAGTATTGCTTGGAAAACAGCTATAGTTACTCTAGCATCACTGATAACTGTCGTGGAAAAAGAGAAACAATCCTGCCAAATTCAGCCTTCACAGGTGTGGCTCAAAATGCTTTTTAAAAAGTACCAAACATACACTTTTTCGAGACAGAACTTAACCTTAGAGGGTGAAGTCTGCTGGACTTCCTAAGGCCATCCACTGGAATGTGGTGCCAGCATCAGAGGCAGAGAGCATTGGAGGGTTGGGCTGTGGTGAGTGGAGGTGCCTGAGTAACGTGGGCCTCTCCTGGGAGAGCTGCTTGGCTGCTGCTTGTTGAACTTCCTGCATGTGAGCCTTTTCTTTCACGTTACATCCCTTCTGCTGGAAACAGCTACCATAGTAAAACAGAGAAGTGGATGGAATTGGGATTCACAGGGGGATTTCTTCCTGACCCACCAAACCCAGGGCTTTAGCTGCTTTCCCTGAGAACGTTGCTTTGCAGGGTTTATCATACAGTCTCGTTGCGTGGCCTGTGCACAGAAGGGAGCAGGAGAAATTTTCTGTGGCCAGCACAAGTCTTAAATGAACACTTGTGATGGGCTTTCTTCCTTTTTTGGCAGGGTTTTATGAAGGTTTCAAGCTGGCCAAAGATGCTAGCAAAGATACTATATTCATGAAATAAAATCAAGAAACAGTCTATCATGTTCCCATGTGCACTTTATGTATGTATGTATTTGCATACATGTACGCATGTGTATGTGTATATTTATAAAAAGATCCGTATACATATATAAGATCTACCCAAAATTCGTGCTAAACAAAAAACCAATGAGATTTCTGGAGGTGAAAAATATCCATAACTACTGTAATGGAATCAAAAGTAAATTTTACTTATTCTGGGCAAAAAACCTAGAGCCAGGTTGAGACTGTGCTCAAATCTTTGTTCATGAAAACAAGCCCTGCAGTTTTCTGCTCTCAATTGCAAGATGCCTTTTGTCCTTTCTGATGTAGGAGTAGGATTGTGCAATATCTCTGCTGACTCATTTGTTCTGATGCCGATGGTCAGAATGAACCATGAAGAATAAAAGTAGACGTGTCATTCGAATAAGAGCACTCTGGGAGTGCAGACTGTTTTGATGTCTTTTCTACCTTGGCCTGTGTCCCATCCCTTCTCATGGCTCTGTTCCTCTTCAGAGCACGGTCGCCCTCTCCATCTCTAGTTACATGCTGGGGCAAAGAATTTTGGGGTTGGCACTTGCTGTCAGAAGCTCTGAAGCATGAAACATCGTGTACACTGATTATGGCCTAGATTTGAGGGGCTGAATTTCCCTGAAGTCATTGTACCTTGGATTTCCTGTGCCTCTGTGGGGCTTAGGGCAAACTGGTAGAAATTGTTATTATGCACAAGTCTGCAGCCTTAAACTCAGATGCTGGATCTGTCTTCACTTAAATGCTGCTGTTATGAGAGCTGTGCTTCCTTCCTTTCTCTTCTGGCGTCCCCAGAAGAGATGGGATAAGCAAGAGGGAAGTCCATGGAAGTGAAGAGACTATTGTATTCAGCCTTATTCTCAGCCCATGTACTTTCTTGTGCTCATGAAAGTGGGTCAGTCTTGCTTTGCTCGGGGATATTTAAATAGAAGTTCATAACTGGTGTCACTCTGCCAGGAGTTGTCCTGGTCAAATGAGTTTATTCCACTAATCTGGACTTTTCTTGCAAAGGAGTGGGGTTAGAGATTATCTTCGAAAAGTCATTAGATAAGGAAGTGACAGCCATTCTCCTTTCCAGCACCTGCTTCTACACAAAGACCAATATTGTCCTGTTCCACAGTTAAATTGTCTGAATGTTACGTTTTGGTACTTGGTCTGGCAAAGTTGAAAATATCCTTTCCTCTTGCGTTTCAGCTGTATTTCCAGAGTGTAAATATCTACATGCTGAACAAACTTTCTGCTTTTTTTCCTTAAAAAGACAGTAAGAATGAGCAGCCTGAATAAAATTTCTCAGCTCCCTTAGCAGTGTCCTTCAAACCCTCTCTGGCATTTCTGTGCCCTGTTGAAAGCAGGCAGAGAACAAGGCAATATCATCCTGACAGTAGTGTGAACCACCAGTGTGTACACTGAAAAATTAATTCCCTGTAGTGCTTGGTAATAGCATGCAAGTCCTCTGTGTTGTACCCTGAGACCTCAACTTACTCTGTGTCACTACTGTCCACAGAACTCATTCACCAGTCAACATGACCTTTGCCAGGTCTGTAATTCTTTTCCTTAATCCTCATTCATATTGGCTACTGCAAAAGAGGTCGTGTAACTTTTATCTTATCACTTAGTGCTGACCTAGAATAGATTATTTCTGCGACTTTTCACTGCAGTAGGAGGATTTTCTTTATACTCCATTTCAATACATAGTAAAAAATGGAAACTCCGTATCTCTCAACCTAGGAAAAGTGCAAAATGTTCTGTACAGAATGGTTTATGATGCTGTATCCCTACACAGACCTGTGTGTCACATGAGTTCCCTACAAATGTGAGCTGTCTCTTGTTAAATATTGGAATCAGATTTCTCTGATAAAGAAACATCGGCAATTGAACAGTAGCAACTACTTGCACTCATGAGAGTGGCAGCTGTTCTCATAAAAGTGCCTCAGCCCTTCTTTAGCAAACTGATATTCAAATAAAAGTTTGTAAAACTGTGTCACTATGCCAAAAGCTATCCTTGTCAAACTTGTTTGCTCGGCTTATTTCAGTTCTTCTCATGGGAGATCTTACTACACCAGATACACAGAATATCCTGCTTCCCACGGGGGTGGAAGTCATCAAGCTGGTGGACTGGCTGCCCTGGCAGCAATCAGAGAGTTTTGTTTGTTCAGGATTTCCACTTACACCTAGAGTACTGTAAATCAGAGCTTGGATATGTGAATGTCCGAAGCTTACTCACTGCCTTGATGTAATGAAGTTTGAACAGAAATAGCTCATTTACAGGCAGAGTAACTCACATGAGCTGAGAAACTGGTGGATAATGGGTGAGGTCAACAGACTTTGGAAGCTGCTGCAGAACTTGCTCATGTCTCCCTGTCTGTTCAGCATTCACCAGGTGGACAGTGGTCAGTCTCTTTCAAGTCAAATGTGACTGTCAGTCTCTGGTTGTCCTGATAAGGTCAGAAATGATAAAACCTAAAATTGCTTGTTGTCCACACTGCTGCTGACTGGAGGCTGTACTTTGAGTATTTCAGGATTGCTTGGCTTATCTTGAAAGAGTGATGTTTGGTAAGTTCACTGTATGGTTCTGTAATAATGGCATCAAGCCTTTCTTTTCTCAGGATGATGCTCTAGAGTCAGTTCTTAGAAGGGGTTTTGGATCTTTCTAGCAAAATAGAAAAATGTATTTATAATGCAGAGTTTAGTCTCTGTTATGCACTTCTGCACCTTCTCATGCACTTCCGTGTCCCCTCTTGTGCTTTTGTGTCCTCTCCTTTTAAGCTTGACAGGGTGCCTACTTGCCTTTTGTGCCTTCCTCTGGCACCTGGGCTCCTGCAGTTATCAGTGTCTCATACTGACCCAGGCAGAGTTCAGAGAGTTACTACTATCCTCTCCTTGGCCAGGCCTGGTAGGGAAATGATGGTGACAAAAATCTGGATTACGTGCTGACCCTCTGCTCTGCTCCGGCCCTCCCTTCTTTCAGTTTAGCTGCCATGAAGTCTGCCAAATTTGAAGTCCACCAATGTCACTGGCTGCTGGAAGGACCAAGTGTTCTTCTCCTTCCTCTTCAGAAGCTCCCGTTCACTCTGAGTGCTTTTAAGGAGCTTCACTGCTCTTTCCTAGCCTGCAGCTTTCTGGAGATGGATTGTCTCCACTGCATAGCTCTTAACATTTCTAGGCCACAGCAGAGCGAAAGCTCACCAGGAAATCTTCTCAGTTACACGGCTTTTAATAGAAATCCTTGAGGTGGAACTGTCAAAAATCGGATCAGTTTCACTCTGCTGAAGCCTGGAAAGCCAGCAGAGAAGCTGGAGCTGTTTCAGCTGCTTGAGACAGCTCTGTATTAGTTTATCCCAAGTTCATGTTTGTGGGTCTCTGGATCTAGCTCTTCTGGTTGTTGCTGTAACTTTTCTTAAATGAGAGCATACATTTCTAGCAGAATAAACAGTATAGCAACTGAAGAAAAGTGTTCTACTGGTATTGAACAAATTGGGCTTTATGGTTGCATTAATTAAATGCTACAGGCTGAAAAAGCTCCAGTTATTCATTTGTTGAAAAGCTGAAGCCTGCAATGGAAGTTAATGCTGGGAAAGTTCCTTACACTGTTCTTCCCTAGTGAGTTATCTTGACCCCCAAATGACTTCTTAAGTACTGGAAAAAAATTACTTAGGCAATTAGGTAACAGGAATTAGATTAAGTTCAGCATATTACCATATGTTCCTGAGTTCACCTATGTTTCTCCTTTGAGTTACAAGTTTAGGTCAAGTAAATGAGAGGGCACGATACTGAGAGTGAATGGTGGGTGTGGAGATAAACAGAGTATGGTCATTGCTAGCAGCAAGATTTCCAGGATGAAGCAGATTAGGATTCATTCAGCTAACATATTTTCCATGGAGTAGTAATATTGGACACACAGACTTTAGGAACAAGTGCACATGCAGGAAGGAAGAACTTCAAGTAAATAGGCAAAATACTCAATGGAATTGTTTTTGTAACATTTTAATTTTGCTTGCCATTAATGTAATAGAACTGTATTTCTCTAGACGGCAACATCACCTGATTTTTTGTAGGTTTAGTTCTGTTGCAATAAGACTTCCAACCCGTATGCTGACTGACAGCTTCTGAAGGACATGAGAGGGCCAGGAGTTCTGCATAGCCATGCTATGGTTGTAGTAATGTTGTGTGGCTACTGAGACAGCTACGATTGGATCTTTTGGGCAGCTTCCCAGAATTATGTTGATCTTTGCTGTGGATCAGATTTGGAGGGTTCTAAGGAAAAGTGACACTCTTGTCTCATCATTCTGCCATCTCCTCCATCCCTCCTTGTGGAGGTGGCTAAATATAAGTAAATAATTACACGCTTGGCTGCCTTGTGTGTCTGAGGGAGCCAGCTGTACTCAGCTCTTCACAGTGCCTTTTCTCTGCCACTGCAGATGCTTGTCTGTGCTCCACACATCTGTTATTAAGCCCTTCCTCTCCCTCTCTGAGGGTCTCCTCCTGCCTGCACATCTTCAAAAATCTTGATGTTAATCATCTGAGTCTCCCAGTCCTCTCTTCAGCCTGCCCTTGGGCAGGCAGGTGTGTGTGCTCAGGTGTTAAGATGTGAACAGCTGTGGCAGGGTGAGTTTACTTAAATGAGTATTCTAAAATAAACATCTCTAAGGAGATTAGTCCTGTTTGTTAGACACACAGCTCTGCGATGAGACAACTCAGGAGCGGACCATGATTTGGAGCTGCTTTTCTTCTTACCTGCAGAGCCCTCTTCCACTGCACATGGGAGCTGTTAGTCTGATTTTGGTCAGGCTGCTTGTGTTAAATTCCAAGGCTGTTGGCTTAGCAGTCTTGTCGCAGTGAAATACCTGTCTTTCCTCCATCACAGGTGGAAAGCTCTGTGTGTGGAGATATAAAGTACTCCTTTTTCCGTGATTCTTTCCTAGGTGACCCTACTTATATGCTGTTTAAAATAGATTTCCGTTTTGGACAATGCTTGGTACCTGGTGAAACAGACTTTCCTTCTTCCCTACCTTTTAGTAGGTTTGTGTTCTGAAGAAAAAAGCTGTTCTGTGCCAAGAAACCATCCACTGCAGAATATGAAGAGTCTCTGTACTTTCTTCTAAACAGCAACATTTCTTTCTTGTTATCCCTAAAAATTAAGATTGTAGCAAAACAGTGTAACAGAACAGAGCAAATCTCTGGGTATGCATGTATCATTTTTGGGTTGAAGGGAGTTTCACTTCCTAGTGTCTATTGTGTGCTGATATAGACAGAATTCCAAAAACACATCCTTTGTGCATGTGACACACAGTCCTGGAGATACTTATAATAAAGTGGTCTGGTTTACACCACTTATGTATTTGGTACTAAAACATAATATGCTGAAAACTGCTCCTTGAAGCAGACATCAGAGAACCTAAGTGTTGTTTTTTCATTAGTAAGTACTTGGCTTTGCCACTGGAAGGTTTACAGCTATGCTGTAAATGGTATCTGAGCACTGAGCTGAAGAACAGTATTTTCTGATGGGATTCTTAAATATTCCCATGTAGAGTAACCCAGCTTCTCAAGTACCTTTTTTTCTAGCTGAAGTAGCAAACATTGAACTATTTTCTTAAAAAACTTGGCTTTTTCCATCCAGGGAGGGAGATTTTTATTTTCAGTAAGTTGTGTTTGAGATCTGAAACTGTGATATATTTTCATTTGCAAGTGGATATTGCATCTTTAATTGTATTCTTTTTGGACAGAATTGCAAATTTCCACAGTGACCAATGCAAACCTAGTGAAAATAATTTTGGATCTGTCATAAGTAATCAGAATTCTAGTCTGATGATTTTTGGTCCACTTTGGCCACCTTTTAATGTGACGGTAATTGAATTGTAAGAGGAAATTTGGGGGGCTTTAAAAAAAGTAATGCTTGACCCAGGAATGCCTGTCAGGCAAATCTAAGTGTGTATTGAAGCTGCCTAAACTGATCTCTTATAGAGAGAGGCAAATTCCAAGTGTCCTGGATCTACTTCATTGGTAATAACATAACTAATTTGAGTTGCTTTTTGTGTCTAGTGCCTAATTTTTTTTTAAGTAAGACTATTACAGTTTTGGTTTGTCAGATAATCGCTGAAAGGAAAACAGTGAGATTATAATGCAGTTTCACTGGATCCTGGTTGCTGAAGTGTGTTTTCACTGTAAGATAAGCTTATGAAGTACTGCCCAAGCTAACATAGTAAATCTTTCTCAGAAAACATGTCTTTGCCTAGGGTGGAAATACTGAATGGTCATTGGATAACCACTGCAGTAAAGGGGTCAGAATAATTCATTTTTAGTTTGGCATAATGCAAGGAGTTTCTTCCCACCTTCCCTGCACAAAATCCTGCTCCTCTCACAAGTTAACTCTCCTTTAGGATTGCCTCCATGCCTCTGCCCTGTTGTGGGAGATGTTTGTATCTCCCAGCTCAGATCTTCTTGACCACCAGTCTCTAGTGGGGCTCTGTTACCTCCCCTCTCTGCTCAGCTTCACTGGAGGGGAGGAGGATGTGTAATGAAGGAGAGGGACTGTCAGAGGTGTATTCAGGGAAATCAGGTATCAGACTCTCCTGGCAGATTATTGCTGCTGTGGCTGAGGTTCCTGTGCAGTAATTTGACAATTGAGCCAGGTGGACATTGGAGCTGGGCAGTTGTTTCTTCTGAGCTGGATGTTTTGTCACAGGAATTCCTCATGGCTGGTGCTCTCCTGCTGTAGACCCCTGAGCATTAGATGTAGCCCTTGGTACCAACAGAATTTTGACTTCTAAAGGAACAGCTACAAGCTATAGGGAAGTTCACATCTCTTAGCTCCAGGAGTACAGAGTTCCTCATGTCTCTTCTTCCCTGTCCTTTGTTTCAGGAGCATTCCCCCTTAGTGAATGTGTGTGATGGCATTTAAGATACTGAAGTTGGTTTAAAAAGATGGATAAGAAGTAGTAGATGGCTGGGATTAGCTTCCTTTTTCCTTTATGTTGATGGAATAGTTGTAGATCCCAGACTCTGCCTGCTGGAGTCTCTCATAATCCCAGGATTTTTTAGGAAGGATGCTGAAATTGAAGAGACTGCTGAAGAAGATGGCCAGCCAAAGGCCCCTGGTTGATGCTGGCCATGGAGGAAAAGGCGAGTTATATTGTGCCACAGTGGGAATTTAGGTGCTTTCTGGTATCTGTACTGGGTTCACATGGGTCTCATCTTCAGCAGGATGGGCAGCAGTGCCCCAGCCCTGAATGTTCTTCATCCCAGGCAAAGGAAGGCCTGGCCACCCGTTTGCTGTGCTCCCTGTGATAGCTGCATCCTCGTGCTCCTGAGCTTTTGCATGTGTGTATGTGTTACTTCCCCAGGACATCACTGCTGGCTTCTTTTTGACAGAGAAAACTGCTTCAGTGAAAATTTCCAAGTGACTTTTCGGAGCGATGGGATTTGGAAGGATACGTGGAAAAAAGGCAATGCTAACAAGGACATGTTCCTCACGTGACTCAGGGTGCTTTTTTCAATCTTGCCTGCTGGACCTTGAGTCACTGCTGATGTTCTGCTGTGCTGGGAGAGCAGCAACTGCAGCTGTTGCTTTTTTCCCAAACATGTTTAGGTCTGGTTTCTCTTCCCATCAGTGTGTGCTGTTCCTTGGGGAGAGTTCACTCCAGTAAAGCCCTGGGCTTGTGGCAGGTGTGCCTGGAGGCGTGGCCTTTGGAAGGCTCCCAACTTCCTCTTGTCCTCTGCCCCATCCAGTGTTTCTTTGTTCCAGATCATCCTGTTCTTTGCCCAGGCTGTCTTTATGATTGACACAGCATAAACTGTTAACTGATTGCTTGAAAATTTATAAGAAAACAAAATGGCTCCTGGCTTTCATGCTTTGCTGAATGATTGCCCGGTATGACCTTTAGCTGGCAGAAACCTTAGAGGAGATAAGTAAATGAGGTAACCTTGGTATCCTCCACTTCTTAAACTGCTTACAAATATCCAAACAATTTTTTTCCCTACCTTGTTTGTCACCATGAAACTCTGGGTTCTTTTATCCTTTAGTAATGCTGGTTTTGGCAAGTCTGAGTTCATTTCAGTAAAAGTAAATCAGAAATGGTTTTATTGCTTCTGTTATTGGTGCTTTTTTTAGGAAAGTAGAATTTTATTTAAACCCCTGAATACCTGTTCATTCTCCTCTCAGTCTGGCTAGCAAGTCAATGAAGATAAAATAAGAGTGAAGTCACTTAGAAAAAAGATCTCTGGGGAGAGGAAGAGCATATCAGAGGCAAAGCTGAGGATAATTAGCAGCATATGAGAACCAGAGTTTGTCATTAGAACAAAGCCGTCGTTGTCAAGTGACTGCTGGGGTAACATTGCCTGAAGGCAGCGCAGGCCCTCTGTGGGGGCACAGCCATCTGTGAACGTGCCCTGGTGATGGTGGGGCACAGCCAAACCCTCGGGGAAGCTGCTGCCCCACTGCCTCCCTGGCTTCCCGAGCGCCAGTCCCGACACCCGGCACTGCTCCGCTGCAGCCGCCCCTCCATCCGTCATGTCACCAGCAGCCTCGTCCAGGGGCTCTGTGGGACAGATGGGCGTCATCTGGGGGCCAGGGTCTGCGTGTCACCACAGCGCTCCTGCAGGCTTTCTCGCATGGGTGAACGCTGTTGGCCTCCTGGAGCACAGACCTCCACAAAACGTTGCTTTATCTCGTGTCTTCTAAAGGAAACAGTGACAGCAACGTCCCTTGAAACTTGCAGTCGGTGCCATAGTCTCTCCTTAGGAAAGCAAGATTTCTTTTGAACACTCTGAGCCTGATTTTAACACGTGTGCTCGAGATGGATGTGATTGCCATACAAATGGAAAAAGTCAGCTGTCTCCCATGAGCCCTCAAGACAAGTGCATGTGGATGCTTCCATCCCAAAAATTCTGGCAGAGCAGTAACCACAGGCTCTCAGCAGGGATTCAGCTCAAGAACAGCCCAGTCCTAGCCTTCTCCATGGCAGAGATCACTTTGAATGTTTGTAAACATTAAATGCCAGACATCTGTAGCAGATACTCCCAAACTAACATACTTGAATATTTGAAAATTGCAAGCTAGAAATCAGTTCACACTCGATTTTAGTATTATCAGTGTCTGGTCCAGAGATCTCAAGGGAAGGGAGCCCTTGATCATCTGTAGTGATTACTTCATAAGACTTTTCATAAGCCTGATCCACAGCTGACGAGGGTCAGCTTAGTAGATACGATTTCAGTTTCAAAGATAAACATACATTTTATAACCCTTCATAATGTTTTTACAGGAAATTAAATAATAAATGAATATATGTAGTTAAAAGACTGCTTATGTAACATTAATGACTTCAACTAAGAAATGCCACAAAATTCTTATCCCTTAGTATTTAATAAACAGAACATGTTTTCTACCACTTTTTCTATTATGACTGGCACAGTTCTACTTACAAAGTTGGGATTTACTTTGATTTTTGTTGTTTTTCAGCACATCTGCATGGTAAGTGAACATATATCTGCTGTCTGTTGTAGTCCAGAGAAATAATAATTACTTCATGCCTGGCAATTCTAACACCTTAGAGATCTTTTTCCTTTCAAATAAGTCTACTACGTGCATTTTGTATTGTACTTCAGAGCAAAGACCCAAGACAATTTGTCATGGAAATGTGCTACAGTAACTGTCCTGTGTGTTTGATGCAGGGAAGGCTGCTGGGGTCACTGGTGTGCACAGAGCAAAGCAAGATGATGCACCCAAGGTCAGTGATCCAAGGCTCCTCCCAGATGAGTTTCTTCAAAGAACAGCCAAGGTAACTCCATGAAAAGTGACAAGTGAGCACGTGTGTGCTCCCAAAGGCTGAAGGAGACCAGCCCTGGCCTCCCTGTAGCCTCCATCTGTTGATCTTTGAGTCTCATTCTCCATTCAAAGAGAGTAATTGTCCAATCTGATAAAAATCAAGTGACTTGTTATTTTTACCAATTATCCTAGGTTAAATTCCCTTTGTTTGTCATGCAAAATTACTTAGCAAGATTCAGGAAAAAGATCGGATACTAATATGAGTGTCAGGATATCCAAAGTTGTCAGAATTAATTCTTACACACTTTGGAAAGGCTGCTAGTACTGTTGATTTGAGTCAATCTCTGAATGTTAAGAGACCAGAAAAGGCCTGCTGGGTCAGACTGGGTCAGGTCTCTTCCACGTGTTGTGCTTTCCCTTGCAGCCTCTGATTCTGGGCCTGTTGTTGGCTGGGCTGCTCTGGTCTCATCCAATGTGGCAATTCCAACACTCAGAATCGTGCAGAGGTGCAGCTCCTGAAAACTTCTGGAAGGACTCTTCTGTATAAGCTTAGGAAATCGGCTATAATGTTTCTGTTATCCAGTGATTTATTATGGTCTACAAAAATATAGCCTGGATGAACACCTCTCTGGAACAATTATTTAGTGATATTGTAATTTATTATTCTTTTCAAAGCCATCTTGTGTAAAGGTAAAATAACCCCTAACTTCAGAAAGCACAGAGGGAAGGAGAGCACTGCCAAATTCCCAACAGCACATCCTTTCCTGTGGTTAGCATTGGATCCGCCAGCGGCACCGTTTTTGGACTGGCCTGTTCTGTGCTGACTGTTGAAATCACAGGCCGAGAATACAAATGAAAGATTTTACAGGAGTTGCTTGTATTTTGTGGCTAATTCCCTGCATTTGGAAGCATCTGCTTCTTGTCTGGTTTTGTTCTATAATCAAGAAAATTGCTGTAGAGAGCTAGCACTTGGAAAGCACTTAGCTCTTCTATAGCCATGAGCAAGATGGCAAGGAAAATACATTGTAAATAAGTACTCAGTTAAAAAATGCACACACGCATATACACATGCAGGGAAAACAAGATATAGACCTTGTGACTTTTCCAGATCCTCTGCTAAGCCTTTGTGTATCCTTATTCTGCTAAAGAAAGTAAGTTTCTCTGAAGGTATTAACTGTAGAAACTTTTGCCTCTCCCAGGTGGTCTGTATTTTGGAAAAGAAGCATTCTCGAGCAGCTACAGGTTTCATCAAACTTCTGGCTGACAGGAACAGTGAACTCTTCAAGAGGTGTGCCATGTTCTCACCTGTGGACCACAGAGTACCGAGGGTCTATGTGCCCTTGGCTGATTGCCCTCCAGACTTCGTGGCCAAGCCTGAGGCCTATTCACAGATGCTCTTCATCTGTCGCATTGTGGACTGGAAAGAAGACAGCAACTTTGCATCAGGGTATGTGGCTGCCTTCGGAAGTAGAGATGACTGAGACTTCTAGTTGGAATTCTTGTTTTCACTTAGTTTGGTACAAACAGTAGAGACAGAAATCTGTTAACAAGCTGCTTGTCTTGTGTCCCTCTGGTGGATAAATTATGTTGAGATGAAGGACAGCTCACCACTAGGTAATCTCATAAATGTTAGTTTCTTTGAGCACTTGCTTCAGTGTGCTGGTGCATCACAGCATTGATGAGTGCATGGTCTAGGGGGAACACACGTGCTCAGCCTGACCAGCACAAGCACCATGGGGTGCTGGCAGCCTTCCTGTCTTTCCGCCCTGTGTGGAAGAATAGTACACAGTGTACAGACATTTCGCTTCTGCCAGGGGAAGGTCCATGGCTGTGAGGCTCATCTTTAGTTTTTGCACCTTTACTGGTAAGAATTAGAAAGAAGCCACAGATTGTTGTGGTTTAAAGGTTGCATTGGTTCAAGGAGGAATAGTAGAAATCAAGAGAAGGTTCATCCTCCTGAAGTATGTGAGAAGGGTGTTGCACTCTGTGTGTTTCATCAGGCACTGTAAAGTCATCACTGTCCAGAGTTCAAATTGCTGGCACTGCTGTGAAGAAGGAGATTTTAAGCCAGCGCTACACAAGTGGCCTGTGCTGGGCTGGATCCCGATTGCAAGTTCATTTTGCCTTTCCATGAAGAAGACAGTAGTTTTCAGCATTTTCATTCTTTTCTTTGGAACAGCTGTAGTGTGCCAAACTCCCACCTGGAGTGGCCACACTTCTGTTGAATGTTTCTATTGAATGGGCTTCAGTAAGAAATGGAGGATGTTGATCAATCTGCTCAGTTATCTTGGGAATACTTAGTAGTCCTGGTTTAGCTGGCAATCCAGAGTAGGGAACTCTGTGGCAATACTGTGGTCAGATTTTGCAGGTATGGTATCTGGATGTAATCTAGAGCATGTGCAGTAGTGGGAGTTGTTCATAAAGCTCAGCTTTTCTCTTCCCCTTGCAAAGCAGTTTTGATAGGGTGGCACAGCCCATGTACAGCTATCAGCACTGCAGATTCGGGAGTCCTCAGCTCAAACTGCTGGTAAAGCTTAAAACTTAGAGAAAACTTTGTTAAGAGCAAGTGTGTTGGCACAGATCTATCAGCCGTAGAACTAAAAGTAAACTAAGCTGAAGTCCCAATTTCACAGAGTTTATCAGTTGTAGCTGTTTTGTGTGCCCTGTAATAGCAAGTTTCATGTGTACTCCTTGAGAGCCACGTGAGCCATGAAGTCACTCCGTGTTTCCTAGATAAACTGCAGTGCATGAACTACAGTGGCCTCCCTTTGAGCCCCACTTAACTAGGGTCTGGCTGTGCTGTGAACTTCACTGTGAATAAGTTTCTTGCTGGCAGAGATTTTCTTTGTCTTCTTTGACTCCAACTGAGAAAAGACTGGAGAGTGGTTGTACTGCTTGGCTTCTTGTCATGAACAACCCCCCTCTTCAGCAGAAACAGGGGAAATTAGGAGGATGGGCTAGTATCTTTTTTATTGGCTGATGTGTGTGTCTTTAATCTGTACTTCTGACAATTTTGGATATTCTCATCTGTCTGGTTTGATCGTTTCCAAGATGTAAAGGGTGTTGTCAGGAAAGAAAATGTTCATGATTGTCTTCATACAGTCGTTTCCTCTGGGAGTTGGTTGCACTTCACTAAGTGCCTTGTGGAGATGGGAGCATAAAACCTTGGTGACCTCTTTTGTTTTTAGCCATAAATAATGCTTGTTTAAACACTGAAAGACAAAGAAACCTCTTGAAGGTCCCGAAAGATTCTGTTTGCTTTTGGGCTCATTTATAAGCTAATTTATAAGCCATGTTGCCTTGTTTATAACAAGCTGTGTTGCTGGCCATGGCTCCCCTGAATGAGAGAAGAGCAGGTGACCTGCAGCTCTTTACATGTTTTATTTTCTGAACTTTTTTGTGCACCCCTTAGTTCTGCCCACAAAGTTTCTGATAGACCTTTGGCACCACCACCATGGTTTTGAAGGTGTCTGGTCTAAGAGCCTGTTGGTCATCGTCCTGCACTGTCTGCTGGCAGTGTGACAAGGGAAACTCCCTCCAGAGTTGGCAGTCATGTCCCGTGGATGCCTTGGGTGTTTCTAGGTACTCTCCATCCCACAGCTGAGCTCTCCCAGACTGGTCATGCACCTTCCTCCTTCCTCATCTTTCCTTTTCCCTTGGGAAGTTCAGTGCCAGGTTTCCAAGCACAGTTAATGACACAGATTGGTCTGCACAGTGACGTTGTGTGGCTGGAGAAGTGGGATGCCCCAGCCGAGAGTTTGGTGGTGGTGTTGGCCACCCAGGGTGGTCACCTGCACAGGGGCAACCTGAGAGTCCCCGGAGGTCTCCTTGGGGAGAGGGGTGCGTTTCTGTGTCGTGATTGCCACCTGGTGGTCACCAGCATGACACTGTCACCTCCAAAGGCCACCCTGTCACCCCGATTATGCTGGGAAGGAGTGAGGAGGAGCTCATGGCTCCAGGTCATGCTGGCCATGCCCTGAGTTGAGCTGCTGTGCTCCCTCCTGCATGTGAAGTGATTTTGCCTTGGCAGTGAAATGCTGTATAACTGTACCTGCTTCAGGTAACAGGTGTAAAGCAAATTAGCTCCAAAACATTCTCCTTTTCTAGATAAATATTACAAGTGCTGCCACGTACTGTTATTTTCTGGGGACCTTTTTCGGTGTTGGAGTGCAGGGTTGTTTGGAGTATTAGTCCAGACATCTCTGCACTTTTGCAGATTGTTAAGGTGGAATTTTTTTTGTCCCTGCATGTGATGATGGATGAGACTATTGAAAAAAACCAACTAATAGAAAAGCGGGGAATCACTGACTCCCTCTTTGTCACATGGGGCTTGTGGCCATTCTAGCTCAGGGTCTTACATATTGATCTGTCAAGGTGACAAGATTTGTTCCAGCTTTTGCAATAAAATGAAATGTTGCAGGGTGTTATTTCACTTGCTGCTGTTTCCAAAGCCATCTGAGTGTCTCTAGTTCTTTTCATCTCTGGCATTTTATTGTGTTTTTTTTTTAAATTCAAAGATGTATTTTGTGTGAGAGGAAATAACAAGATGCCTTGGATAATTTGCTTTAAGGCTCAAGGGAAGGTCCAATCCCCTCAACAGAGCAGTGTAGCTCTGTTGAAAAAACGCCTTCTTGCAGATAGGAGTGTCCCTCAATAAAGCTTTGTTCCCTTGGCACAACTAATCACCGTGTGGGGTGGCCCCATGTGTGTTGGGAGCACCGTGCTGCTCCTGTGCTCCGATGGGACGTGGCCTGGCAGCTGAAGGGAGGCAGCTCCGCGCTGTGGGGCAGGGCTGGACTGTGCTCTCTGGCGCTGGGGTTCTGTGACACAGCTCTCTGTCGCTCTGATGCTCAGCCCTGCAGCCCTGTCACCATCTCCACTCGCACCTGTGGCCTTCATCAAGCCTGTGCAGCTCTGTCTGTGAGCTCCAGGCCCTCGGTAATGGGAGCACCCGCGTGGAGCTTCTCTGCTGTCACCTCTCCTGTACAAGCTTTCTTAAGGAATGGTGGCTTTATGTGTGGGATGTCCTCCTGCTGCTGAAAGAAACCCTCTGTGTACAATGACTGTGGACAAGTTTGCTCCAGGAGAAACTGAGCAACAGTGTTAAGTTCCCAGTGGAAGTTATTCACTCCCATTTGGGAACCTGCCTGGCCTTTCAAGGGAAACAAGCCTTACGTAATCCTGTGTTGTCTTTTTGGAGAGTTCGTATCATATAACCTTAGAGCACACTGGCCAGTTTCAGCTCAGTGAGTTGAGGGGTAGTGGAGAGAGCTCAAATGTTCCTAGAAATAGGTGGCTGAATAGATGTGATCCCTTGCCTCATGAGAGGGAAGGTGGCAGCATGAGGGTGGCTCTGCCCCAGGTGCACATCCCCAGGTGGCAGGTTAGACTCTGATGAGTGGGCACCTTGGAGCAGTTCAGTGATCTTGCAGCTATGGCTGATTTGGAGAAATACCTTGTTCTGCCCCAACCATGGCAGGTTCCAGTCAGTGCACGCTACCACTATGTCTGACATCAGTCCAGGGGTATTCAAAGAATTCTAGGTAATGCTTCGCCATCAGTGTCACAGAACAGAAATGCTTACGTCTGTAACCATTGTAACTTTGTTTTACCTTTTGACATTTAAAAGAAAAGAGACACTCGCAAGCCCGGGGTGTCATAGACACCGTGACTCCCTGGGAGTGAACGTCTGAGTGCTGCTGGGCCCAGTGCCTCTGGTTGTTTATAAGCCTCTTGAACTATTCTTGCTACCCTTGGTGGCCGCAGAGCCCCAGGAGTGATTTTGCAGCCTGGCTGTTACTCCAGGGCCGTCGGTGATCCTATATGCATTACCTTTGATCACATGCTGTCCTGTCAGATTTTGCTCTGATGCAAGTCATCATGCCTGCGTGACTGTAACATGGCCCCAATTAAAGTCGGTTATACACTTTTTATTTCAAGGTACTTGGGAAATGTTCCCTGGAACACTGTAAATCAAATGTTAATTACTATTAAAAAATATTAGTCCTATATCAAACCTCTGGGTAAACCCCTTATGGTTCATAATCTAATTTCAGTAAACGGATCAAGAGGAACATGGGTTTCAAGACCGAGCTGGAAAGCACTCTGGCATTCAGAGGTGCTTTCCATGGCTTGTCCTGCAGATGTCCAGTCGCCCTCCCGGTGCACTTCCCAGATCTGCCCTGCCAAGAGAAGGGGCACCTAAGACTCAAGTTCTTGACATCTCTCCTGGGTAGGGCAACGTGTCCTCTCTTTTCCTGTTCTGTTTTTTTCATCCTTGGTGGTGCTGGTGGGCCTCCGGACCCACCAGTTCGTCCTTGCTCAGTCCCAGCTCTGCAGCAGACGTTGGAAATGAAGTGGTGATTTCTCTGGTTTATTGTTACTGCTGAGAGAGAGGGAGATAAAACTGATGCCTCATTTATTTACATTAAAATAAGGATTAGACTGGGACCCAGCTGCAGGAACAGAGAACTCAGCCACGATGCCAAATGCGCACGTATTTCTGCCATACAGTTTGTACATAAAATTGAAACAATAGAGGGAAATATCTTTTATCCTTGTTTTCATTTTTATTTTAAAGCTAGACGATGTGAACTCTACAATTTACCACACTATGAAGCAAACAATCCTTTCCAGCATATTACACAATGTGACAGGTTTATTACACAGCCCTTCCCGTTGTGAAGAAAGAGCTTTGCTCCCATAAAGAAGATGGGCTTGCTTGTACTGAGAGTTTGGGGTTTGTTCTGTGGGTTTATGGCACATTTGAAGCCTTGAGACTGTCTTGCTTGTCCAAATAACAAGTGCACTGTTTTGGCCCCAATTTAGGAAAGTAATTAGTGTCTGTTCTCACTCATTGGAATTAAAGCAGAAGGATCAATATAATGATTGTGTATTTTATGCAGTGGAAAAACACTTATTAGAGTGGCTGTTTCTGTGCTGTGTTATTACCCCTCTCTTTTGTGTCATATTTTGATGGATTCGCCTTAATTTCAGTTGTAATTTTCTTGGGTGAGGAACATTATCTCTATTGACTGTAATGTGCATTGGCCTAATGGCAGTATATTAAAAAATAAAAAATAATTTAACTCTGTGTACTGTAGAGCAATATAAAGGTGAGAAGGGGAACAAGGGGAGCCACCATGTGACATGGGTTCTCACGGGATATTTGTAACCAGCTGGAGGGGGAACAAATGTCTTGCTCCTTTAGAGTCCTGGTTTGCAGTGTCCAGAGCTGAGCCTTGTTTGACACCAGAGCTGTTGGACAGATCCGTGCTGGGCTTTGCACTGGAGCAGATGGAAACTTTCTCCAGGCATAGAGATAGAGCAGCAACCTCATCCACACGTGTGCAGAATACTTTATCAAGCACTGTTAGGATGGGGGGGGACAATTTCCCCTGTCTGTGACTTGTTTCTAGATCACTGGCCCCTCTGCAGTTATCTCTGGGTTCAGAGACTTCTGCTTAGCCAGGAGAGGAGGAACAAATGACTTGGAATGCTGAGGTCCTGGAAGGAGCTTGGAAAATGGTTGGAAAAATGATCTGTGGACATGTCTGTGTGTGTGACTCCTGTAAGGGAGGCAGTGTGGGTTCTTCACACCTCTGTCTTCACAGGGCATCGGTTTGCCCAGGCAGAGATGTGTATTTTTGGGATGAAGAGCAGTGTACTGAGCACCCTGTGGAGCTCTCTGGTATTTGGTGTGAAGCTAGTCTTCATTTTTGGTAGTAGGGGTGAGTCACCTTTTTCAATGGTGAGGAGAAGAGGGAGGGTGTTGAGGGAACCAGCCATGTGTAATGCTAGAGCTTCCTGTTTGGAGGGCTATGCTTTTCTTATCCCTGTTGGATGCATTTTTCTCTAAAATGGTAAACTTTCTTGCCTCTGCAAAAACCTAATAACTTAAAACATCTTCTTCAAATGAGGTATACAAAACAGCCTGATGAGTGTTTTGCATCGCCAGCAGACACAAATCATGATATGCTCTGAATTCCTGCTAAGTCCTCTGCCAAAACTCAGGGAGAAGTGAATGGGTGAAAGAGTGTATTTGAAGGCTCAGCAGCCTCTCTGCGGGGACGGTAACAACATGACAGTGGTAATTACACACTTGAAAAAAACATCCCTTTCTTTCTGCAGGCAGCTGTGCAAAAGTCTTGGGCAGGCCGGAGAGATTGAGCCAGAATCAGAAGGGATCCTGACAGAGTACGGTGTGGATTTCTCTGACTTTTCCCCTGAAGTCCTGGAATGTCTTCCGCAAAACCTGCCCTGGGTTATCTCACCAGGAGAGCTGGCCAAAAGAAGAGACTTAAGGTAACAAGAAAAAGCATGGTCTGACACTCCTTGGGTTGGTGCAGGGTTGTGCTGTTTTGTTTTGCTTTCATCACATTTTGTAAAAGCACTGACTTTATTACGTGTGCCGTGTTATACTTTACCTGTGCTAGAAAGCATAGAAAGAAAGTACTTTTGAAAGTATTGACAAACCCAGAAGGTCAGTTACTTGGAGAAGTATTTTGTGAGGCAAGGAGGCTTTTTCTCAAAAGAAGTGTTGAAAACTGAAAATTTGGTGTTTGGCACCTAATCTGAAAGCTTTATGTTTTTATCTGCAATGTATTGTGTATTCTAGTGGTAGTTTTATAGCGGAGATTTTCTGAATGCCTGGCAGATCAATGATCTGGGACATTGTTACTCTGAGACTTAAGCACAGGTAGAGATTGTCCACCTACCTCACAATAGCCATCCCTGCAACTTAGTGATGCTCCCAACCAGCTTTTGGGAACTCCACAGCCTGTTGAGTCGCAGACGTTGACGTTGTTGGACTACCCCAAACTAATGGATTTGCTAAACTTCTAAGTGTCAGATTTCAGAGACATCCTTACTAGAAAAGATTTAAAGATCAAAGAAAAATGATTTGTTTAGAACCTCACTGTGCAATAAAGGATGATGTAGAAAAACAGTAAATACATTATTAGGACACAGTGTGTTCTACTTCCACCCTTGCTTATCCTGGAGCATCCTGTCTCATTTGGCAGATTCATTGCTGTCTTGTGTAATGCTGAGGTGAAGCAGCCCTATGAGGCTGATTCCTCTGGACACTGCACTGGTACAAGCACCTGCATATGTGCAGCAAGCTCCTCTTCCTCTTCATTTATTGGTGTTACTGGCATGGACTAGCAATTTGAGCAGATAAGCTGATAAACTGCAGCCATTTGTATCCATACCTGCACTCCAGGTGTTACTTTGGACCTAATTTTGCTCTGGAGCCTGCAGCCTCCTTACTGTTTCAGCTTTCTGGATTTCCGCTGCCATACAGTGGAGTAATTCAGCAGAGAATCACACTCCTGATTGACTACTGCTAACACTCAGATACCAGATCCAGACTGTACGCTTCAGGTAGCGTTAAAAAAAAAGGTAGATTTCTTTTTTAAAAAGTCATTTGGAAGTGCTTATTTTTATATTCTTGACTACAGTTCAGTAGCATTCTCTGTTTCTTCTGACCAAGTTCTTTTAAGCAAATAAAGAGCTTGACTTGTCTCCAGTCAGACAGTCAGTTTTGGAAACAAATTCCAAGTGCATTTCTTGCTTTTATTGCTGAATTATTACACTGGGACTTATCAAGGTGATAACAGTTTTGCAGTTAAGCCATTTAAATCCCTCTCTGCCCCTTCCTGACCACAGTGCACACTACAAAGTAGATTTCCTTTTGATCCTCTCAAATATAAACATTTAACAGTCAAAATTTTTAAGACAATTATTTGAGCTTAATTTGCTAATCCTTTTAATGTCAACTGCCACACTGCTGACTAACCAGTCTGTGGTCTAAACACATATGGAGATAACATGAGACTTCTGGTTATGGAAAATAAAATACAAGTGAATCTTCCTTGTTGTTTCCTCACAGAAAAGGGGTTTGTCTACCCAGAAAAAAGATGAGTTTTATTAGTAAATGCAGTGTGAATTGGAGGTATGTGGAATCAGGCTGTTGGGAGACCTGGCTGCCATCTCTGATGGGTGAGACCAGAAGATCTTGAGAGACTGTTTTTGACAAGTCCCAAGGTAGCTTGGCCTTAACTTGGTGTTAGATAGCAGCTTTCATGCTGTCAGCATCAAGTGTGCTGTGGTCTGCAGTGTCCTACAAAGGGCTGGCACACACGGCCCAGGATGGCATTCAGAGGAACACGCCTGAACCCGGCTGGCTGCTCTGGGTGCACACCTGACTTACGCCTTGTTCTCCAGGGGATCTCACACACCTGTCTCTGTGAGTGCCCATCTTTGCTGTACTTTGTGCATGGTGATCTGTCAGGCTTCCTAGATTACTGTACAGTAGCCTGAGAGTATGATATAAAATAAATTACAGTGAAATAAAAACTCGTCTTTTCTCCTAAAACAGCCATGTTAACATTTCCAAATAGCTCATCCTAATTCAGTTTACACATTGCTTGCTTGACTAGAGTAAACACATGTTAGAGTTTAGCTTAAAGCACTTTCACCTCTAGTAAATCCTCTGCAGTTCTGTAACACAGGGCTGTAAATTTTCTAGTGTCACGCATAGAAGTTGTGGGATTTGGAACTGAGACCCAAAAAATGTCTTGTATTTTCATGTGTTTCCTCTTTCTGAGATAACCTTTCCTTGTTTCCTTTCATCTTGGGAAATGACCCTTTCCTCCTCAAAAGGCAGCTTGTGTGTTCTGCTGACGCAGTGTCCCAGGTGTGGTCTGGGAGTCAGAGTATGGAGCTTGGAGAGAGGGGCTCTGCACCGGAGGCGTTTGTGAGTGTGGTTATAGACGAAAGTGAGACAGTGTGTTTCACCAAGCTGCTGGGGCTGGGCAAGAGGGAAAGACATTTTATCCATGCCGTCTTGTAAATATGTTCCTTGATCTTCCTGCAAGTCTTTCAGTTTTACAGGAAGCCTGTTCTTGCCATGCATATTCTGTTTGGATAGCAACTGTGATCTCACCTACACAGCCTGTGTAGAATTGCTTCCAAGAGATCTTTTTTTCCCTTATTTCTCCAGTAATAACTCACAAAGAAAGGTTTACATAATATTTCAATATTACTTAGGGCAGAAAAGATCCAAACTTTGTGAATGGCTTTGAAACAATTTAGCTGGCTTAACACTCTGCTCTGCCACTTTTGCACAGTTTTGCCATGGACATCTGTTTTTCACCTGCATGGGTTTATTTGTAAAATTAGACAAGTATTTCACAGGCATTTACAGTTTACTTTTTTCTAAAGAGCACCCAAAACTTCTAATGAAAAGCACTAGGCAAGTATTAGGTTTTGGCATTGCATCCTGCAGTTGCATTTTACAGAGCATGAAGGTTCATGAAGTATCAGAATGTGTGGTTGAGGAAACTTCTCTTCCAGAGACTTTAAATATGATAATACAGATAGGACTGGAGCTCTCATTTTATTATTCAGGTTGACTGGAATTGGTATTTGTTTCATTAGAAGTTTGAGAAGTATTTGGTTTCTGCTTTTAGGGAAACACTGGAGGATTAATGTCATAGAGACAAATGTTGATGGGTGCAAAGTTTCAACCATTTTCCGGTCTTCTCCAGTGTTAAAACATGTAATTTTCATTTCCTTGTTTGCTTTGGGACAGAATGCAGCCCCTGAAGAAAAGAGGGGTGAGGGCAAAGAAGGAAATAAAAATTTCCGAGGTGGGTGCAGGAGCTGGGGGCAGGGGGAGGAGGAGGCTGTTTGAAGATGTGTAGCCAGGAATCTAAGAAACCCAGAAGCTATTTCTAAGACTCATTCCAAATGTTTCTAATTTCATTCATATCTTTTTGTTTCCTTTACTGCTTAACTGGGACAAGAAACTAAAGCCAGGAAAGTCCAATCATAGTGGGAAACAAAAACCTAAATATTGGAGAGAGAAAAAAGGCCATTCTTTGCAGAGCAGTTCTGCCTTTTGCTTGTCTCCCATTGTTGGTGTTACTGTGGAAAATGTATAACATCACTTTTTTGGAAAGTGTTAGAACCTGTTCAAGTAGAGATGGTTTATATAGTCTAACATGGAAGAACTAGAGGATATCTATTTCTTTACCATTTGCCTAATAATAAGTGAGCCTGTTGACCTCCGCTGGACTATTACAAATGTGAAACTTGGCACTCAAAATTGCTTGCTCTAAATTTTCCAGTTGCTTTCTCTTTTTCCATTTGATGTCATCCTGCCAACTAGTGATTTTATTATTATAAACAGGACATTGTATTCACTTTTAAGAAGAAATATGAAGCTGAAGGTAAAATTACAAACTGCAGTTTCTCAGCTGGCAAAATACAAAACAATGAGCTAAAAATACTGAGCAGAGAAAGGGTGCTGTGGCAGGGAACTCTGGAATATCTACAAGATGGATTTGTTCTGAGGAGCAGAAACTGACTGACTTCAGCCGAGCAGGGCTAAACTCCTGAAAATCGTCAGGTGGTTCAGCTTGGAAGGCACCTCTAGAGATCATCTACTCCAATCTCATTGTTCAAAGCAGGGTTAGCTAGACCAGGCTGCTCAGGGCTGTGCCCAGTAGGGGTTTGGATAGCTCCAAAGATGAAGATTCTACAGCCTCTCTGAGGAACATGTTCTGGGGTTCAGAAAAATGTATGCTTTTAACCTTCAAATAGATTCTCCTGTGTTTTGTGCCAATTGTCTGTTGTTCTGTTGGATACCATTGGAAATTGTCCTGCTGTCTTTTTTACTCCCTACATCAGGTTGCAAAGATTCACATTGCAAAGATCTCCTTGCCTGAGCCTTCTCTTCTCAAAGCTGAACAGTCCCAGCTCTCTCAGCCTCTCGTTGTAGGCTGGGTGCTCTGATTCCTTAATTATCATGAAAGCCCTTCAGCAAACTTGCATCAGTATGTTGATATCTCCCTGATGCTGGAGAGCCCAGGACTGGACACAGCACTCCAACTGTGGTCTCACCAGTGCCAAGCAGAGAGGAAGGATTGAAGAAATGCATCCTTTGGCCTTCTGGCAACACCCTTCCTAATGCAACCCAGGAGGCTCTTGGCTGCCCTTGCTACAGTGACATATTGTTGGTTCATGTTTAACTTGTCCATCAGGACATCCTTTTCTGCCAAGCTGCTTTCCAGCTGGTTCTTCCCCAGGTGCACAAGGTTATTCCTCCTTGTGTGTCTTTTTCCCTTTGAGCTTCATGAGATTCCCATCAGACCATTTCTCTGCTGAGGCCCCTCTGAACGGCGGTGTGACTGGCTGTTCTCCCACAAGGCTAAAAGGACAACAGACTGGGGGACAGCCAGGATCCACTGCTTTGGCAGGAGACAATTAATGCTCACTTGCTTCCCTTGCAGGCCAGAGTTACTGAACTTTGCTCTTGCAGGCAAATGAATGCAATGAAGCTTTCAGTTAAAATTTGCATCTCGGTATTTGAGCATGTGACCTCAATTGCAGCTGATCCAAATTGTTGAAAGCCGAATTTGTAATTTCAGCTGCCCCTTCAGAAATGTGGCATCCTTCCTTTGGCTGACAAGGGAAGAAGAGCAGAGATGCTCTGCTGTGTCCATCTCCCCACTGGGGAGGGAAGCTCTGCAGCACTGTTGGTACCTGCACTGCAGCTCTACTTTCCATTTATTTCTGTCTCGAGGAGTGTTACAGCTGGTAGCAGGGATTACCAGTGTGTATAGTAAGGATTTGACGGCATGGTCTTTGCTGTAGATGCCCTAGGAAATTATTGGCTGATAAAATTAGAGGTGATGGTAAAAATGGCAGCCTTGAGCTGTGCAAGGGGTGTTGGAGGAAAGCAGTCAGCCTCTGAAACAGATGTCTTTCCAAGGCAGGTGGACGACTTCAGTTAGAAATGAGTGCAGGGCAGATAAAACATCGTTAAACAGCTTGTTTCCTGGAGATTTTCCACTACAAAAAGCTAGTGGTAAGTAGAGCAAGTCTTACTCAGCTATAATAGGTTATGTAGAAATGCTCTGGTTTCTGATGGAAACTGAGAAATGACTTGTTTAGCAAATGTATAAGCAACATTGCTACAGAGCTGACTGTTATCTTGGAGTGGAATGGAGACACGAAGAGGGCCAGATTATGATCTCTGTTCTCTCACTGAGCTGTTCTGTGACTAATTAAATGTTCTCCATAGAGAGATGCATTGGATTAGATACATAGGTGACATACAAAGGATTACTCAGTGGTGTCTAAGCATATCAGATCCAATTCCTCTATAATAGGATTGATTCCAGAATTTGGTGATAGTGACTGTACATGCTCTTGGTACCTCTGCTCTCCAGGCAGTCTGGGCAACTGTACCATTCTTGGACTGATGAGGAGAGCTCATGTTAGCTCCATTCTCTGCCATTAGCTGAGTAATTAAAACTCTTGAGTAAATATGCTCATGATGCTGTTGTCAGTGATGTGATTCAGCTCCTTGCTTCTGGTTGGCTTCTTTTGGGCCTCTTCTCCGTTTTCATAACATTTTCTACTACAATATAGCTACATCAATTGTGATGACCCTGTTTTGTACAGAATGCGGCATGATCTGTGCTCTCAGATGCTGTTACCAGTGCCTGGTGTAGGCACAGGGCAACTTCACCTGTGTTTTTCTTTGTAGGAAGGTGCTTGTGATCATTGGAAGTGCAGGTTCAAGCAGAAGTGGTGGTGTGTGGTTGGATAGGATTTTTGCTTTCTGGTCTTGTAGGCCATCACACCTAACCTTGCTTTGTTAGAAATCTGTTTAGTTGTGGAAAACAGTAATAACTTTTGCACCTAGGTTGTTATACATATGGTCTTGTTCTTGCCTGGATACT
This sequence comes from Platysteira castanea, assembly GCA_013397175.1. NCBI lineage: Eukaryota > Metazoa > Chordata > Aves > Passeriformes > Platysteira > Platysteira castanea. The sequence goes on along the minus strand of VYXC01001553.1, from coordinate 561,304 downwards.
TATTTTATGGAGAGAAGTGGAGGGAATAACAGAAGGAGATGAGGATAAAATCTTAAATAAGTTTGACGGTGTCTCTTTTTCTGGCTAGAGTCCATTGGATCTCAAGGAGCAGAGGAAAGGTCCATACCCTCTCATGTTTATGTATGTTAAGTGGTGCAGTTCAGGTGTGCCAAATACTGCCTCTTTACTTGATATCACAGTGCTTTGCTGGTGTCCTGCTCTCACTACAGGTCAGATAGCACAGGGTGGACAAGAGATGAAGTCCTGGTGTCAACCCAGGTATCTGTCTCTGATGTTGTAGATGAGGAAACCCAGAACTACTCCAGTCAGTGAGGTGGTGTATCCCTGCTGTGGTATTTCAGGGCTGATCACTAGGACAGGCTGGTCATTACGAGGAACAGTGTTTTACTTGTGGTTCTACTCTGATGGAGTGATCTGAAGCATGCTTTAACCTGTCCATCTGCCCTACTTTTTGGGTGATTGGATCTTTTTTTACCAGGTTATTCTCAGCTCATTCCATAAAAAAATCCAACAACCCATAAATCATAATAGAGATGGCCCAAAATGCAAGTGCATGAGGCAGAGCTGTCCTGGAGATATCACAGCGTGGATTAGAAGTGGGGCAGTCTGGAAAAGACTAGCAAAAATATTCTGGGAGATAAGGGATTGATTTACAAGGAAGGATTAACTGTTCAATGTGTATCTGCCAACACTGAAACTAGAAGTTTGTGAAAGATATAGTAGTTGATAGTTAAAAATATGTGGACCAAAATGAAAAAATGAGAATCATTTACGATGGTGGGAAGATAGAAAGGGGTATTATGAGGACAAGGTAAAACAAAGAGGAAACCTTTCCTGCCCAACCCAAAATAGACTTTAGTGTAGACTGCTAAAGAAAGAGCTGGAAACTCCATCACTAAAGATGCTTGATACCATGCAGGAGAAAGTCCTTGCAAATGTATTGTCATGAATAGCCTGGCTCTGACCTATGGGGGCTGGATGACCTAATGTCTCTTCCATTTCCAGCCCTGTGCATCTATGATTAGAGTAGTTTATATAATGCAAGTGCATTTTCAATTACACTCTGCCTTCTTGCGTGGGATAGTGGTGGTGCAGAGAACTCATTATATTTGTGGCACAATTACAGCATGACTTGTAGGAAATACTGCTGGTACTTGGCCTCCCAGAGACTCTGATCTCGTTTATAAATATATGTTGGCTTTTCAAGCCATATAGGTACGCTATAAGACTGCAGTGCTCTTTTATTCTGTCTTCCCCCTTACTTGGAGGCCATGAATATGGAGGGAATAACAGAAGGATAAATACAAGGAATAATTGATTCCTGTTCGGCAATCCAGTGAACAGTCCCTGGTGAAAATGTAAAAGTTTATTGTTGTAGATGTGTAATACACCAGGAGTCATTGTCAGCTGCTCTTTTGGACTGAGGTCTGTTTTCTGAACCAGAACAGGACATTAGCTAAAACATAAACACAGAGACATTAAAAAGAATAGTGCTGGTTTGAAGTTGGGCTTTCAATGCATTTTGTGCTCTGCTGAGTTTTTGTGGGGCTTGTAACACTCAGTGTTTAGAGGGATTAGTTTTTGCTTCCAATTATTTTATAATTTTGGTTCATTTTGAAATTTATGCACAATGCTGAAAGAGTTTTGTGCTGTGTCAAGTATCTTTGTCAGTCTGTTACAGGGCATTCAGAGTACCATTAGAGATTTGTCAGGGTACTTCTCTTGCAGGCATATTTAAAAAATATATTCCTTTTAAGAGGCTGTCTTGGAAGCAGCCACTCTTGGGTTTTAACTAAAATCTGCCAGCATCAAGTGTGACAAATGTGGTAGACACTACAAGTAATAAATGTCTTTAGGAGTGGGATGTTGAAGTCTCTGAAATGCTCAGGCACTGATTGGTCTCTGAAATTTCTCTTGGAGAAAGGATACTTCATCCCCATTTGAGTGATTAATATTGGCGGGATGGGTCCCATGCTTATTGGCACTTTGTAACAAACCTCCGCCGACACCATGGTCAAACTGGGTTTATTTGTGATTGAAGAATGAGATTGATTTTTGTGGTTGCCATAACAATTGGATTGTTGCGTGAAAAAATGTTAGTAGCATTCACTGGAGTGAGTTGACAGCTCTAGGATGCCTGTTCCCAAATTGAAACAACTGTTTCCAGCTCTGAGAAATGATGTCTGCTTAGCTTTTGCAACATGGAGCTCAGCAGGGTCTTAGAAATGACCTGAGGAGCTTAAAGATTCTAAAAGTGCCTTTGCTATGCTTAATTTTAAAATGCCAACTTTGAGCTGGAGTTAATAAGGGTAAACCAGGAGGCTGAGCATTCACTCCCACCAGGCTATTGTATGTATTCACAAAGTGGAGAGAACAGGACAATCTAAGGAGTCCCTAGAAGAATGTAAATGCACTGCAAGTGTCTAGACATGCAGTCACTTGTACTGTAAATGTTGTAGCACTGACATACTCAAGTTTAAAGAAGGCTTGCACTGCCGAAACTTTAATAAACAAAATGATGGTCATTCCTGTTTCACCTCCAGCTGAAGCAGTCTGGCCTCTGGAAATGGGCTGATGCTTCTGGAAAAGATTCAGCTTGGTGCTTCAGGAGTCTTTGGATGGCTGGAGGGACTGTGGGCCATGGCTGAGCCTGGGGCAGGGGAGGATGTCAGTGTGTAGCTACTGAGCTGCTTGAATCTTGAATGCTGGAATTTACAGGCAGCAGGTTTCAGCCACCTTCAGGCTTCTGGTGTGTTCTTTGTTCTCTTTTGTAGTTGTTTTGCATGTGTTAGTCTTTGTGAATGTCCAGTGAACATCACAGGAGACTGCTTCAATCTGAAAGTTGCCCATGGGAGGGGAGTCAGCATGGGGAGGTAAATAAGGTAATTAAGTTCAGGTGCCTTAATTCTATCAGCTTCCTGAGACAGGGAAGTGGAGAGGGAGGTGCTGATCTCCTCCGCGGTGACAGGATATGTGGAAATGGTTCAAAGCTGCACCAGGGGAAGTTTAGACTGGATATTAGGAAGCATTTCTTTACCAAGAAGGTGGTCAAACATTCTAACAGGTCTCCTAGAGAGGTAGTCAAGGCCCCAGCCCTGTCAGTGTTTAAAAGGCATCTGGACAAAGCCCTTAACTACAACATGCTTTAATTTGGTCAGCCCTAAATTGATCAGGCAGTTGGACCAGATGATTGCTGTTGGTCCCTTCCAACTGAAATAGTTCTATTCTATTCCATTCCATTTCATTTGCTTTCCTTCCATTTCCTTGTATTCCAGCCCCTGTGTCTGGATTTCCCGTTGAACGCCTTTCAGTGATTCCCTGCTCAGACCCTTCCTTAGGTGCTCTGATTTTCTTGCAAAGAATCTCTTTTTCTCTCCCGAGACTTAGCGGTCTGAAATTCTGCCCACAGCCTCATTCCTGGGCAATCCAAGTTCAGACAAATGCCAAAGTCAGGGCTTCAGCCCCAGTGACTTGAGATGGTGGTAGCTGCTGCCAGGACCAGGAGGAGTGGTGCTGTGCATCACACAGGAGCATGGACATGGTTTGGTTGCCAGCTGACTTGTGCTTGTGGTGCCTGGGGTGAAATTCCTCCATGCTCTGCTCTGCCTGGTTCCTGCATAGCTGGGTCATACTTTGCTTCTTGAGGACGCTGCCTCCCACGAAAGGTTACATCAGCTGGTAAGGACATCTTGCTTCATGAAGGGTTTTCTGATGCTATAGTGGGTACATGCAGTTCTCTGGACTGGTATTTCATGGTTGTTGGCGTTTATTAATGGTGAAAATCTGGGCTCCATGTTACAGTTGGTGAGTTGACTCATCTGCATGCTGCTGCTTGGGAAGATCAGGTTATACAGGAGGATCTGTGGGGTGCTGCTTTGTCTACTGTGTACAAAACTGGCACTTCTCTCCAAGCAGCAAGAAAATCGCACTGTTAACACCCAAATTTTGCCCAGCAACTGTTCATGCCAGAAACCTTGCCTCTAATACAGCCTGAGCCCATGGCTTACCATTGCAATGCTTCATCCCAATGCAGGTAGCCTCCCCCTTGAGTGAAGAGTGAGCCCTGACCGCTGGGATTTGTCATCTCCTGGTGTCACAGGTGTTCATATTTTATGGTTAAACTAACTGATATGTTTAATTCTGAACAGTTTAACTGGCAAAAATGAATATATTGTAGCAATCTTTGAGGCACCACCTGTGCAGTGTTTTCTCTGCTGATTCTTGTGAATACCTTAGCATAGATGTATACATAGATGTATGTATTTGCACAAAGTAAAACAAACTGCTGTTGCAGTCCTGTGATCTGTGAACATTTTAATTACCATGACTGTAATTCCAGCTCACCAACAAACTACTTATCTTAACCTCTACTGCTGCACTAGCCATTTATTTTAGGTCCTGTTAAAGGTAAAAAGACTAACTGCTCTGCAGACATGCTTGTCTGCTTTAATTAGTCTTCCTGAAGCTGTGCAAAGAGCAACTGCACTTAATTAGCTTTCCTTAAATTAGGATTGATATACCAGCTTGTATAGGTTGACACTGTCGTTACTGTCTAATAACCTAAGTGCTCTATTCTGTAATTTTTTTTCCCTAGGTGGTTGATTTGCAAGGTGTCAGACAGAGCCAGCTTTAGCAGTGCCCTTGTCACTGCTTTGGGGATAGAGGTGGCTTGGCCAGTGCTGCTGGGGGCTGGCAGGGTCTGGGCACTCTGGGTGGCTCCTGCTTTCCTGACTCTTGCTTTCAGGTCCACCATGGTCAGTGTGAATTGTTCCCCTGATCCTCCCAAAGTCTTGCAGGCATTGCCTTGCTCTGGTGCTTGAAACCTCTAAAACAAGGAGAAGGGAGGAAAGGTTTTGTTCTTCCATTGGCAGAAACTCCACGCCAGAGCAAGTTCACCTCTACAAACCTGCATTAAACATCTGTTTTACATGAAGAGGGTCCTGTAAAAAGTAGACATTTCCACACTGAAATTTTTGTTTTTGACCAGTGCTGGTTCTTAAAGGCACATACTTATCTCCAGTCCTTTCCAGCATGAAGACCAGAAAATATCTTTAACTCTGTGTGTCTCTATCTCTTAAACCATTTTCTTTTAACTGAATTGTGTGTATGTTGGAACAAGTGGACTTAGATCATCTCATTACTTTTACCAAGTATGTTTTGACAATTTGAAATGAATAAACCAGATTTTTATTAGGTGTCATGACAATGAGAGATGCTTCCTTTGAGGCCTTGAAAGAAGAGAGAGAGGGGGATGATCAAGCTCCTTAACCCACAGGGTCACCTTGGTGGCCCTCTAGAAGCTGGAGACACTGCCAATTTGTGTATACCTGTAGTCAGTCAATGCAAATTTGTGTGCATGTAGCTGTGGATTTAAGTAACATCTTTGTCAGCAGGTGCATGAAACATTCTGTCCTTTGTGGTTTAATCAAACAACTTGCTGCAGGCTGGTCATTACTGTTTACAGTCAGAAATGTGGTCTGATCTCTCCAAGAGCCCTTGTCACAGCCTTTGGGGCATTGCACAGCCAGACAATATGATCAGGGCAGGAATTTGAACGGCTCCTTCCTCTTCACAGGGCAGATTTGCCACATAGCTGAGAGCAGTGTTGTTTCTTCACCCAGATGGTTTTTGTCAGCTGCCTGCAGGGTCCTCCCAGAGGTGTGGGTGGGGGGGGCTGGTGTAGGTGCCAAGGGAGGGGACAATTTGCAGAGCAGCGGGCAGGCTGTGCTGCCCACACCCAGCCCTTCCTCCACTTGCTTCCAATGCATTGCCTGATTCTCCAGGATGAGAGACAGCTCTCTGTGGCATCCTGGAGATAAAAGTGATACCACTAGGCCTTGGAGGAAAAGCAGGAGGAGATAGCTGAGAACGTGAGACCGTGCCCTGGAGGAGCAAATGTACAGGGTGCTGCCCTCAGGCTCAGAGCTGCGGTCCCATCATTCCATGGATCCCACATGCCAGCCCTTGGTCCTATGGCCATCTGAAACTTCTTTGGTAATAAAAACTGGAAATATAATTAATCACACTTAATAATGTTGTTACTGGTGAGCCGAATTCACTCAGAAACTTTCATCTAGGTGTAAGCCTGTGTGCCAGGATTATCTCACTGCTGTGGACTTGGAGCTCTGCTTTGAGGTTGGCTTCTCTTGTCCCATTGACTACCTGGCTGTTGGCTCTGCAACGCTTCTGCAGTATCCTTATGCCAAGGAGTATCATTCCTTGTTTTACTTGCTCAGTGACTTTCTTACCTCACCTTGCAGCCTGTGCCCAGGATAAACTGCCTGTGACAAGCTACAAGTCCAAGTCCCTTGAATATTTCTAAAGGAGAAGCAGATCTGAGCATGGTGGTTAAATATATCCCAGCTCGTGAGAAATGCTAAATCAGAATTTGGACCCCACTTCAGCTTTGCATCTGTGAGTTTATGTATCTCAGATGGCTGCGAGCTGTGTCTGTGCCGGCCATTCCTGTGCTGAGACACAGCTCAGAGCTGGCCAGCACATCCCCAAGGGCAGCAGGCTGAGCACAAAGGGAGGCTGGGGCTGCCCCACCAGCCCTACAGGTTTGGACCCTCTGAACTGGGACCACCATTGGCCTCTGCAGTAGACTTGACTGGCCAAAAACATCTCAGTGAAGCAGCCCCTTAGTTACTACCATTGTATAAATGTGGCAAAATATTTGGCATCCCTGTATTTCTGCTCACTTCTATTTAGGGCAGTCTGCAAATATTCACTTTGTTGAAAGCAATCTGCGAATTTTTTAACTGCCTGGAGCTATAATTCGCAATGGGTGGCAGATGCTTGTGGTACCAGGCCCTGAACATCTGGGATAAGCTCTGTATTCCCCTGACAGAGGATCCCACATTCTCTTTGAAGCAGCTTTTAACCTTTTTTCTTGCTCATTTGCTAGATAAAGCAAGCCATTTGTGTCCATTCAGTTGACTCTTTAAAATGAAGTAACTTAAATATTTACTGGATGTGGCTGGGGCGGGGCACTTTATACCCTATGCATTAGTGGGACCTGGTGTAAATATATGCAGGCTGGCACATGTGCATGTCCCATACTGTTTGTAGTAGAGTAGTGTCTGTCTGCATAAGCACAGCTCCCTAAAGAGAGTTGCATGGTGCCCTGGAGTGGTGTTATCCTGAAATTCCGTCCTTAGGTGGAATTTTAAGGAATATGTATTTATGGAAGTAAGATTGTTTGCAAACCTTTAAAAATTGGTTGATTTCTAGTGCTGGCACCAACAGATCAAAGTCCCGGTGTAGTTGAAAGATTTTATATCTTTCAGTGTCACAGTCTCTTAATTTGTTTAGATGCATGCAAAGGATCAGAAACTAACGTGCATCTGGGGATTAAGGCAGTTTTGCTATCCAGTCTGAAAGCCAGCATATTCCGAAAGATTTTCAAAGTCTCAGAAGGCAGTGAATTGGTTTACTGACTTTTATGTCTTTGAAAATCTCCATTTAGTGTGCCTGGTGGAATTACATAAATATATGTTGCCATGTGTCTGACCAGCAGATACCACCCAGAGCATTTCAGTACAGAAGTGGTAGGTCTGCAAAGTTGGGGGCATTGCTCTCACTGAGAGAGCACCCGTACAAAAAGACTAAGACTGTCTAATTCCATGTATACTTGTTCCTTTAAGAGTTTGCTGTGATTTTTTCCCCTCCCATCTTTCCTACCTCGGGAGTAATACCAGTGGTTATGCTGTAAGAAAAATAGTGTGTGTTTGCATTATACATCTCTAGAAGGGAGTTGCCATCATGATATGAGTCTTTCTGTGGCAAAGAGAAAAGAAGAAAAGCAGTGGTCTGATCTCTTCCGTGGCAGCCTCAGCCTATACCATTGTGCTTGGGGATCTTTTAACTAGGGAGGGGCTGAACTTACTCTAAAAGTTAAGATAAAAGCAAAATAAGCCAGCAAACTCATTACTAGTTTGACCTCATTGCTCTTCAGCTCTGGTCCCACATTCCTCACGGTGCTTGTGAGAACTCTGCTATAGTCCAGAGGTCTGGGAAAGAAGCTGCTGTAGGACAGCCTGGGCTGAAGGGAGGCCCTGAAGCAGGATTTTAGGGACTTTTATTTGTTGAGTGTTTCATGTTTTGTGTCTCACTGGTGCCAGGCTCTGCTCTATTAAACATCATGATTCCTGAGTCACATGCTTTATTTATCCCAGCTGTGTGGCCCTAGACCATATCGTGGTCCAGCTTGGTGTGTTCTCAGTGTTCCTGCCACCCACTGCTACAGGACATACATACGTGAGCCTTCCAGGGCAGGCCTGCATATTCCAGGTGCCTCCTGGTACAGCACTTGCAGAAGGATGTTCAGCTTTTCCTGAACACCAAGTTAATTTGTAAGATCTAATGAGCTGATTTGGAGCTTGCTGTTCCTATAACCTGCTTTTCCCTTTGGTGCATAATTGGCAGTGCAGGTTTTATAAAGTCCTGCAGCTCCTGTGTATCTTTACTGGGACCAAAACTCTCACTCAGTTTTGTCACATTCAGCTTGGTTTGTACGCGTTTCAGTGCCTCTGCTCTGTGCTAGCTGTGCTCACAGAGTGTCATGTGGTGTGACATCTACTCTTTGGCACGGGCATGAAGGTTATTTGTGTTCCATTTAACTTTGCAATTAGGAACAATCTATTTTTACTCTAGCTGCAAGGCATCTAGACTTTTTCCTGCTTGTTTCTTTGGAGTGAACTTGATGGGCTAAATTGTTTAGTTTTTGTGGAGGAATATCTGTAATGAAATGAAAGGTACTAAGAGCAAGCAGTTAAACCAAAAAGAAAAATGAAAAAATACCCAAGGAGATTCACTAGTCTAAACCATTTTTAAAAAAAAACGTATTAGATTTAGAATTCAGATTAGATTGGAAGATGTTTCAACAGTCTTCTGAAAACATGGTTGTTGTTGTCTGGATGTCTCTGTCGGGCTCTGTGTTTTGATACCTTCTTCATGACTGGGAGATAAATTTTCCTTTTCTTCTTTTTTTCTTTGGATAGGAAAGAATGCATTTTCACCATCGACCCATCAACTGCCAGAGATCTTGATGATGCTTTGTCCTGTAAACAACTCCCTGACGGTATGAGATATATTTTACAACATACTTCTGAATACAGTGTTTGTATTCAGCTGTTGACACACTTGTATCTATAATTTGTCCTGAAGTATTCTTTGCCAAATATAAGTAGAGTAATAAACTGGTTCTTCTCCTGTTGTTTTAATTGCTTGTTTTTAGAAATCCTAGAGCAGACGTCTTCAAGCTGCACTCAGTCTTGGTGTCAGAAAATGCAGAGCCATGGTGTTTTGCATAATCAGAGCTGTAATTTGGTTTGACCAGATCTCAGCTGTCTCCTGACATTTTGAGAGTTACAGCTGAATAGCTAATACACCACTCCTGTGGGCTAAAGTCGAGTGGAACTTTGACCTTGTGTATGCAGCCCATGGGTAAAGGAATCCAGTTTTTTGAAGGTCACTGGCTGAATTGTTTTTTGGTGTTTATGGGATGCTGGGAATTGTCAGATGAGCACAGTGTGCCTTATAAGTTGTGTTTTTCTTCTCATTGCCTTTTGAGCTTTCTCTTCTGCCTTATTTGTACTTTTCCTATGCTGTAAGCCAACAGAACAGAAAGTAAAGCTCCAGAAGCCAAATCTTGATGATTATGACCAAAGGAACTTCTCTCTTGTAAGCTTACTTTGCCATCCAAGCTCTGCTCACTTAGTTTGATAAGATCCAGTAACAGCCTTGGTTCGAAATATTGCGTGATTAGATGAGCCTATCCGCCCCTAATAATGAAGATAAAGAGGTTTTTTGGGTTGTTTTGTTTTTGGGGGGGTTTTTTTTGTTTTTTTTTGGCGTGGGTTTAGTTTTTCTTGCTCTTGCTTATCATCACAATATGATGACATCCAAAACATAATTACCATTTTTTGAGTTGATTTCATCCTGTACAATGTGGCCAGTGAATTGTAATGTCATTTAGACTCAAGTACAGAGTACTATAACAGTGCTATAAAATGGATAAAAAAAGTGGAGGTGAAAGAAAATTTGAGGCCAGTAAAATAATTTGTATTGTACAACAGCAGTTTTGAGGCAAGATTAAGAAAAAATTGCTGTTCTGTTTCACAGAAAATTGGAACAGTCTTCTTGAGAGATCCTAAGCTGAACTCTGTTCTCCCTCTTTCCACTTTGTCATCTGAATTACTTTAGGTTTATGACAGTGTTGTGATCCCACAGGTCCTCAGATCTAAAGTGCTGAAACTCTGGCTTCTGAGCATTTACTGCTCACATACACGTGGGTTTTAGATGCTGCAGGAACCTTTCACTGAGCTGGTTTGTGGTGCATGTATCTGCATTGTGTTCTTATCCATAAGCCATTTGGAGAAAGTGTTCAAAGAAAGTATCAGTGTGAACAAGAATTCTTCACTGCCAGAAAGCCTGCAAAGCCATTGCCGGGTGTCACTTGTGCTTGGGGCTTGTGGGGGTATGTGGTGATGAGGGATGTGGCCACCCTTGAAGTCTGCCTTTCCAACTCAAGCAGAGGAGAAAAGAGGCAGACAAGTGAATGCACCCAGTGGTGGCTGTCTAATCCAAAAGCCTTTGGTGACCCCCATGTATCATTTTCCATGAAGCATTAGGTGGAAGCCTGCTCCAGCAGCCCTTTGTGTGCCAGATCTCTGCCTTTTGGCTGGAGCCGTGCATCCTCCCACAGGCTCGTTTCACCCTGTTCTCCCCTCAGTGGGAAGATGCTCTGAGCTGGAGCCTTCTTTAAGAGTGGCCTTATCTGTGCCTGTCCTGGGCATCGTGTGCTCAGCCTCTCCTTTCAGCCTGTGATTTGCCGTGAGAGTGCCCACACTTCATCACCACCTCAGCCTTTGGCTAAGGAAATTGAAATTCACTCTCTGGAAAAGCCACTTTTGATGCTGGTGAATCCCAGGGACCAAGTTTTAAATCTGTGGAAAGAACTGCCAAGGAAATACCTTTTCATTTATTTTGAAGTCTGTGGTGTTTATTCTGAGGAGACCTGGTGGCTCAGAAGGTGGTACAGGCAGGAAGCCAAGTTGTGGTGGTCTTTGGTGCAGTTATGCTCCATTCGGGGGGAGCTGAAGAGTGGAGTGGGAGTGACTGCATCCTTCACACAGGCATGGTGGCTGGCTGGCCAGCTCAGCCCGGGTCCCTGAGCAGGCAGGGAAAGGAAATCTCAGTGCATCAAAAACCCGTGCACCAGTGTTGGTTTGAAACATGAGAGATCTCTGAGGCAGAGATGCCCAGTCTGGTAGCTGGATTCATGTCCATTTCTAAGGCTCCTGATGTCATACAAGGAGATACCTGCAGAATCTTTATAGTGAAAATGGGTAATCACAGCAACTGGAACTAGGAACTGTACTATGGACTGTCACCCTTTATCCTCTCAATGTGCTGCTGTTTGAGGCACTGACTTGATGCAGCATTTCATGGACCTTTTCCTCAGCCTACTGTGGTTTGGTATTGAAATGCTAAAATCCAAAGGTTAAATTTTTTAAATACTTCCTGATCTGAAGAACTCAATTGGAACATTATTTTGCAAGCCTTCTATAAGGGGTGTCTGTTTCACATGTAGTTGGCAATTTAAGCTGTATTTTGTGCCCATTTCTAAGGTGTCACCTTAGGGATACAGCTGCAGAGCTTGTTGTCCAAGAGACCAGGGGTTGGATCCTCAGCCAGGGTGTGAGCATCACATGGTCTCTATTCCTACCAGGAAAAAGTAACAGAAATGTGGGTATTTGTATTAACTGACACATGCTCTTTATTGCAGTCCTTATTTTGCATCCTGATGGGGAATTTAGAGATAGTTCCATCAACCTGTTCCTGGATGGGACTGGGCTCTGTCTAGCTGGAAAGGTGCTTCTCTTCAGTTTCTGGCACAGGGCACTTCAGCTTGCAGACCTGCAACTGGCAAAAGACACCCAGATCCATCTTGTGTCACAAGTTCCTGGGACATTTTCTTGCATGCAAATTGAATTTCTGTGGACTTGTTACTTTTTTGTCCTGATGTGCACTGAGCACCTTGCTCAGTGATTTTCAGTCTGTGATCCACTGGCTCCTGTGGCACTATGTAGGGTACTGTTGTAAGTCCATGAAATGTGGCTGGTGAAAGGAGGGGTAGTAAGTCCATCGGCATATGTAAAATTTTCTAATATCTGTACTTTGACTTAAAATTTTTTCAGGAATTTGTAAACTTAGACTAGTCCAAAACCAGTGCTGGGAGTCCTTTGGGGTCACTTCTTTGTGGTCACTTGCTTGCAAAGCTATGGCTCTTCCCAGCTTTCGGCATTTAGGAGAGCCCCTATGGGAACCTCAATCTTGTGCTTAATAGAGACTTTTGACATGTTTTGGAGGTACCCTGTGAACTTTTGGCTCTAAAAGTTGCTGTAATAGCTGCAATTATTATGACAAGGAGTTGTTTTAGAAGTTAAGAGCGTGTCCAGGTCTGGCAAGGCTGAATCTCTCATGAGGGCAAAGTTGTGTTAAGAGTTAACACAGCTTTTATTCCAAATGTAAACGTGGTTACAAGAAATTATTATTTTTTCCATCTCTTTTGCCCATATGTAAAACACTTTAAAAAACCCTACCAAAAAATCCCAACATGAGCAAACCACATATCTTGGCATCCTCATGATGTCAGGAGATCTCCAAAAATCAACAGAGAATGCAGAACCCAATTCAAAATTCTCTGTCGGTGTATAGCACACTGAATTTCTACAAAAAACACACTTATTGTCCACATTTCTTCTATCAGACAGCAAAATCAGGGTATTTCAGAAGATTTTGGAGAATGAAATTGTCTTCAAGCATTCATTGCTCATTTATTCAAGACTGTGCCAGTTTCTTTGCCTTGAAGGATCTTAGGCAACAAGCAGAGAAATAAGGACCTGTCTTTGTGCCTTTGTGGAGTTTCAGGCCTTCTCAGTGTGACCCTTATCAGATCTGGTCGATGGATGGAAGACTCACCTGTGCTACATCCTCAGTAAAAGGTGGAAAGGAAATTTTGCCAAAGTAGTTCACAAATCTATCATGAAGAGCTACCCAGTAGCAGAGTGTCACTAGCAAAGGAAGCATAGGATGGCTGTGGGAAGAGCTGTATTTTTAATGGAAGTCGCAGTAGGATATTGCAGCAGTTGGAAACTTTTCCAGGGATATATGTTTTAAGTGGGCCAGTCTGGTTTTGAGAGGATTTTATATTGGAGTCTGTTTCTGATTAACGGCCGTGCTCCTCGTTATTGTTTAATGATAGCAGTAGGGAGGTGAGCTTGCTGTTCACATTTGTGAGTGTATATTTTAAAAGAGATCAGCTCCAATAAAGAAGGAAAATAGGGTTATTTATGTAACAGCTGCAGAAATATGAACAAACTGTACTCCATTTAGATGATTCAGCATGACCTTGGAGTAAAAGATGGCTCTGGCCTGCACCTAGTTTCTGCAGCCTTTGTAGAGCTGTTTCAGGGTAGCTTGAGGTTTTAAACAAGTTCATTTCAGTCAATGCTCTTTTGTGATCCTTTCTGCACGTCTTCTAGCAAATTGCTGCAGCCAGGAAGGCACAGCAGACCCATTCTCGAGTCGTATGGATGTCATGGAAAGCAGCTGTACTATTTTCAAGCCTGAATGTTTTCATCCAGGGTGCAGAGGTTTAAAGATTTATTCTGATCTCAGCATGGCACGCGTGTCCCAGTGATACCAGACATGTTTCTCGCACTTGCCAAACCTCTTCTGGGAATTACCTGCCAGTGGTGCTTGTATATCTGGTAGTGTACACTACTGATGCAGTCGTGTTTGAAGGCTGCTTGCTGGTAGGAGTAGAAATGGAATTTGGCACATTTCAAGGCAGACAATTCCTTCTAGTGAAAGGTCAGGCCGTGATGGGAAAAGCTGCAGCAGAAATTATGGGAATGTCTTTATGAGGGGTTGTCTTCTGATGCTGATCTCAAAGCAGTGCTTAGGGCTGTACTGGCAGAGCTTCTGTACGTCTTTTATGTGTATATTGATAACTAACATGGTTCTCACTTGTATTTTTCTTTCATACCTGTATTCTTACAGTCTTTTACAAAGTAATTCAAATCCAAGTAATTGACATCTTTTTTTAGGAGGAATTGTTGTACTGCAGAATAGAAATATATTCTACAGACTGTTTGCCCTGGTTTCCATGTCCTTAGTGACACTGGTTGTGTGCGTTTTGGAGTGAGGCCATAAATAGATACAATCACTGACTCTTCCCAGTGTTTGCCTGATGACCTAAACAAATGAGGCTTCTGCAGTGTGTTTTTTTTTCTGTTTCCCTTAAATGCATTCAACCTGTTGGTGAATTTTAATCAAATGTACCTAAGGGAAATGCGATAAAAACATCAAAAACATTGTGTTTCTATAAGTTTCATGAAGATGGGGTATAAACAAAGAAGAGAGCTTTTCTTAGTGACCCAAATCTGGGAAGAGTGCAGTGTGACCTTTGCTTAGCACAAAGTTCTTTATGGGCTGCAGTTTTTGGAAACAGATCTGCAGAGAGTGAGACATAGATCTCTGTTCAGGGAGCCTATTTCACACATTTTGGTAAAGCCAACTAATGTTTTGCCAAATGTTGATAAAATTCTCCCTTGTCCACTGCAGGCCTCCAGGCTCTGGGGCTGCTTTTCTTAGACCTGGACAGCTTAGCAGGCATCTTCTGGTGTGTGATCTTCAGAATCTTGTGCTTGAAAAGCACCTCTAGAGCCCTGGTAGCCCCAAGATGTTCTCTGCCATCTCAAAGGTCTTCCTCTCCTTTTATGCACCTTCTTTCCTGATGCAGGTTGCAAACACCTGGGATATTTTAGTTCTGCAAAGTTCTGTGCACATATGTTTTGCTTTTGAAGACGTAAATATTTCCTCTTCTATTCAACTTTGTCCCCCATACCACTTAAGGACTGCAGGGTGAAATTTGCTCTAGCAAAACGTGATACAGGACCCTTCAGCTATTCCCTTTGGTCCCTGCAGGACAGAGTATCAGGAGAGTTCGTAACTGGAGTCTTGCTGTGCAGACTTGCTTAAGATAAACACTGAAGAATGAACTTGTGTTGGATCAAAAGTTACTTTTGAAATGAGTATGGACTTACGAATCAAATATAATTTATGAAATTACTATACTTCCTTCTTTGTAAGCTATTTAAGATGAACAGACATCAGACCTGGAGAGAAAATGACAGAAACACATTGGCATATGAGTCAAATGTCAAATTATCATAAACTGCAATTCGCTTAGATTTATTGCAGGAGTCAAATATGGGAAAAATAAGGTTTACAAGGAGTGGGATTGTGTGTAACATTTAGTCAAATTTTACTTTAGTATCAGACGTAATTTTCTCATCTCTCCTGTTACCTGCTGTTTAATCTGGGGATGTTTTGTTGTGTCACTAGGAGAGTGAAAAAGACATATTGCAGTGATTAAAAAGAGGCACATATTCTTTCTTCCTATTGAGGGCTTGTGGTTGCAGATTCATTGAAATATGCAAAATGCCCTCAGACCTCTGTCAAATCCAGATCCCTGCTGTGCCCCACAGTGGGCTCCTGTGTAATGCTGGGAACTGCAGCATGTACAGTATATTTTGTCTTTTCTTTTAAGGTAACATGGGATTGTGTGCAGAAACACACATCACTTCCAATTTCCAAGTGCAGGGTTGAATGGAATCAGAGGACTGAATTGAGTCAGCTTTTCTCGACCAAACATCTCTCTTGAAATCAGTGGGACAAATTGATGATGTAGGGCTCCCCTCAGTTCCACTGGGAACAGGGCAGGTTGCTCCAAACTGCTGGTGGCTGAAAAGGAAATAGACTGAGCCATATTCCCAGACAAGTGCATTAAACTGGGTGTTAAGGTACTGAAGTGATTAAGGAAGTTTGGATTTAGTTAGAGCATTAATTGCTGGAACGTAATTTGTTAAAACATTTTTTGCATATATTTGAAAGCTGCTTGTGAGAAGGTTGATTAAAGGCTTGGTTAAGTGGGATTTGTGATCGGTAATTCATATTTATTGTGCTGGATTTTTATATCAGGTACAAGTATTTTATAAATATTTGATCCTTATCCCAAAAGCTTTTTAAAAAATTTTAAACAGTATGCAAAGCAAGCCATGTGGCAAAGAGACACAGGATTAAAACAAAATAAAAGGTATACTGTGTGTGAAGGACTAAGGTAACAAAGACTGGCTGCAGAATATGCAAACAGATGTGCAAATACCAGTAGAATTACTGATAAAAGTGAGTTTACTTTTCTGCAGGGAGGAGAGATGCTCTGGGCAAAGTTGCCTTCCGGATCGTTTCAGTTCATAAATTCAGGACCTGGGACAATTCCCCAAAGATTTAGAGGCGTGGGATTTCGTATCCTGGCGGATCTCATTGATATTTGTGGGTACAAACTTGGAAAAAGTGTGTCCGATCGTGTATTGAAGAAAAATAAAGCAAATGCCTTTAAGGAGCTGGATAATGGAAAGAGGATCCAGAAATTCTTGTACAAACAGATCTAAAAGCACTTTGCCTAGGATTTCTGTTCATGAAAAAGGACCCCAGGGACCAGGAGAGTCTTTGGAGAAAAACCACAAATGACAGGAGATGACCAGAGAGACCTAGAGAGAACAGGACTTTTCAGTGAATGTAGCAAATAAGAGTCAGAGGATATGTGAAGAAGATAAACTTTAAAAGATTACAAATAGCTGGGATTACATTCCCACATGATTATCTTCAGTTGTATGTTCTGTTACATGTAGGCAGCAAAGGAGTTACTGCTGTATGTAGTCTTTATTACCAACTTTATGAAATGGCAGCATCCCTCAGAATCACTGGGTTATTGTTTTAACTTGTTATTTATTGCAATGCAGGGTTTCAGAACCCATATGAACAGGAAAAACATCTTACACTGTAATTCACTACAGTATTTCTTGATAGTTGACTATTATGCTAGTTACACAAAAAAAGTAAAACCAGGTGCAGATGGAAATGTTTTGGAAGTCTTTCAAAAAACAAACAAAAGAGTTAGATGGTTAAAAGTGAAATCTCAGCGGCTTCCTTCTGTTTCCAAAGAAGTTGAAATGTCAAGGCTGTTCTATGGAAGTACATTGTATGTGTTTGGCCTAACATTACATCCCAAGGTCTCCTTGAATGCCTGGGAATGCTCACTCAGCCTTGGATTACTGTGTACAGTAGAGATAGCACAAAAGGGACTGACCTAGCAGTAGGGAGAGGCTGGTCCCTCCCCACTCTAAACCTTCATTTCAGGAACAGGATGACATCCTACACCCAAAAATACTGTAATTCATCTTGAAAGTTGCTGGGTGTCACTTCCCATCTCTTTAAATTCAAAGACTGCTGATTTCCTGTAGAGCCTCTTGAATCAATCTCGGAATACAAACAATTGATGACGTGAGTACCAGAAATTGTCCCTCTACCTTCATCATGTTGGCTGCAAACCTCACTGCTAAGAGGCTATTGGGAGAGAGAGCTCAGGGCAGTCTGCCTTGGTAACTCTTCCCCACCAGCAGAGATTGCTTTCTGAGCCAGGAATCTGAGTCATAGCACAGCCATTGCCTCTGTGGCCTCCTTGACGTCTTGTCGAATGGTGGAAGAACCATCCTCCAAGTGTTGAATTTGAATCTGCATGGCAAAGATTCATATTGGGTCTAAGTTGTACGTAGTCATCTAGAGGTCCTCCCAGACATGACCATGTAATAAGTAATGGCATTCAGTGGACAAATCTGATGTGTTTGAGGTTTGTAGCTCCTCTTAAGTTGCTCATTACGCTTGAGTCTTGCAAAGAAATCGATACAGTTTACTGTACCTTCAAGTGGAACTTGCTGTTTTGGCACCTCACAAGGTCTGCTAGGCACACGTGCAGGCACAGAGGAAACCAGCTCTGCTGTGATCCTCTGCAGTGTAAGCAGGTACCAGCACAGGAATGGGGACAAAACCTGCATGGGCAGAAGGTGGGACACAGGCATTGCTGCATAAGGAACCACTGTGTCTGGTCTCAGTCTTCCGATGGGCACCTTTGATACATCAAAGAAATGTCGTGTTCCTTTTGTCTTCCATCATTATGCTGTCTGTCCCCAAGTGTTCTGTGCTCTGTCCTGATTTTTACTCTTAAAATACTTTGCCCTGCTTTTATCTGTATTTTTCTGCTTGTATATTGCTCAGCAGTGTGAAAAAATCCTTATTCATTGTGGTTATTCTGTTGGATATCGTTGCCCATATCCTACAGTCTGCAATTAAATTTTTTATCTTGTACATGCTGTGTGAATTCTGTCCTCAGTATTTAGTGTTTTTCCCTCAGGAGAATTCCTTCCTTGCATAAGTATCCAACTTAATGGTGCAGTAGTACCACTTGCCCAGAAGAGCTCTTTCATCCTTCTCCAGAGTTACTCCATAAGGTTTTAAGGTAGTTTTCAGGACAGGTGTAGGTAGTAGGTGCCTTCTGGGTGGCAGCATCTTCTGTCACAAGGTGATGAAGAGCTGATGTGGGTTTGTTCAGGACAGGAAACTTGTTATATTTCTCTGCCTCAGTGATATGATATGATCTGTGAGGTCTGGAGACATGACTGATGCCAGCATAGTTGTCTCCAGCTTGTGGGAGTTTAGAAGTCGGGAGAACACCACCAGCACAAAGATCTACTCCATGTTCCCATGGAAGGATTGGCTTTCCTGTTCTCCTGAGAGCCTGTGCCTCATGCTGACCAAGAGCCATCTCTGAGCATCCGCTTCAGAGGTGTGGGAGGGGTCACCTTTCCTGCAGGAGCTTGTGCTGGTTTGTGTGTAAAACTCAGGGCTCTGTAATGCACAGCACATGAAGTGCCTCCTTATGAAGGTGTCCTGTCTTTGTTTTGAGGTATAAAAGGTGGCTTTTAAATTCTATTAAGTGGTTTTAGGACGTTGTTGGATTTCTTTGCTGCTGCAGACAAAATTTTTTATGCATTTCACATGAAAGACCTGCTTCAGCATTTAATTTAGTACTAGATGTAGTCTCCTCATAATTCTGAAACTATTTTAAGAATTGCTGATGACTTATGGAAAACTCTAGAAAATACTTCTGCTTTTCATTTTCACTTGTCCTTTGTTGCACTTAATGAGCAGATGAGTCTTGTTTTGGACTTCACCTAGAGCCAGTCCTAAATTGGTTTGTAAAATTGTAGTTGTCTTTGTAACATTCAGCTGATGCAAGAGACAAAAACGGCCAAAGGTCAGGGTAGCTGATGAAAGTAGAACTGTGCTTTAAGAGTCATGTTATTCTGGATTTTAGACTCAGTGATGTCCAACACTGACCTTTCAACTTAAAGAAGAAAAGAAGAAAGTAACAAAAACCCTGTTATGCTTTATTTTTGTGAAAAACTCTGAGTATTTTTTTGATTCTCTTAGAACTGCTGAAAGCATCACTTTGCACTGTCACCATTCCTGTCGGTGGTTTCTCAGATACTTCTGGAAGTTGAGGAAGTGCCTAGACTTTCAGTATGGGGAGAGTTAACATTTAGAGATGTTTTTGGTTTTATTTTTCTCCCTTCTCTTGTGATCTCATGCTGTTTCTCAGTTTAGAGTAACTGCAGCCAATCTCAGTTCTGCTCATGATGAGGATTTGGTCCATCTCCCACCTCCTGAGTTTGAGCAGTTAAATGAGAAAAGTCACAGCTTTTATTACCTTTACATCAGCCCAGCTCCTCGAGGAGAGGATGAAGACCGAAGGCTTTAATTGTGATTTAAGAAGCAAAGCAAATGCCCAGACCCAGCCAGCACTTTCACAGTCTGATGCTGACATGCTGCATGTGCCATCTCCCTCTCTTTGCCATGTGAATGTTAAGGGCCTGACCTTGGCCACCTCTCCAGGTGCTACAGATCCCCATAAAGGTGACCAAGCATAATTCAAAGAAGAACTGAAATTTCTTGAAACCTTGGCCAGGCTGTTCCTGAAGGTCTCAAAGTCTCTCTGTGGCTGGTGGGTGAAGTGGGTTGTTTCTGTGGGACATTTTCCTGCAATCCAGTGGCAGAGGGGTTTGGTAGCATGTAGCATTTTTTGGATTGTTACCCTTTTAGAGGTGCTTGTTGCTTGTTTGGGCAGAGAGTTTTTCCTTTTTGAAATTGTTGCAACATTTACTAAGTGGATGAAAATATTTGGATGGAAAAGTGTCTTTTGTGAGTTTATGTCAAGAAAAAGACCTTTAGAGAAGGAAAAAGCTATTACTTGCTCAGAAAAAGGGGGCAATTAGCTGCATTTCAGTTGGCTAAAGGGCCATCATGTGATAATTTTAAAATTTTGGTTTCTTGGTAAACAAGTTAATGGATTTATGCTCAGTTGCACTGTGTCTTCAAAAAGCAAAATGGCTCTAGGGCACACAAGTAAGATTTAAGCACTTCCCTTGTTATTTTAAAATAAGTAAAACACACTGTTTGATTTTTTGAACAACAGCTTGGCTTTCTTTGGTGCAAAAGTAACCTCAGCTGAGAATTAAAGCCACCCACCTTTGTCTTCAGGCTCCAGAAAAGACAAATAACTTGCTCTTTCTGTGGTTCCACTTATATTTTTTATTAAACTCTTCTCCTCCACTTCTCAGTCTTGCACGTTCTTTGCTTTCCCACTTGCTCTTTTCTCCTCATCAGTCATTCTCTTTTCTCTCTTTTCTTCTCTCTCTATCACAAGGTGGTTACTTCTGTAACCCTTGAGCTGTAGATGTTCATATACATGCCAAAGAGACGCAGAAATATTTGGGTCAGGTGCTCCATTTAGAGGCGTGTTAAAGGTCTGTGATAGCCCCTGCCTGGTTCCAGCAGCTTCCCCAAGTCTTGGTGCCAATTTCTGCTTCAGTGCAACTGACATTAGTTTTATGTCCACTCCTTTATGGTCTGCAGCTCCTCTGGTTGTCCCTTCTGTAACTGGGACCCTCCGTGGCAGACACTGTCCTCCCCCTTGATGAAGACCCATGATCTTCTGTAGCACTGCCAATTGCAACAAAACGTGCATGTAGGCTAAAGGCCTCATTTCTCTCTCTTTATGCAAGTTTTTCATTCTTTTGCAAGGTGCTAAATATTGCTTAGCAGATAAGAGCAACAGCATGATACCCCCAGGGCTGTGGAATGGGAAAGAGCTGTAATTATGTGCTGCAAGAGTTGGGTCTAAGCAGGGAACAGCTTGGGACTGCCTTGACCTGCTGGCAGCAGGTGGGTAGTTGGCTGTTTTCTGGATAGAGCAAACACTTTGCAATTTGCTTTGAACTCTTCTGTATCTCACTGTAGGGTGAAGACAGTGTGGGAAACAGAGGTTAATAAAAAAAACCCTGGTGTTTGATTTTAAGTTGACTAAGTAAGTTTGCTCATGTTTGACTTCCCTCCTGAGAATGATGATGCTTGAAGATCAGATGGAAATAAACTGGAGTGTGTCTGCATGGTAGACAAATACTTTCTGATGTTTCATGCTTGAAGAGCTGCATTTTTAAGTTATATGGCACTGAAATTCACATATGCTACAGAACTTGTAGAGAACTTGTTTGGTCTCTGGATTCGTGCTATGCTGAGTAGGGTCCCTGAGGACAGGGAAGAGGGATTTGCTTCCTGTGTGTTCCCTCACATGCTATTCAAATGCATTCAACTGAACTTTCTAATTCCAGGGGCAAATGCTTGATGTGACCTGCTGGGTTGGCAGTTCTTATGAAGCATTTACAGGCTGAAAATGCCTTTTCCTTCTCTTCCAGCTTCTTCTTACTAGTCCCTTTTTGTTTATAATTTTTTTCAATAAAGAAGGAGAGAAGTTCTCTGAACTGTTTTGTGATAGAGAATGAGATCATCAGCAAAAGAAAAGGAAAAAAAAAAAAGGGAATAGCTTGTTCTTTGTTCTTCTGCAAGGTGCCACTGCTCTCCTTTGATTTTAGCATCATATCAGTGCACACAGGATTTTGGGGCGGTTTCAAACAAGCCAGATCCTCAGCTTGAGGAGCCAAATCTTCTCCAAAACAACTGTGTGCCCGTTGTGCTGGGGGAGACCTGCCTTTCATGGCTCTGTCACTTGGTGAGCTCTGAGAGGGAATTCAGGCTTCCAGAAAGTTGACAAGACACAGGTCCATTCTGTTCTGCCATTCTCACAGCCACATGATGGTAAATAAAAAAGGGAAATTGTCCTCTCTGCATGTGGCATCACAACTGTGTTGTTTGCAGTAGGATGACAACAAATCCCATCCCGCTGGCACAGAGCACTGGCCCAAGGGGAGCTTGGGTGGCTGAGTGCCCAGCCCTTTCCCTTTCTACTTGCAGATCTTGGGAGAGCTCCTCATTGCAAAAGGCCTCTTTACTGGGTTTTGCAATGCCGTGGTGTAATTTCAGACAGTGCTCCTGTCTCCCATCCATCTCTGTCACCACATCTCTGTAATTGCAGAGAGGAGCTAATAGGGTTCATCTGTTTAATAAAACATGCCTTGCTTGATTCTAAACTGCATTCCCTGTTGCTAAACATCTCCCAAGAGCAGCTTTGCAATGGTACATTTTGAATGGCACGACAGTTTTGCACCCACTTTTAGATGAAATGATTTTAAATGAAAGAGTTCCAAAGATCCTGAGTGAAAGAAGCCATCCAAATGCCTTCAGCATTTTTCATTGCAATAGATGCTCCCTGCAGCCCTTGCTTTAATAGCAGCATATGAAATGTCTGGCTTAATCTCCTGCACATTTTTATGTAAATTCCTTGTAAAAAACCCTAACCTTAAGCTGGTAGTGTATACCTAACTTAAGGGGTTGTTTTGCAGCTTTAACTTCCCTGTAAGAGAATTTGTGATGAAACAAATCTGTAGTTTGTAAAAGTACTTGTTTCCTCTAAGAAATTTAGAATATAAATAGTCTGTCACAATGGAGAGCTGCATGGCAAGATTTGAAGCCTCTCCTTGTTGGAAAAGTAGATTTTTTTCATCAAAATGGAGGTCAAGCAGACCATATGTAGCAGCCTATGGTGTGTGGTCCATGTGGTGTCCACCCTTTACCCCTTTCCTCTGATCTCTTTGACAAGACTTTTTTTACTCCATGACTACTGGTTAAATTCTCTTTTCCATTCAGGCCACTTTTTCTCTTTTTTTTTTTTTTTTCCTTGGGAAATAACATGAGACAGTGTGAAATGTTCCTTTGTGACTTTGTCATTAAAATTAATGAGACTAGAAAAACAGTTTGTGGACCTGGAACAGAATTCTAGTGAATAGTATTTCTCTATCCACAACACTCTTTCACTTTAATTAGCAAATAAACTAGGAGAGAATAGCAGGCAGGTATTTCTGTGCAGGCTTACGCTGGTATTTTGTCTAGCACGTTCAAAAGCAATGATTTGAGAGAGATCATTGAGATTGGTTGATCACTGTGCTGTATCTTCAAGTTCGCTTGGTCTGAATATTTTGAGGGTGAGGGAGATAGGGTGATTCATACACGAGCAAGACAAACCCAAGAGCTGCCAGTTTGCATTATGTCAATGTATGTAAGAAAATATTTAGATAGAATTTCCATTAAAAGTTCAAAAGCAAGGGGCTCACGCTGACCCCAGCTTTTAGATGCTCTGGTGGGAAACCTGAATGAAATTTAACTCTGCTTAGTGTGTTTTCGTTGGCTGACTCCATGTTTTATTATCTCATGCAATGAGATCTTTCTTGGTTTGTCGATTTTCTATCGAGGACAAAAAGTTCATGTATGTAGCAGTGCACATATTGAATTAAAGTGCGATTAAAGGCGTGATGTAATGACCCCCTCTCCTTTTCCTTTAGTCAATATTTGCCTGCAGAGTCAATACATTACAATATTGACTTCAAAGTATTCAATATTTTTTTACCTTCTGAGTGTGTTGGCTTTGAGTGGCTGTAATATTAAACCTGTTGGTTGAACTGTTGGTCTAAGACTTACTGTCTAAGTAGTTTCAGGCTTCGATGCCTAATCCATGTAGAGCAGCTTTCAAGGCATGTGATAATATCACAACACAGCTGTAGGCAGCTTTCTGAGGTGAACCATTTAATCTTCAGTCTTTGCTCCCAGTTTCCTGATGAGTGGTGGAATTTGTCCCTTGGTGTGCAATGGGATTATTGCCCTCTCTCCCTGCTGCCATCACATTTAGTCTCTGTAGGCCCTTGCAGTGACTGGAGGTTATGTGGGCACATCTAAACCCCGGCCCTCCCGCCTTCCCTGTGCGTTTCTGCTGCTGTTACATCTGTGCTCTGTCAAGTGCACAAAAGCTGCTCAAAAAGCAAGATTACACTTTACGTACTCACAGTGCTGTGCAAACATGGCTTAATAAAATTAAAATTGTTATGAAGTCAGGCAGTTATGCGGGGTGGGCTGGTGCTCATTTCCCTGAGTTCCCAGCTGGGGTGCAGTGGGCTGGGTGGCTCCCCCTAATATGAGGCTGAGCCTTCTCATGCTTCCTCTTCATCTGTTACCATTCCCACTCTGCTGAAATCCTGTGCTGGTATCCATCAGAAGGGCACACAAGCACATGTACTGCTTAATGACAGCAGCTACCAACCATTTATCCTTCAAAAACGTGACACTCAAGAAAAAGGCTTTGATAATGTTCTTTGTGAGGTGTGTAAATAAACAGGATTTTCACCAGCGTGGGATCTTATTACTTTGTCTCTTTAAAAAAATTAAGGAAAGAAAAAATATTTATAGATACTGAGAGGTTCGTGAATTCCTCTGAAGAACCAAGTGTTATAATTAGGAACCCGCTGCACTTAGAACTATTCTACAAATAAGCACCTCAAATCCAGCCTAGTCCTTCCAGAGAAAACAAAGGTCAATAGGCTGCTTTGAGGATTAGCACACCAGAATTTCTTGGACCCAGGTACTAATTACTTCCAAAGCTGAGTATGATCACTACTTCCAAATCTGAATTACTGCCAAAACCTCATGATAAACCTCAGTAGTACTTCTCTCTAGCCTAACTTTCGACTTAAGATGCTTTTAAACTGGACTCCAATTAAATGATAAAACGCCAGGTCTGAAGGAAAGGCAGGGTAATGGTGGAAATATTCTTCTAGTGGAAAGCTGCACTTCTGCATAGCCTGATCCAAAGTCACTGAAGACTTCCCACGTCCCCAGCAGCAATTTGGGCTCAACCAGGGTGAAGTGGGAACAAGAGCAGTTCTGAGAACCCAAAAAGCATGTGTGACTGACTGCTTCATACCAGGGAAATGGGGTCCTGCATTGCCTGTGTGCTTGTGAGGTGGATTTCTATCTTTCTTTCATGCTGTTGTGTGACAGCAAAGGGATGAAGACTGGGCTCAGTATTACAAGCTTCTAGTTGCAAAGACTTATCCACATGATTTTGAAGGAATTTCACATTTCCACTACTGTGCATGAGGATTCACTTCTATCTATATTCGATGGTATGTTGTAGCCACAGTGGTGGTGAATTTGAGAGTGTCCTGGGAGACCATGGTTTTCATCCGAGGTGGAAGAAGTGGAAAGAAGTATCAGTGTTGTGAGATTTCGGCATAAAGCAAAAAGGTCGCGGTAGCACTGGGGGAGGGGGAGAGGAGTCAGAGTTAAATATGTCAGCAGTTCATTTCTACTCACAGCCTACTGACTTCCTTCTGCAATTCCAGGGAACTTGGAAGTGGGAGTCCACATCGCAGATGTGAGCTACTTTGTACTGGAAGAAACAGCACTGGATAAAGTAGCAAGTGAAAGGGCCACCAGCGTCTATTTGGTGCAGAAGGTAAGGACAGCTTTTCCTTTGTCTATCTGATGATTGTGCCTTCTGTTTACCAGAAATTAATTTTCAAGGTTCATTTTGAGATGCTAACAATCAAAATCTGGCTGTTATTGCAAGACACCTACAAAAATGAGTAAGTTGACGGAAACACAGAAGCTCACAAAGCTGCTCACTGTCTTGGAGCTTATGGAGAGAGCACGGAGTGGAGCAGAAGCTTTTGACCCTGTGGCTGTGGTCAGGGAGTGCCCCACGTGTGCCAGGGCTCTCCAGCTCAGTGCTGACCTGAGCCAAGCCTGACACACCTGAGGTGACTCCTCTGCTTTGCCCTTGGAGGCTTCAAATTGGCAATTATGGAGACAAGAGTCCAACTAATCCCTCCCAGAAGTGGACTTGTGTCAGAGTAAAACACCCTAACAAACAAACATCTTGAGGTAAAACAAAAGGTTCAAACTCTTATTTTATCTGGATATCCCAAATTATGGAGGAATGGTGTTCCTTCATCACGTAGTGAAAAGATACTTGAAATTATACAGATTCTACCTTATCAGAATCAAAAGTTAAGTTCAGGTTTAAAGTTGACTTCTAAACTTTAAAAATGGACAGGTTTAGGTTTAACATCGTTGGAAAGGAAACACGTAGGTTTTGTCTGTTGGGTGTCTCATTTTCAGTTGAATGTGCAGAAACACTTCAGATACCACTGGCACTGTGTGTGTAAGAAGGCTGTCAGTGTTCTGCGTAGGCTTGAGGCATCAGCTGCATGAAGAGGAGTGCTGAAGCAGTCTCATGGAGCAGATTAATCTGCCTCTCCCATTCAGTCAGGCTGAAGTCCTTGTCTCCACACCCGCTTCTGGAAATGACAGGACATCTTTTATGTAATAAATAAATATGTCCTACTTGCTACTTAGGATTAGGAGTGATTCTTCCCGTCCCTTCCCTTCCTGGATATTTTCAGGGATGTTATCCGGGGAGGTTTTTCTAATGGTGCTTGTTCCAGTAGCTTCCTGTGTCCTCTCCGCACTTTCTGGATGATAAAATGATTTACGTTACACTAGTGAAATTAGATTAATGGTTTGATATCAAGCTGTTCCATAGCTTGTTTAGTAGCTGTTCCATAGCTGTCTGTGGGTAGAAGCAGCAAGGCACAGCTTTGGGAGTCTCAGGGAGCCTGGTGGGTTTCAGCTCCCTGTGGAACCGCCGTGACAGCAATGCTGGTGTCCCTGCCAGGTCAGTGGTAGTGACACCAAGAGCACACAGCTGCTATGTGCTGGGAGACCCCAGTTCCCTGTGCCTTGCTGTTCTCCAGGAGTGGGAAGAAATGTGTATCTCATGGAAACAGCAGTTCTGGCACCAGTCTTCCCAATCCTACAGTCTCTCCAGTGGTAAGCCCTTGGCTTCTGCAGTGCTCTGCTTCCCCCTCTGATGGATGGCTTGATGATGGGAGATGTGGGCT
The DNA here is from genome assembly GCA_013397175.1 of Platysteira castanea. Lineage (NCBI taxonomy): Eukaryota > Metazoa > Chordata > Aves > Passeriformes > Platysteira > Platysteira castanea. The sequence continues at coordinate 534,128 of VYXC01001553.1, read as the reverse complement.
GGCCTAGGGGCGATGTCACTGGGGGCAGCAAAGCTGTACGCCAGGAGGATGCTGTCGCAGTATTTCCAAGCCAAAATACTGTGCTTTGACTGCATGTGATTCTTTTAGTCAAGGGAGAAGGAAGATTTTTATAAAGAAAGGAGACAGTTTTCATGAAAATCTAGTTGGATGCAGAAACTAATTGAATTTTCTTTCAAAGTGCCTTTTCTCTCCAGCACTGCCAGTCCTGTGCAATACCAACATAAGTTACCTTCTGCCCCTAATCTTCAATTCATCTTTGACTACCATGGCCCAGCAGTCAGGAGTAGTGTTTTGCCCACACTTTTGCCCTGCAGAAAATACATTTTAAAACAACAAACTAGATTAGATGATGAAATTTTTAATATTTTAATTGCAAGAGATGAAAAGGAGTGAGGGGATGGGCAAAGGAAAGCAGCCAGGCTTTCTGAAACAAGATGGTAGCATGACTCTTGTAGAAAATATGCTTTCCTTTGATGAAACTGTTTCCTAAGACAGCTGTGATTCTGCGAGAGGTTAGCACCATGCTAATCCTCCCAAGAAGCTAAATAAAGCCACATATTTAATTTTCCTGAACCAGAAGGGGAGTTATTGTGTAACTGCTAGTGGTCTATTTAATACAAGTCAAAAGTTTTTGAAATAAGAATGTATCAGGTTTTAAGAAGCAAGAAAACCTAAACAGTTTCCTCTTTTTTGGCACATCTTACAGTGTTATTTTAGGTGTGAAGCAGCTCGAGTGAGAGTTCAGCCATAAATCCCTATAATATTTTACTGGTTCTATTTTACACTGGAGATCAAAGATTGGAACTGTAAGCCTGTCTTCATGTTGAGTCCAAGGACTTCAAGACATTCACTTTTGACACCAGCAGGTTGTCAGGGTGTTGATATTTTGATAATCTCAGGCTGAGTAACAAAGAGTTGCTCGAAATCTGAATTCATGGAAGTGTTGATACAACTGCCGAGCAGAAATCTTGGCTCATAAACAAATTGCCTATTTCCTCTGAGTGTCTTTTAGTGTACAAGCAAGAGATTTGCTGAGCCCACTCCACTGTTGGACTTCAGCGTCCTCCTACCAGCTCTAGTAGAAACTCTTGGTTAATACAGTCCCTCCTCATTGGGTTGACTGTGGGAGAAGGATCACCTTGGGAGTCAGCAGTGGTCATAACCAACCTGAACCAAGAATTAAGAGGCAGCCAAAGCAAGATGCCAGTAGAATGAAGTTGTTTGAAGGGAGCAAAACTGTTCATGTAACTTTGTAAAGATAAGGGATTCGGCTTGACCAGGGTTTGTTCCTTTTTCCCATTGGTTGGCTGACCAATTTTCCCCTTCTGTTCCTTGAAAAGCTGCTACAGTGAGTCCACTGATGAGAGCTGCTCTGCCTAACCTGCTCTGAACCTGGCCAATGAGTTAGTCCAGGCTGCAACAGATGTTTCTGATTTTATAGGGAACAACAACTTTTATCATCCCAGCATGCATGTACTCCCTCCCATTGCCCAGCTCCCTAGGAATAAGTCCGAGACTGGAAACTCGCATTTGCTTTCTGGAAGCACTTTATTAGTTGAAGAGGCAAAACAAAACAAACCCAAGGGCTCTCAGAAGCAGGGATTTAGATCTTCCTGTGCAGAGAAGCCAGCTGCTAAGCAGTGTGACCAGCTGTGGCCACAGGTCCATCTGTTTTATAATGCCAGCATGATGGTGTGTAGGACCCCCCCAGCCCCAGCAGTGCCTTCTCTCACTTTGGTTTTCCAGTGGTGCCATTGTTTTGGCTTTCTGGGATGTGTGGCTGCCTGCAGGGAGAACCAGTAGCATGTAGCAGCCTGTTGGGCAGTGCTGGACAACTGAGTCTTGAGGGCAGTGCTGAAGATTTTGCATTTAGGACTTGGAAGCAGGGAGAGAGAAATCCTCTGTCTGTGGTTTGATTTGAAATGCAGACCCGCAGCTGCCAGCATTGTGGATATCAGCTTTTCACTCAAAGAAGTGCCCTTTCCAGTATTTCTTGGGCACTGCTTGACTTGTGGGGAGAGATGATGTCTTTTATTAGCCTGACTGATAGAGGGGGATTAAAACCAGACAAGCTCTCACCACCCAAGCCCTGGTTTCTATGACACATTCATTAGAAAGGATTTCCTGGGGGGGTGTAGCTCCTTTTTTACATTGTGAATTTTTTTTGCCTAGCCCTACTGGGTCTCTCCAACTGCATTTCTAGATTCAGCTACATTTACAAACCCCTTATTCCAGGTTTACGATCCCTGTATAAGCCCAGGTGACTTTATTTCCATCTGCAGTAAAATCAAGCTGAACGAAGTGATCCCCAACATAGGCACATCCGTAGCAATTTGCCAAGGAAACCACTTCCCACTGGAGGTGCTATCCTTCGGCAGCGTTTCAACTCGCTGGATTCCTGCGTGCCCTGGCGCTCCACAGGACAGCTGGCAGACACTGCTGGCTCTTGGCAGACAGTCACGGGAAGGGCAAAGCATTTAAAAGGTGCTGGGCAACCTCTGGATTATTCAAGGCAATTCCACACAACTCTGATATTTTGCAAATGTGGACATTAAAGATGTGCTTAGGGAAATCTCCTCTCATCCCGTGTCTCTGTCAGAAAGAGATGGAGATAATCCTGTTGCCAAAGTTCCTCTGGGCAGCCCTTGGGATTACTCCTGGAATGTCTCGCTCTCTGAGTGTGACACAATTGTGATATCTTTGTATGTTAAATGCTGGGCTTGCAATTACTAGGAATCGTTTCAGGCTGTGACTGTAACATGTTAAGAAAAAAGGAGATGTGTATTTATAACTTCTGTGCCTTGTGACAGTTGTTTTATCCTCCATGTAGAGGGTGAAGAGGAATCGTGATGTTAAAGCAGGAGGCAGTCAGCCAAGACTGTTGTGGTGTTGGAAACAAGTTTCTTTTAATTCAGTAAGGTAGAATAAATTGAAATACCTTCAGTGCAAGGTCATGTTACGTTATGTATGTGTTTGCTGAGCCCAGGAAAAGGTTGATTGCATTCTCACTCTCCCGTGAGACTTCCTCCATAGCTTAGGTTAAGTTACTTCGCCTGAAGTTTCTGTCCTGTGAAGCAAAGGTAACACAGGCTGGTGCTTCCCTAACAGTAGATTTGTTACAGCTAATTGTTTGGTGAGTGTTTAGTGCTGTAATTATGATCTGAGTTAAAGCTTTGCTTGTGTTTCACACCACTGAAAGCCCTTCCATTGAATTATAGCCTCTTGAATCGGATATTAATCCTGCTCAAGTGCACTTAAAAAAAGCATGGGCTTTCATGTTCCATGTAGGCATTTTTCTAGCAAACTGGTATTGCTACAGGAGATGTGAAGGGAAAGAGGGCGTGCTAAGGCACACAAATATTCAGGAAGTACAGACCATTATCAAATGATCAATCAGAGCTGGGGAGAGAGAGAAAAGCAGCTTTTCATTTGGGTGGGAAAGGGCATGGGAGCTTTTATTAGATTACTAGCACTTTGTTCACTGTGACCCGAACTTCTGGGTCTCACGGTGGTCATGGGTGATCTTAGGCAGGCAGGGATTTCCGAGAGTCTATAAAGCTATTTTCTCTCCTTTATGGTATGGGTTGGCATCACTTACACTAAATTTATACCCCTGTGGTTTGGGTCCTTCCAGACAGCATGGCCAAGCTCACGTACTGGGTCAGTGAGTTATGAATGTAGCAGTATTGTTAACATTCTGTTTGCAACTGGAATAACAGAGTTGGCGGCCCTTGTGTTGCGGGAAGCAGCTTATCATAAGCTGTGCCCTTGTGACCTTCCAGGCGATCCAGGGCTGCTGATTCATGGTGTGACACCCTGACAGCCCCAGACCATACAGTTAACCTTTTGGCACTACTGTGCACTGCAGTGAGAAGGGATTTATAGCCATTGTCTGCTGCCAAACCACAAATGTGATTAAATATTTTAAGAGTCTTTCCTTCAAAGCAAGAGGTAAGTGCAAAGTGTGTGCACTTGAGGAGAAAATGGGCACCTGAGACTGTTTCTTCTTACTGTTTTGAAGAACAGTGGTTCTCCTGCTTCCAGGTAGAAAAAGTTATCTCTGAAATCATTAAATGGGTGTCAGAGTTTGGAAGAGCCGGGATTTGTATGCCAGTCAGCTTCCTGCTGGTCCTATATTTACAGGCTGGCACACAGAGCAGTCAAAACGGAAACTAAATTAAATAGCTAAATTACTTTATGGCAAACAAGCAGAGCATTTCTCTCTGTTTTTCTGAAAAGCACCATCCGATGTTGCCACTCAAAATAAACTAGAGGAATTATGTGGTGGTTCTTTGAGGGCAGTTATTGCTTCTTCACAAAGGTAAATAATGAGAAGGGAAGTCAGAAGCGAAACTCAAATAATGAGTTTTGCTTCATTAAGCAGCTGCTAAAGATTATCTTTACTGCAGACTTCACTTAGGAAATAACTCAGGGGTGGTGGAAACACTTGGAGCTACTCAGGTTTGCTCTAGCATGAATGTGCTCAAAAGCTTTAGTTTTGTTGGTGTAGTCAGGTGAGTAATTTGTGATTTGGTAATTCAATGTTCAGCAGCAGAAATATTGATTAGTTGTAAGGAACTAGGACATGGGTTAGAAAACCCTGCCAGAAATTTATGTTGGCTGACATTTTGTTCAAATTTTGAGTATAATAAAGTAATAGTGTTCTCCATTTGCAAATAGCATGGTCAATAGTCATAAAACAGGTACTTTTGTTTGTCTCACCTGCATCTACACATTCCTGTCTGTCCTATAAAGCATGGTTCAATCTTTGTTGAAGCCAACAACGGCTCCTGTGATGCATGGGAGAAGCTTCATTAATGCTTTGCAGAGAGCAGACTTGCATTTACTTCTTGGTTACATGGGATTCAGTGGCAAAGCAAGAAACATAGTTCCCAAATCCAACCTCTTCAGCTCCTGACTGCCAGGACCATGTTTCTTCAACATTAAATTTTCTGATGTGCCCAACCTTCCTCATTCTTCCCAGTGCCAAAGCGGCAGTGGGAAAGAAGTGGAAAACAGAGCAAACTTTGTGACCTTAAAAGTTGCAGAGTAAGTGTTTGCATAACCAAGGATGCAGATTACTCCAGGATGCTTACTCCATTCTTTGGAGAGGAGTGCTGGGAATGATCCCAGGTTGGAGACTGACAACTGCCTCTGGTCTCATTGAGGGATGGGGCTGATGGGAGTAGAGGTAGCCTTAGCCATGTCTGAAATCCTCTCATTTCAGAGGATTTGATTTACTTCCTCATTCCATCCCAGCACACTGTCTGCCATGTGATACAGCTCTGGCATGGGTGATGCATCCCAGAGCTGTGACGTAGCCACTCCTGCCACAGGGAACGTGATGCTGACAGTTTAACACATTTTCTCTTTACCAACTGGTCAGGGAAGCTTGACTGCACTAAAAGCTTGTGTCTCACCAAAGCTCTCTTCTCTTCCAGGTGATCCCAATGCTTCCCAGGCTGCTCTGTGAGGAGCTCTGCAGTCTCAATCCCATGAGAGACAGACTGACATTCTCTGTGATTTGGAAGTTGACTCCGGAAGGCAAGGTACCTCAGGCAGCAGGCAGTCATCCTGCTAATCAGTCATCCGCTAATTACTCCTCCCTTGTTGGCCAGCCCCTACTCTTGTAATGGTAAAAATGCCATCCCTTAACACCCAGGTGGATAGCAAAGGTGAACAATACTGGAGGATGTATGTTGCCCTGGTTTTTGTAAGCCTTCTGTTTTTACCCTTGGAGTCAGATTCTTTCTCACACAGTTTCATGTAAATAATAGCCAATGTTTACTTAACGGTATTTTCTGCTTTTCATTCCTTTTGTGATAAGAGAGCTTTCATGAGCACCTTTCTTCTCCAGTGGGATTGAGAAGGAAGTGACATGCTCTCCAATCCCTTGTGGAGTTGGGACGTGTATAAGAATGAGATAATGTAAACAATAAAGGTCTTTTCTTTCCTTTCTGCTGAACCTGGCAGGTGTAAGAGCCTCTTTATTGTGTCTCCGCAGACACAGATGTAGGACTATCTGCGTGTCTTGTCTTGCTGATGATATACTCTGGAATTTCCAACTGGACTAATCTCTCAGCCTGGTTGGGAAAGGAGGAATATTTGTATGGATCTCAGGAATGGGGAATGTCCTGCTCCTTGCCAGGTCACCCAACCATTTAGTGTCTTACTTTCAGCAGCAATTCAGAGCTAATGCTTTGGGTGGGACGAGATGTGCCCCTGCCTCCTGCTCCCAGGCAGTTGTGCAATGCGGCGGATGCAGCAGTGTCCCTCGGTGGCCTCTCTGGTAAACAGACTATTTAATTCCTCTTCAGAGCTGCAAATTACATCAATCCAAATAAAGCATGATAGCCCTTCAGCAAAGGCATGGCTCCATCCTCTGCATGTGCCATTTCCAGGGAGCAGTTGTGGAGGCTGTCTCTTGGTGCAATGAGCTGCCTTCATCTGCCTGCCAGCACTCCCCAGGTCTTCATTTCTCTCCCTATTGCTCTCCCACACTTTTTGTTACCCTAAGATCTCCCCTTTGGTTATCACAGTGTCCCCTCACTAATCAAGGAGGGCTGAAGACTGGCAGTACCAGAGCACTCCTTGGTCTGTGCAAAATACACTTCTTGTACTCAGATTTTTTTTTTAACCACTGCTGTGCTCATACATAACTCTTTCTGTAGACAGTATTTCTTGTACCAATTTGGTAATTTTTCACAAAAATTCACTTTACTTCCTTATTATTGTCCCGGCTGCTCTAAAGGATGCTGAATCTATCTTTACCCTAGCAAAACCCTAGCACAGTAGGGTTGCAGTCCTGATTCTGTATTTCTGCAGTGAGTCCCTGCTCTGGCACTGAGGTAGGTTGTATTTGTCTGCTGTGAAAAGTGTTCCTATTCCTATAGCAGTGGCAGGATTACTCATGAGGCCTTCTAAGAGTAGCTACTAGGTAGACCTTTCATTGACTCTGAGTCAATGAACAGCTTGAACAGCTAAAAGTCAAGTCTTAATTAAAATAAGCCTTTAATTACATCTTGTCTCTTGTCCCATGCAATATATCCATTGTGTTTCAAACAGTGCTCAGTCCAACCCTGTCTGAGCAGTGAGAAAATAGAGGAGCTGTAGCATTCAGCTCAGGGAGCAGACCTCTGGAGTGGTCTGGGCCATGGCCATGCTGTCTCTGGGAGAGCAGACTGCCTGAGGCCATCTCAGCAAACTGGTTTCTCCTACAAGGCCTTTCAGGGTTACAGTCTTAGTTGAGGTCACTTGATGTGAATGTCAGGTGAAGGCTGGAGAAGAATTTACTCTTTCCAAGAGGAGAAGTGGTTGTAGGGCTTTTGCCCAGGAGGGCATTCTTCTAAATGCTGGTATCTCTAGGTGTTACTATACCTGTATCTCAGTGCAAACAGAATCACATGCTCCCCCACGCTCTGCTGGGTGAAAGGGAGGTGAGTCAAAGACCCCAAAACAGCCCTTGAACCTCAGCTGTTGGTGGAGAGCTGTGAGAGTACTGACAGTGAGGACAGGGTGTTGCTCAGGACTATGGGTTTTTCTCAAAAGAAGCCAGAACTGGGGAAGCCTTATCATAACTTTAGATATCCTTTAGATTCTGGTGCTCTGTGTGGACTCTGGGTGCATCAGGTTTGCTGTGATGGAGGAGACCTTACAGACTGATCTTGTGGGCTACTCATTGTAATCTCCAAATCCCAGCTCACAGCCCCCAAATGTTGCTCCTCCACGGTGCGTTGCCCATCCTCGGCTGTGGTACATGGGCCAGCCCATGGGAGCTTGCCCATTCCTCTGATGGGGTTTTCAAAGCAGGGGCTACTGACCTACCAGATGTGCATCCCCCATCACCACAAGAAGCTGAACAGTATTGAATGGATGCAGCAGAGCACAGAGCAGGTGCTGCCAGCACTGTCACAGCCTCTCTGTCCAGCTTTTTCTTTGTGGCTTTTTCTTCCTTTCTTTCTCCACAGCACAGAGGAAGAGACATGCACAGAATAAGCATGAGCTGATGGTCAGAGCACTTCACATTGTAAGATGCCACATGCTGCATCTCTGCTATTAAAGCACTTTTGAATTAGAAATAAGCTTAAAAGTCCTGTGACTTTCAGAGCTCTGAGTTGCTGAGTTATACAGCACATATGTTCTGTGATGCGTTACGGAGGGATGCAGCAAAGGTATTTTGGGAATCAGTCCCTTCCTGTTAAGAAGAAGGTTTGTCTCTGAAGCACTGTCCTTGATGAGGCTATCATAGAGAGCTCACTCTTCTCCCTGGACACTGTCATTTGCAGAATTTATTGTGTCCTGTTGGGCCGATGAAGGGGTAAGGTGTCACTTGCAGCTAAGGCAGAATTACAATTCTCCAATCATTCTCTGAGCACTTGTGCTTTGAATGGTTTATCGCCAACTGCGTCTGTTTCCAGAGCCCTTGTGCCAATGCTCGACTTCTGTGAAGAGCCTTCTGCCCATGTCCTTCAGTGGTTTGTCACTGGCTTGATGAGCTGTTGGATTCTCTTATATATCTCAGCTGAAAATAGGTTTTCTTGCCTGCTTTAGGAAATAATTCTGAATTGCTACTTCTACACTGATATTCTTCTAGGGAGTTTAAAATGGGAGTGGCTTCTGGTTTAAAATAAAACAATTTTATAAGTAGTTTGATTATTTTCCTCTGAGTTCCAAAGTAGTTTGGAAGCCCAGAAAGGTTCCTGACTTGAGTTTGGATCTAGAACCATAGACATGATCAGAGAAGCAAGGAGTCAGTGACTGTCTCTCCTCCAAACCCACCAAAGTCCTACTTAGGCACTTTCACAAGTGCTAGTCAGACATTGGGGTTCATGCAGTACTCCTGAAAACAGAGTATTTTAAGGCCAGCCCCTCATGCCCTGGTGGCCACCCTTTAAGTTATTCTGCTGTGTTTTAGGCAGGAGAACCTCTCTGGCATGTGTGTATCTGCCTGTTGTCACTCCTGCACCTGGTAACCTGAGAGTCAACAGACTAGTTTCAACTCCCAGATGATCTGTTGTTCTCTGAGCTCTGTGAAGGAGGGAAGTCAGGTAGAGGAGGGAGATGCAAGCAGTCCCCTCTGTATATGCACAATATATTGTTATCTGTTACATGCATATACACATTACTAGATGCTAGAGAATCTGAATTGGCAAACGGCCTGAAGGTCTTAGTAGACCAAGATCTTCACTCAAAAGATCACAGGGAGTGGGGAAATCTGGTGTCATTCCTCCCAGTGTTTGTACAACTTCCCAAGCTTTTGTGCACTGGAAGAATGAGTCCTCAGATCAATTTGCACTTTGCAATTTTGCAGATCCTTGATGAGTGGTTTGGGCGGACGGTCATCTGCTCCTGCGTGAAGCTCAGCTACGACCACGCACAGAGCATGATTGACAGTCCTGGGAAGGTGCTGTCACCTGAAGAGCTCCCCCCTGTCTCACCTCAACACTCGATAGCCGAGATCCAGGAGGCTGTGCTGAGCCTGCATCGAGTCGCGCAGCACCTGCGCAAGCAGCGCTTCACCGAGGGTGCCCTGCACTTAGACCAGGTGAGTCCAGCCCCTTCAGGCTTCACCAAAGCAATTTCACCGTGTACTCCGTAAGAGTTTCCTGGCCAGTCTAAAAACTCAAAGGGTAAAATCAAGGCTGGAACAGAAAGGCAGGTTTGAGTGCCAGTGTCTTCTTAAGAGCAGCATTAAATTATGTACCATAAGCACTAAGTAGGATGAAAAGAAAAAATCCCTGTTTTTTAAGGAGTGATCCATTTTCCAACATTTTTCAAAATCCTAAAACCCTGTTGGACTGGGTAAGTAATTTATACAGTGAAACAAATCATGACAGTGTCATTCATTATCATGAAGTTCAGATATTAGTGCACATTTCACTGGGAAAGACTCATCCTCCACATTTCTTTCTGTGCTTGCAATATTCTTGTTTTCCACAGCTTTCATAGCAGTTCTCTGTGCTGGGAAAATGACTAAATGTTATCTTAGCTAATACTTGCAAGTGTTGGGTGTGTTTCAGAGGAAAAATGCTCGTGAGGAGGTTTTCTGTCTGGGGTGATTTAAATAATCTTGTATCAGTAGTGGTATGTGTCATTTCTATTTTACAAGGAGATCCAGATATATTAGGCTATCACAGCAAAAAATACTTTTGCATATGATGTTAAGCTGCTCTGAGGTGGCTTCTGATAGTGTTTGTGGATAGGAGTTTCCAGTAATTTGCAGAACTCAGTGGTCTTCCTGAGCAGGGGACACAATAATCTCTTAATGTTAGGAAGCTCTATTGTTTCATTTTGCGAAATGAGTGTGAGTCAGCATAAGGATATTGCTGAGAAAGAAGTTATGTATGGAGTGGTGTAAACAGGACTATTGTATGTAAGACATATGTTGTAACCCTTCCCTTTTATTCAGCATTGTAGTGTTGTCTCCAGTTGCAGGAAAGTCTAATTTTAGAGAAATCGTTGCAGAGCAACAGGAGCAAGAAGTGTCTATAATCTGTGACCTTCCCCAACAGAGAACATGGCTTATTGTGGTGAGGCTGCTGTGAAGAGGAGACAATGTGCTTTCCCCCATGTCTAAGATGGACAGAATGACAAATTTGTATCTTGAATTTCAGCAGAGGAGGTCTTATTTTAGGATAAACCTTCTGCTGTAGACATTGTGGTATCTGAGGCTATCTTGCCTACATCTGTTGTAAGAGGTCTTGGAGGACTGGTTCAGCACACATAAGTGAGCCTGGAGCAAGGACATTTGCTTAAGGTCCCCCTAAAGTAATTTTAAAATTATATTAAAATAATTTTTGGAAATCAAACTTCCACTTCGAGGTTTTCTTAAACCTCTTTTGGAACAGAGACTTCCCTCTTTGAGGTTTAGCATACAATGGCTAATAAACTGAGCCTTTGTTCCCAAGCACACCCGGAATGCTAGAGAAACATAAAAATCCCAGCTTTTGCATGAGATCAGCTGACTGGGAAGCCTTGGAGGTATCTGGGTTGGAAAAAGAGTCCATGGTGACTGGGAGCTGTGGCCCAGCTGCCTTCCACAAGTCACTGTTGCACTGTAGTGCTGAGTGCTCGCTGTGTGCCCCTGAGTTGAGTTACCTGTTATCAAACTAACCTCAGGGGAAATATGTTTTAAACCAACTGTGACGTTTTCAATGGGAGGATTTGGCCAGGGAAGCATCCTGTTCCAGTGATAGCCCATAAAAGATTAGCTGTGTTTTGTTTTGCTCTGTGCTCCTACAGAGGAGCCATTAAAGAGAACATATTGGAGCATCATTTGTGAGATTGGGATTAAAGCTAAGGGCACCAGAGACAGCTGATTCCTGCTCAGCCTAGTTCCCAACCATCATGATAAACTGAGTTATATCTCACAAGTGGCACTTTACACTGTGCAGAATCTCTCTCCACTGGCAAGAATGTCAAAGTAATGGTCTTTGAGGAGGAAGCATATTTTAGATCAAGGGACACTTTCACCACACTTACTAGAGTCAAGTACTGCCCTGATAGCTTTATTTTGATAAACTACACCCTCCCCAGCCCATGGAGAAAGTGGTTGCTGCAAGGCCTGAGTATGAACAGTGTGTGAGGGACGGGTTTGTGGACCTGGCCAGTGACATATGGTTGGACAAAGCAATCTGTGTCTTTTAACAGAAGGGGACAAATCCCTCCACTTTTGCTTCCCCAGTTCCCTGAGCTCCCGTGGGCACAGCTGTGTGCCTTGTCTCACTTGCAGCCCCAAGTGAGCAAGCAAGGGTGGGTCCAAATGGGAAACACACCTTTCTAATCACTGGACCTCTCACTGATTTCCTGTTGAGTAATCTAAATCCTGAACAATGGAAGACAAACTCCAGCAGGAAGCTTGGGGCAATGAATTATCGGATTCCAAATAAATACGTGAGTGAAGGAAATGATCATCTCACAGTCTTAAGGGAGGGGGTGGCTGGACATGGATGACTGCTGTGCTTTTTTTTCCAAGGGATGTGAGCCGTCTTCCTATACATCGTGTTATGTTTGGGAGTTCTACCATGGGATAACTCCTAACTGAACAGTGAGGACATTTTTTGCTTACTTCCACCCTGCCATTTTTCAGTGTGAAGTGTTCCTGTGCTTCCTGTTGGTATTAAGAAAACCGTAGAAGAAAGAATCTCCCATCCTCCTTTGCCACTGGCTGTGGTGGCCTTGGGCTGCTGCTCTCCCTGTCTGCCTCAGTTTTCTCTTTGGATTGATACTGATCCATTCCTTAGTATCCATATAGTTCAGGATTTACTCCCCAAAACGAAGATCATTTCTCAGATGAAGCCATTCATGGGCATATCTTTACAACAGCAGAAGTACTGGTTGGCCAGGAAGCTCCTTGGACCTGACACAGGATGGCTGCAGTTGGATGCAGCAGTCTCAGGCTGGCCCTGCTGTGGTGAGGAGAATGTTTCCTGTTTGAATGTTCCTGATGAATTTTTATGACCTAATGTGAGAGCAGCATCTGTTTGCCCATAGTTTTATCTTTTAGCAGCAGTTTTAGAAGCAGAAATCTCCGTAGCTCAACGGATGAAGAATATACATATATATATTTTAATGACTTAGGAATTACATATCTGGGTCACACAGAAGACCTTGAGACAATACAGAGATAGCACACAGTCTGGAAAGCTTAGGATTTGTGGGTTCAGTGTCAGTATTTGTGTGTCTCTTGGGGCTGTGTAATTTTGAATTCCTGCTTTAGTTTAATCCTTGCCGTGGCAACCTACATACCTGTGACCCACTCTTTCCCCCCACTTCCCAGTTCCTTTCATGCCTCTGCAGAGGTCTGGGAATCCTGCTGGGATTGCAGGGACTCCTGCTGCATTGGACTTTAGGTCTGAGGACCTTGTTTGCAACCAGAGCCACACATCTGTCATTCTGTGGGGATCCAGCTGTCCCCATAGGCCCCTTCTGGGGCTTTTTCCCTAGAATGTGGTTTCCTGTACTTCCTGCCAGCTTCCTAGTTCCAAAAAGCAGATGAGCTGAGTTTTAAAGGTTTAAAGACTTTGCGCCTTCAACAACTAAGGAGCTTATGAAACTTCGTCCACACAAACAGAGATTAATGTATTTCTTTTGCTTCTCATTCAGAGCTGCAGCTTTTAGGTGCAAAGGCAAGAAGCCTTGTATGTGACTAAGAAAAAATGTTCACGTATTTACAATATTGTCTTCTCCCCAACACCTCCTTCCTGCGCAGGACCATGAAATGCTACGCCTGTGCTGTCCTCTCACAGCTCCTGGTGCACCCAGTCTATAAACTGGAGCAGAGATCTGACCTGGTTTAAAAAGCAAAGTGAGCACAGCCCACAGCTTTCCTTTTTTTTTTCCTGGCCAGGTTACTTTGAAGCTGGATCACTTCCCCAGCCCACAGCTTTTAGAAATACTAGCCAGAGAATCAGATAGAAACTTGCTTTCAACGAAAACCATTAAGTTTGCAGAAAAGCTTCTTAGCTCCAGCCTGCCTAGAGGAGACATGCTGATAAATGGTTCTCTTTTTGGCCTCAGCGATTTAAAAATGAATCAAGAGGACAGATGCCTACAGGAGGACAGGTTAAAAAGGATTTCTGTGCCTATTTAAAATGAGAATACCCCGGGATGCTGATCTGTCTCTATGACAACTGTCTGTGAGCCGAGCATTTCCTTTTGTTGTGCTGGTGATTCTGCCTTTGCTGGCACACTTACACCTAGGTGCTCAAAACATCAGCATTGACCAAAGTTCGTTGTGAGAACAACCCAAAGTGCATTTGCATTGTACCAGTTAATGGCACTGAATCCTTTGCTAGCATAGCTTCTCTCCTTGTTTTCTGCAAAACAGACATTCAGCTTTGCAGGTGTGTGTGAAAAGGGAAAGGAAAAAAAGGACAAAAATGACAGAGATGAGAATGTTACACAAATTAAAGAGTTGAATTGGTAGTGAAATGGTCTCACTTCTGCTTGCTTCCAGCCTATCATGCCACTGTCTTGTCATGTGAGCAAGGGCTGCTGGTCCCTGTGGGTCTGTATTGTTTTGAATAACTTAGAGGTAGTAAAAATTGTATTGTTGTAGCTCTAGAGCACACTGGAGACCTATGGTTTTGTTCCATGGCTGCTGGGGATAAGGAAATCAGTGATCTCTGAGAATAACTTTATTTAAGACTGGTGGTACTGCTAAAGTAAGAGAACATTTAATAGAGCTTCAGAAAGCATAGAGAAACAAGCACAGAGGTCCCAAACACCAGGATGTGTGCAGAATGCCAGCTGCAAACCACACAGGTGTATGACATACAGGATTTAGTAACCAGCTCTGTATAGTTTTTGAAGCCCTCAGAACCAAGTCTGCCTACTTGATGCAAATGACTTTGGAAAGTTGACTCAAGCTACTCACACATGGAAAGAGAGGAGGAAGAAGGACACTGCATGTGCAGGGTGTGACACTGTATGTTGAGAAATTTCATATTTGGTTGTGGCTAATGGGATAGGACAGAAACGTGTATTTTTAGACAGTTGTCCTTGCTAATGCTGTTAATTGTAGCTCTCAAGAACCACGAATTAATTACTCTCGTTACTAAAATTTTCCAGTATGAGCAACTGCTGGAAATAATTACGGAAAATTGTTTTGTCATATTTCCTGCCTCGTATCAGTATAGTAAGCATTCAGGCCTTTTATTCTTGCTATACAAAAGTAATAAATATTTCTACCCTGGTTTAACAGTCATTGTGTGCAAAATACAGTTAATTAGTATACAAATGGAAGACTTAGGGTTGAACGAAGTGTTTAGATGGGACAGCAAAGCGCTATAACATTGCATAGGCCTCAGTCTGAGGTGTTTCCTCTAATAGCATAATCTGAATTTATGTCTTAAAATGCTGTTGGGGCAGAAAGGTCATCCTAGCTTGACTACCTTCTTGAGTGATGCTTAGATTTTCTGTCCAAGGCTGCTGTATGTGCTACCCCTGCACGCTGAGTGCATGGAGTGTTCAAGGGAGGAGTAAATGGCTTTGCTCCAGCCCCTGACCGCAGCAAAGCTGCATCTCTTGGTCGGTCTCAGAAAGAAAGTTGTAGTGCTCATTGTGTGGCATGTGATGTTGGTACCAAATTCATCTTGAATTTGGTTCCATCGGCGTAGGTTGAGGTGTAGGTACCTGGCTGGGTACTTGGCTTTGGTGCAAGAGAAAATCCAAAAGGCCCATATATAAAAGCCTGAAAAGTGCTGTGATACCTCTCTAAAGAGGCTGATACAGCAACAGTGCATGAACATGACAGCAGAGGCAGGGTGGGCAGTATGTACAGGGCTGTGAGATAAATGGAAACTCAGACTGACAAGGAGCTTTCACTATTCACTTCCTATCACAATTCCACCATTGTCTGCTCCTTCTCTTTGATGTCTGGTTAAAGAGACATCACAAACCCAGAATGGGGACAGCAGGTGCTATACGATCATTATGGACAGTTGCTTATACTGTGTGATACATAAGGCAGCTGGGGGAATGTTGGATGTAGTTGGAGATTAATTTCCTTTGGGGATTTTATGTCTTTTGCATAGCCCTAGTTAATACAGCAAAACGAGCATGAGGCTGCAGCTTCCTCCTGGGGAATGCTGCTCTTCCCTGCAGGGGTACCCAAAATGTGTGTGCAAAGGTGTGTCAGCGAAGTAGGGAGGATTTTCAGTATGTCTTTCCTGCAATACCACAGAGGAACATGGTGCTTGGCAGGAAAATGAGACGTCACCACTGTGGTCAGGAGCAGCTGTGCCTTAGGTCAGGAAGTTTGCACACACACCGAGGATCCACATGGGATGGAGGTGTTGTGGGGTCGTGCTATGGAGGGGATGTGTGTTGGCTGAGCATCTCTCTGCTTGCATGGAGATGTTTGCATTTCCAGGAGGTTTTAAATTTTTTTGATTAAATTAGGATTCTGAGTGGAAAGCTCTCTAAATCTAGTCCTCTGCCCTAGGGTTTTAATGAAGTCTTCCCAGGGGTGTGAGTAGGATTGATGTCCTCGTACATGTCCCGCCGTTCCCCGATCGTTCTTTCAGAGCCGAGCAGCTGTGTCCCAGCAGGAGCAGGTGGTGAAGTGGTCGAGCTGGCTCCGGCAGGAGGAGGGAGTCGGACACTGGAGCACAGGGCTCAGCTATGGAACATTGTGGTGGGAGCCACTGCAGCCAGATGTCTGCGCAAACACAGCCAGGAAGGAGCTCCCCACACAGTGGTGCTCTGGCATTAATTTACCATCAGTAATGCAAGAGTGGGTTATGACTTTATTCTTCCTGGAGTAAGTATTCCAGTCACTAGCTCAGATATTCAAGTCCTCTGGTGATGTACGAGTGGTTTTCTTCTAAACAAACACAGCTTAACCCTTGAGTTTTATTAAATCTACCACAGACATGCAAGCTGAGAAACTTCTCTGTAGAAAATAGGTCTTTTGCTTTAATTTTGGGATGCTGTTTGACACAGCAGAAGCGTTAGTTGTTCTTTCACCTGCTAGCCTCAGAGCAGGTATCAGAGGGAAGGCCAGCTCCATCCTTCCAGATGATGGGGATGGTACGAAGAGGTGAAGCAGTTGCCCGAGCTCACGCAGTGTGTTGGTGGCAGGCCTGGCAGGACTTTATCTGATTCCCAGGCCAAATCCAGTGCCTTGGGCCAATGCTGACCATTCTCTTCATCTCATGTTTATTACTGACAGCTATTGAATAAGAACAGGTGCTTCTTTGTTTCTGCTGTGTATTGCTGGACCAATTAAGGACAGGGTTTTTTGTCCTGGTTCCCCAGCAGATACATCTCACAATTCAGAGCAGAGAAACAAGGAGGGCTGAACTGTGGCAAGCGCATCTCTGCAGTGCAGAAGCAATTGGTGTGTTTCACAAGTAGCCTCTCTCCCCATTCTTTTCAGTTCTTGGGCTTTGCCTAGGTGTGCGAGGACTGAGCCAGTGGGCTGCTATCCCATGGAAGTCTCTCCTGCTTGCCTGGGACAGAGTTGCAGTGGACAGTACATCATTAGACCTTCCAAATTGCTTGGCATTTTCTGTTGATTGAATCCAGTTGGTGATCAGCCATTCTAGAAGGGGGGTGAGCTGGCAGTCATTGCATGCTGACCTGCAAGCAAGGTTGAAGGTGTTTGCAAGCACTCCAGATTCACACATGAAGTACACATCTCTTGATTCCCTGGATTAGCTGCTCACAGATGGGTCTTGCCCTTGCTTTGTGATAGACAGCCTGGTGTCATCTGCTCATAGAGACCTCAGACAGTACCAAATAGCATATCTAGGGGAAAGAGAGGGCATCTGTGTTGGATTAGTGTGGTGGAATGTGTCCCAAATGTGACGCTGATAGCTCAGGTGAACAGAGGATTCAGTGCTTGATCCAGCTGAGCAAGCTGCTCACTGGTATTTCTGAGATTGGTAAGGAGAGTAGTGGCTTCTGTTGGCTGTATTGAAAAAGGTTCAGGATGGAAAAACTGGTTCTTAATGAAGCAGAAACAAACTGGTTCTTCAATGTCTCTGATAGCAAGACAGATAAAACTCAGGAATACATGTGCTTGTGTAGAGGTGCATGTGGGGTGAGTGCTGGGAGGCAGTTTTTATTTTACATTTTGTGCTGAGGAAATAATCCTTGCTCTGAGAGTCTTGCCCTCCACTTGATGGTGTTTTTCTTCCCTGGTGATGAACAGACGTCATCAGAAAGTCTCTTGTTGTTCCAGATTCTGTTTATCACGTATTTGAACAAAGACTTGACAAGGGTTTTTTTTCAGGTATTAATTATAGTTGACTGCATGGCTAATCCATCATCCTCTTTAGATGGAGTCACTGGGTGTTGACTGATGTAACTGCAAATGTGATCAATCTGCCATAGGTGAAGATGTAGCAGCTCTTTGTCGGAGCCATTTCAGTTTCACCCAACAGTATATGGAAGAAAGGCTAATTGTATAATGACAAAAGACAACGTTTGGAAGGAGATGAAAGATTCTGACATTACAGTCCTGTGATTTCTCATTTCAATTCCAAAGTGAAAAGGGAAAAAAATTCATGGCCACAACTCATTTTATCAGGTGTGTCTGGGCATGATCGCTCCTTCTCAGTCCTGGGATATTTTATCTTTTGTCATCCGTAGCATACAGATGCTGAGGTACAAAGAAGCTCAGAAGCACCTGTGGTTTTCATATCCCTCTGAAATGAGAGTACAGGAGCCTCACCCAAGATCCCAGCAGCTGAGCTGAGGACAGAGCTGATCTTGCCCCATCTGAGGAAACGAGTGCCTCCTGAAGTCCACTTCTGGGTTTATCTTTAAACATTCCAAGTCCAAGCTCACTTCTTCTGAAATTGTACATCCTGTTAAAGTTTGCAGTGATTAATTTGGAGTACATTTTGTTGAGCAACCTCTTGGGTTTATTTTGAAAGCAAGTAGCTTTGAATCTGTCTTGAGTAGTCTGGATCATTTATCTTGCCCTTTTCTGCATCTTCATGTGGTAACAGGGAAGTTGTTTAAGCAAACAAACATAATTCAGAGTATGGATTTCCCCTGAATATGGAATTGCGTAAAATGGGAGCATGAAGCATGACATCTCAGATAAGGTCATTGGTCCATGTTGCACTTGTTTCCATAGCAGGGATTTGAGGAAGACCTCCCCCCTGAGCTTGCCTCTTCTTTGTGCAGCTCTGCATTCACTTGTGGGAGATACATTGCCTGTCACTTCCTGCTTCCATCTGGAGGCACAAATGCCCATCTCTCCCCAAAGATGTGTATTCACAAGTTATTGCATTGTCATGCCTTAAACCTGCCAGCACTACTAAACTTTGCCCTCTGAAGGAAGCATATTTCTATTTTGGATCTCATCTGATAGCTGATATCTTGCATTTCTGCTGATCAGTTACCAACCAAGCTGGCCATTGCCCATCTGTGATGGGCTGCCATTAAATTTGTGGTCACTCGAAAACTAAGTAAGAGGCAGTGAGAAAGTAGCCTCAAGAATTTGTTGGACTCAAGCAGCGTGAGGGACTTGAGATATCTGGAAGAAACTACCCATGCAAAATCACTGTGGAGGGGTTTTTGTGGGTAATTCCTTTAAATGGGCTTGAAAAACTTGTTTCTGTCACAGAAATACAAATTAACCAAGCAGTCACTCTTGCTTGGGTTTTTTTTGTAAAAAAGCAGCCTAGCCTGAATACAACAAAACTTAATTTGTGCCTTCCTTGACAGTTGAAGTAAGCCTGCCCTGTCATGGGTTTGATCTGTCTGATCCTGCAGAACTGGGGGGCTGCAGAGCTGTTGCTTATTCGGTGTCTCATGGTGATGCTGAAAAATTCAGTCCCATGAGTCAGCAGGAGGTTTTGCATTAACTTTAGGGTTGTAGTTTCACCTCAATTTCAAGGGTGTAATTTCACCTCTGTTTTAATCTCAAGACTATCCTTGCTTTTCAGAGGAACAAACCCCTTGATCCAGCCAGCACTTTATTTCTGATTAGCATTTTAGAGTAGAACCTGACCCACAATACTGGGAAATAAAATGCTTAAATAGCTAAAATGGGATTTGAAAAAATGCAATTTATTAAATGATTTCTCAGTCCTTGATGTGTTTAGCAGGTATAGAAGACAAAATGAACTAAAACAGGCTTTGGCATTTCAGAAACTGAGTCATTTTTTCTGTTGCATCATGTATAAACTTTTCCCTTCTCATGTATGTATGGTTGAAATTACTTTGAGGTTTTGAATTCTCACTTCAGCTCTCTGTTTTTTATTATTTTCAAATATTACTGAAAGTGAGTGCTGTGCTTGCATTGCCTTGCTGTCTAGTTGTTGTTGTTTTTTTTTTAATAACACAGTGGGCAACATATAGGTGGTTAAATGAGCTGGGGAGTTACTGGTTTCTCATGTTTAGGTGGGAGTAAAAGGTAGGTGTATTGATGGATCCAAAACATTGTTCCAGGGGGAGCTGCCGACAAATATCCTTTACCAAGGGGGCTAACCTTGAAATCCTTTTGCAGAGTGGTCCTCTCTTTTCAGATTCTCAAGCATTTATAGAAGTTCCTTGAAATCAATTTAAAGACCATGGACATGGTGCTGTTGGAACCAGCTGAGGTAGCAAACAGATGTGTCTTTCCTTAAAACGGTGCAAGAGAGTACTGAACTCTCTGAGGTTCTCCATGCTGGAGGGATGCTATTGCTCAGAATCTCAGGCATTCTAAGATAAAGACTAGAGCAGACAATGAGCACTGGGAGATGCCAGGTAGAAATATGGTGTATAAATGGAGTTTCCACAGGCCAGGCCCAGCACAGAAGCCAGTTGGTCTCCACATGCCAGGACCAACAAGATGTTGTACATTCTTCTTGGGATGAAGAAATTCAGCAGACAGAGGTGTGTCAAACCTGTCCTTGTGTGTCCACTTTGTAGGGAGAAATGGATACTCCTCAGGAGTGACCTGGATGCCCTTCTTTCTTTAGAGTTCACAGCTGCTGCCTGCAGCTGAGTTATGCAGGGGACAGAGGACTTGCCCCAAACCCAGAGCAGTTGGGCGAAGTAACCTCACCTGGGCATCATCCCTTCAGGAAAACTCTCTGTAGCTTGCTTTAGACCCAGCACTGAGGATCAGTGGTTTTGCCACAAGCAGCCTTTTTCATAGTGGTAGCACAATGATGGGTACAAAACACAGTTCAGAGGAGGAAGATTTACTGAAAAGAGCTTGAATGGCCAAGAAATGGGTGCTACCGCAGGCTTTTCTCCCAACCCTCATTAATTTTCATTGTGAGAGAGGGAACAGTTTGGAGAAGATTTTTTTTCTGTTTGTCTGAAAAAAAAAACCCTCAAACCTTCTTTCATGTACCTGTTGCCCCAAATTTTTTTAGAACTAGCGTGCAGCTGCATGGTCTGCCTTGTCTCATTAGAAACTGGCTCGATCTTCAGTCTTGGCAGATTCCATGAGAGTCTGAGAGATCTGTTAGAAGGATCCAAGGTGACTCTATGGTATGAGAGGGTAGGAATCTCCCAACTTACTAAATGTCAGCTGTGACAGTGCAGTGCCTGGCGTGTGCTGTGTCAAGGCTCTGCTGTTATGGCATGCTGGAAATGTAAAACTGGAAAGGGCTTTAGGACATGATTCCTTCCTTTTCCAGGCAGTAGCAGGAATTCAGCTGGTAGAAGTCCTGTGCAGTGTTTGCTGCTACTGAGCCTTTGTAGCTGCTGGGATCTGTGTAGCCAGGGCAAGTTCCTCCTGGGAATGTCTCCATGACTTTCACCCCTAGCCGTGCAAAGTGTGGGAAAGAAGTTGCTGTTGGGCCTGTCCCTCACGTGTCCCCAGTTAGTCATTGCCTGGAATCTGAAATGCTAAAAGCCCGCAGAAACCTTGCGGGGAACTCAGCTGAGTGTGCCAAAGTCCTCTGGGGCAGAGTTCAGCAGTCTGAAGGGCTCACCTGATTACAGCAAGGTCGTCATGCAGAGTGACTCACACGAGATTATCTTTGATGTCATGGAGGTGTTTCTTCCCGTTACAGTTGACAGCAGAATTGGTCAGAGCATGGTGCTAATAATGTGTGTTCGGTCTTCCTACGGGCCATTCATTTAAGAGTTGGACTCTGTGATCCTTATGGGTCCCTTCCAACTCAGAATATTCTGTGATCCTGTGACAATCTGCTGGCTGCAGTTGTGATGGGGTTTTACTTGCTGGGGCTGCAGAGCAATGCCGGGGTGTGAGATGCCCTCTTGAGCAGTCTGGGCAGCACAGCTGGGTGCTCCCATGGCTTGTGGCATCTCTGTGGGCAAGTGGCAAGGCTGAGCCCACCAGTGTGGGCAAAGCCTAGCAGGGACCTTTGCTGTTCAGTTCTAAGTGTGGATTTAGACTTTAGGCTGGATTTGTGGAAGGCAGCATGAGGCTTGGTTTACAGAAAAAAAAAAAAGTCTTTTCAAAAAGCAATTTGTTTCTGCTTTCTGTGAGCAAGGGTTCCAAGCGAATTTGGTCAGTTCTGCAGAATGATCAACAGGACTGGAAAAAAATACCAAGTGAAGTAACACGGTGGCTGTGGTAAACATGAACTGGGGCTTTGGAAGTAGCTAATGGCATACCACAAAAGAGTCTCCTTTCACCCACCACGGGTGGTGCCAGCAGCAAACACTGCCAGCGCTGGCATCTAGCAGAGGAAAGCATCATTTGGCTCCCTTTTGGATTTCATTACTCTTCCTGCACTCCCTCCTGCTCACAGCAAAAGCCTTTCCAGTTGTAAAGAAGTGAATTAACTGCCTTCGTGTCAGTGATGGATGAGGCGCTTTCTCCCCCTTCAAAGAGAGGAGTCGTGCCGGTGAATGCGGGACGGCAGAGTTGAAAAGTCCAAGCGGAGCAGGAGAGCCCGTGTGGTGACCCAGCTGTCAGGCAGGACACCCTGGGGACAGCTCCCACCGGTGCCCTGTGAGTGGGGAACAAAAACCACTCTCGGCACACTCGCCCGGCCTCAAGGCTCTTTTTTTTGTGTGTGTCCTGCTTTCAAAGGACTTGGGCACATCCCTGAAAACACTGCAGCCGTTTGTGCGGGTTCAGGGAGCCTCAAAGGCTTTCACAGGGAGCTCCTCCAGGCTGCACAAAGCAGGGTTACCACGCTGGTACTTGGGAGATCTCCTTTCAGGCCTCCATGGCTAATCATATTAAAGGTGACCTCGTGGGCAGCGCTCTCCATTGTTGCCATATGTTTTGTCCAGTGCTTGAGTGATGTTGTGCATTGGAATGTATTCATGCGTCGCCTAATTTAATCACCAGGCTTAATCCCCTCTCCTGTTCTACACCCTTAGAATTTACTGGCTCCTTTCTAACCTCCTGTGCATTGTCTGGGTCTCCTTCACAAGCTAATACTGATGCCTGGAGATATTTTTATTTATTTATTTACTTTGAGAAAGTGTTTAAAAATATAATCTCAACCATAAGCCAAACAATCTCTCCAAAGGGAGAGTGAGCACAGTGGATGCTCTAGCAGGCTGATTCTTCTTCCCTGTGATCTTTTCCTTCCAGCTTTTCCATAGAGAAATTAGGGATTAGGCTCATGGGTTTAAAAAAAATATAAAAATACTACGAATGGAAAAATGACTGAGAAAGTGGTGTGTCTCCTTTTAATATTGTTGGAATAAATAAGTAATTTTAAGAACTTGACTGTCTCTGTAAAATATGGTGTTGGTTTCTGCCTTTAAAACTTACTTCTTTGGTATGGACAACTCCTATTCCAGGGCTGACTTGGCAAAATTAACCCAACAAAGACCCAAGTCCATCAAGCCTGAAAACTGGAAAGCCTGATTTATGGAACACTACTGCAAAACCCAGAGAGCTCTGCAAGAGCTGCTGTGCTGCACAGCAGTCAGGCATTTCTAGGGAGCGGGGCTTTTTAGAATTTCTTTTAAGGATAATTTGTAAAGATTTTGGTAAGATTTCCCTGCTCCAGCTGATGTAGAGAGGTATGTTAAAAACGGGAATTTGAGATTCAGTTGTGTTGTGACTTGCTTTAGGAGTGGATGGGAGCAGTCCTGGCAAGGGAAGGCTGTGATGAGATTTTAGGATGACACACGATCAGGTTGCTTGTATGCTGAAATCCCAGGGGCAGGAAACCTTACGCTTGCTAAGGCAGATTGTTAAATAAACAACCTCATGCTTTGGTTCAGCTCTTAGATTCTCCTTCTCCTGATACAGTGTGCTGGTACCCACAGCTCTAAACAGGAGGATATATCCTGGATGTCTTTGAAACCTTAAACATAGATTGTACCTGAATTACAGCTTTGAGTTTCCCTCTGTATGTGGGTGTACACATGCACACATGAGATCCCTGCAGCCAAGTTCTCACACATGAGCTTGCTGATCTTCTCTGACTGTGTGCTATGTTTTGGGTTTGACGGGAGGAAGGAGGGATGATGTAAAAAATTGCAGATTTGTGGCTGGTTTTAAAAACAGTTTTAAAATATTATGTATCTTCATTTTAAAGAAATGCAATACTGCTTGGAAACCACAGCTACTGAACATAAACTGTGTCGAGCCCCTTACATGTGTTTAGTCAGTGTGGAACAGAGGGTTGTAACAGCCTTGCTGTGCATTAGTGCTGGAAGAAGGTTCCCTGGTCTTACCCCCCACACTCCAACCCAGGGATCCACAGCAGCATCATGGGCTCTGACATCAATTTGGCCTTACAAAAATGCTATAGAATTCACACCTTTTCAATGTGAACCTTGCCAGAGCCCTTTCTGAAGTGCCTACAAGCAGAAATTGCTTCTCCGCTGAAATGCAGCCGTGTTGGAGCCAGAGGACAGCTGGGCATGGGTTAGCTGGAGGGCAGGGTGCCTGTCCTGCTGCCAGGGTGTCTGCGCTCGCTCGGCCAAGTCTCCTGGCCACTGTCCACTCCTGCTTCCTTCTTTTCCTGTGACAGAGGAGCCTGGAGTCACTAGGAAAATGTGAGCGAGAGCAGGTTGCTGCCAGAAGAATTCAACTGCACCACAACCAGTCCCTTCCCAGGGGAGCCTGGCAGTTGTGCTAACAGCAGCAGCTCTTGCTGTCCATGGGAATGGACAGGGATGTCCTTGGAAAGCTTTGGATCTCCTACTCGTGCACTGAGCAAGCAACTGTGTTTGGACATGCCATGGGATTTTGGTGAAGTCAGGGAAAGGAGGTCATGGTACACGGCCGACCTGTGCTCAGGGAGGAGGGAGCCAGCACTGCCATGGTGGGATGTGGAGTGGTGTTTTATGGCATGCAGTATTCGGAGAAGATGCTCTGCAGCAGGCAGTGGGCTGAGTGTGTACGGCAGGAGATGTCTTCCCATCCCCAGGCTGTAACAGTGTCAGGGGAAAAGGTTTGGCCAAGGACACAGCGCAGCTGCCTGCAGACTTGGCAGGTTGTAACATACTGCAAGAAAGTCCAGGTTGCCTTCAGGGAGTAATCAAAGCTTAAGTCAGCAGCACTAGGCCTGGACTTCAGGACTGCCAGGTATTTCACAGCGGCACCCCAATGGGTGAGGGAGAATAGCGTGTCTGTAATACTGAGATCACCGTGGTGTGATCAGGGTATTTGGCTCTTCATAGTCCCAGTTTAATGGGTTACAGATATAACTAAACCTAGAAATACTGTTGTGATCTCTCTTGTTACCTGGCAGAGCTCTTATCGTGTCAGCACAGGGGCTGTTCATATTTTAATGGGTTTATCTCTTGTATGGAGGGTATTAGAAGCTTTCATCCGTCTTCCAGTGCGACTCTACGGAAATCCCTCCAGGCATGAGGCAGTACCTGGGCGCTGAATTAATCTGTGCTCCTGGATTCTCACAGCTCCATTAGTGGCTTAGCAGGGGAAGCAGTTTGCATTAACAAACTTAAGAGAATAGGATTTGCTGTGTTTGATCTGCCCTCGGTTCCTTGTATCCTTCCAGTAGCAAGGACAAAGACTGGGCACGTTACGGGAAGGCACAAAATAGTTATAAATACAAACAAAATAGGCTGATTTGTAAAATGTCTATCAGCATCCTCCAGGGCTCGTGGGGTAAGGGAAAGTTGTGCTAGAGTCAGGTGGAGTAAAAGACACCAAACCTTTCTTCCTTCTGCCACATGCCCAGACACATCTGCGCCCACGGCTCTTACCTTGCCTTTCCCTGTGACTTGAGCCATTTGAAGACAGCACAGTGTCACATCCTCCTCCAGGTCACCGCTGTCATCTGCTCTGCTGCTGGTCTGAGGCTGGGGCAGCTCTCAGAGACTGTGTGGTGCTTTGGAGGCGCTGTTTGTCCTGTTGCTTTTCATCCAAAGTTGCTGATGTTCTTGATCTGTCTTCCCTTAAAGAAACTGCCTGTGGGGCACCACCGTGTTTCCCTTGTGGTGCTGTGTGCCTTAGCAGAGCTGTGCATCCATCAGGGGCTGGATCTGACCTCTCTTTGGGAGCTGCTGACTTCTGCAACGCTGTTCTCTACTGACCATGGGCTCTCACAAAATAGCAGGGCCAAGCATGAAGTTAAACTTTAGGCTGCTTAAACTTGGGGTCAGTAAGTTAAGATCTGTTTTCAGGCATGGCTGTCAGGTGTCTGAAATAATAGCAATCGAGGATAATAACCTGTTACCTTGTAGTACCCTCTAATAACAGCACACCAAGGAGTGAGTTTAGAGAGGGGTTTCTACTTGGTTGTGTCACTTTTCATCTAAAGCAAATGTGGAGCACACCAATTGCTTTTCTTTCAAGCTCTCACATACCATTTTGGGACAGAAATGCCTTAGGAATTCTTTCCTGATCAGGCTTTGTTGTTCTCTGTCAGATCAAGGTGGCATACATATGGACTTATACCACCCAACCTATGACAAAGCTGATGTTGGTCCCACAGACCCCTCAGGTCCTGGCTGTGACTGACTGATGGGCTACAGGTGCCATGGCTGCTCAGAAATGCCCTTTCTTTGGCTGCTGGCATTGGTCAGCTTAGGGGGAATTTTATGTCAGCTGTACACCCGAAGTTCCTCTCCTTGTTAATGGTGAGAAATATTTCCTTTTTTTCATGTGGTTACTTTAACTCACTTGGTTGGTCTATTCACTCGAGGATTTTCAGAGCAGTGGGCTTATCTGCTGCTCTGCCAGCCCCTGGTGGATGAGCCAGGCATTCAGAGGCCCAGGATCTGTGTCAGTCCCGGGTGTCAGTGGGTGCTGCTGATGTCATTCTCTCCTCCATGCTCTGCACCAACTGCAGGTGCCTGTGGGCTTTGGAACTGTAGTGTCAGCAGCTCCATTTCCCATCTCTCTTCTCATGCAGCAGACCCTGGTCTTGCCTATTCCTGTCCACACCAGTTAGAGGTCCCTGTGCTACTCCGTGGCCTCTGGCTGTTGGCCTCTGATCTCTCCTAGGGAATTTTAACCCTCTGGTAAGCACATGAGATCTGAGTGCTGCCCTCCAGCCACCTACTTCTTCATGGACAGGGAAACTTCACTTGCCATCAACTCTTAATTGTTCAAGAATGGGCAGTCTTACCTCCCCAGGAGTCTCTGGGTTGTTTCAAATTCCTGATCGAAATCTACCTTCTTACTAGAGTCTTGATCATCTTCCTCTCCCAAATTCCTGCTTTCCCAAGTGAATTTCCATATCTCTCAGGTAAAGAAGAGACTATTGGGACTGGACAGGATGAAATTGCTCTGCTAACTATTTCCTGCTAAGCCTGTAGTCATCATCAGTTTTCAAAATGCAAGACTTTCCTGCAGCCCAAAATCTCTTGTCTCTATTGAGGCTGGCAAAGCCCAGTTTGTGAGGATTGTCTTACTGCACACGGTAGAATGAGTGAAACTGTCTTTTGTCAGAGCATGGATGGGACTGGGAGACACACAGGAATTGGGAGTGCTTTAAAGGGAGTCTGGGAAACAAGCTCTGAGTAACAGAAAATGAAACAACCAAGCTGTGAAACTTGGCATGTGTCTTGTTAGTGTCATGGTTTGTTATGTGGCATTTCCTAGGGATGTTTTGCTTCTACTTTCACGTTGGTGTATGTGTAGAAAATACTTCTAACTTCATTGACAGTTCCCTATTGGTCTAGGGCATGTGGTGCAGTGTCATAATTTGTTAGCTTCTGAAGAAGGTATTTTTAATCCACAAATTTAAACTCTTTGCAATTGTGTAATCTGTATTTTAGTTTTGTGGTTTCCTAATCATGCATCTAGAGAATGAGCTCATCCAGTTTATAAAATGAAGTATTCAGCTCTTCTTTCTAAATAAATCTGGATCAATTTCTTTGTGGATTGCATCTGAAACCTCCGATGCAGGCAAGTGTGAATGCTTAAAAATAAACATTTACAGTTTATATTTTTGCCAAGTGGTGAAAGTTGTCTCGTGCTCTGTCTTTCCAGAAGGGCTCTTCAGCTTTGACTTGCAGCTGTGAAGTAAAAGCCAAGGGTGTGATGCTAGCTTGCCACTTTGGTGACTGCACCTGCCTGTCTTTGCAAAGGATCCAGCCACACTTCTTCCTGGTTTTGCTGTGCTGTCCGACCACCCATAGCAGAGGTTTTGGGGGCCACCAGCCATCAACAGGGCAGCCCTCTTTTGTGCCAGGCATTATGTGCTGGTGACTTCACTTCCGTGACAGGGAGACCCCCTCACTGCATCCCAGGGCTGATGTTTGGAGAGCAAGAGCTGTTGCAGCCTGTGGCATAATTTAGTAATAGCTTATTGTGGCTTTGGTCCCGGGCTGGGAATCTTTTGGTTTCCAAATTAATTTAAGGGAGAAGAGCTGTCTTCTCTCTTCCATCTTCCATGTTAGGAATTCACTGGCTTTTCCCATGTTTTATGCAGCTGTATAATGCAGGCAGCAGCTATGTAAATGACACGATTTAAAATTAAAGTAAGCAAAGGGATTCAGTAAATTGGAGTAATACCGCAGATGAGTTTCAGCTCCTTCTCCTAGGCTGGATGGTGTTTGATTTGACATTGTCCTTGGCCACGTGCATGGATCTTGTAGCCTGTTAACAGAGGCAGTTTGCTGGCTAATGTGCTGAGGGCATGGGGCAGCAGGGACAGCTTCAGGAACCTCCTAGAGAATTTAAACCTTCACCTGGAAATTGTGCCCTTAGGGATGGGGAGAAGAGGCAAATAGGTGTGATTGTACCAGTTTAGGAGCAATTCATGGCTTCCAACGAGTAGCAACAGCAGTCCCATAATCAGGTGCTGAGATTGGCCAAACATTTGCTGTCTGCAAAGCCAAAAGGAAAGGACTGCTCCAACCCAGTGTAAGAGGTGACTTGTTGAGCTGGTAGCAAGTTTCCTTGTCTTTCCTCTTTTTTCCACTGTAGGACTTCTGGTTTGTCCTTTATTACCCCCATCCTGTCCTTACCACATGTTCTTCATCCAGTACCCAGGGTCTTTCTCCAGCAATTTTGAGCTGCAGCACAAATAGAAAAGCTCATGGAAGAAGTGCTTTGGTCTCCAGAGCAGTTTCTTTAAGTGAAAACACAGCTGTGAGGTTTGCAGCCTGTGCTTCTGTAAGGGCTCATCCAGCCAGCACAGCCAGCACTGCTGCAGTTCTTCCAGCACGCAGGAATTGGGAAATCCATTGTGAACAAGATTGAGTTTGATGGCCTGCGTGGAGGCAGATGGATGTATTTTTAAGGGATGAGGTGCCAGAAAACTCTGTGATTACGTTACTGGAGCATGGCTCATTTTTTGTGGTTTTAAAAGTGAGTGTCAGGACTTCAGGACTATTTCTTTTTCAGGTCAAAACCAAAGTTTGGGCGGGGCATAAAAACCTGCTTGATGACTAAGTTTATTCTTAAAAAGCTTTCTAGAGCTTGCTGGAGAGGGGAGCCTTTATTTCAACAGGGAGCAGATACCAGTCTTTTCGGACTTCTATGCAAATGGGGTTAAAACTGAACAAGTGCCCAGGTTGAAAAAGAAGTCCTGCCTTTCAGGAGACTGTTTGCAGTGTGATCTTTAGATCCAGTTCCCTGGTTTTTGTCTTGGAGGCTCATATTCTGCCTTGCCTCCTTGCCCTGGGTGAACTCTTTCTGCTTGAATACCCCCCACATCAGTGGAATTACCTTGACCGGTTCCAACCGAGGCTGCCCTTCCATTGCCCTACAGCTGGGACAGCTCAAATCTGTGACCTGGTTCCTCGGCTGAACCGATTATACCTCTCTGACACAGTGCATGTGTAGAGAAAACTTTTCATCTCATGACGAAGGTTTGCTGCTCAGAGCCAAGGCTGGGGATGGAGGATCCAAGCCAAGCCATTTACTCAAGGGGCATGCAGAATTTGCCCAGCCAGGTCAATATAGGGACTGGCAGCTTTTCAGCAGCCAGAAGAGCTCCTCATGCTCTCTCCCTGTTGAAGCTACCAGGCTTTATTGCATGACCGAGCCCCTAACTGCTGCAGGTCTAAAACATTCTTTAAAATGAGGATGGCTGCTGGCTGCACTGAAGCCCAGGCAAGTCTGGAGGTCCGTGACAATGTTCTCTCTTTCTGAAAATCTGGTTTTTAGCCTTGGTGGGAGAAGCTCCAAGATGTAGGGAGCTTTTGCAACACCCCCACCAAGGCCTGTGCAGGACATGGGGTTCCCACAGGGCTCAGGCAGCACAGAGTTGTCAGTGCACTGAGGGGCAGCTGCTGCTTCTGCTTCTCTGGTGTCTCGTGTCTGTGCACTGGTTTAGTGTCTGCTCACCTCTGCTGAGAGTGGGGTGGGAGCTTTGGGTGCAGATGAGCAGTGTCAGTGTCTCGCAGATGGGGGAACAAGCAGCATCCCACTGTCAGCCAGCTGCATCCTCTGCTAGATTTAAGGATGTAGGAATAGAGAGCGGGAGTATGTTACTATTTCAAAGAGTGGGCTAATTGTACAAACAAGCATTATGTGCACACAGCCTTCAGTGCTGTGGACTCGGGAGATGACTGTTCTTGATGTAGCTTTCCTCAAGGAGGTGGCATTAACTTCACCTTGAGCTTGCAGTATGTGCCACCAAACCTCACCAAGGATCTGTGAGTGCTTCTGTGTGCTGTGAGTACATTCTCTTGCTCCATTGACCAGTCAAAGGATAGTGTGCTCACACCTGCTTGATGCCTTAAAAGAGACACTCCCATCCATGGAGTCAACAGCATCCTGCCCATCAAAAAACCTGTCCCAGCCCCTTTGAATTTCAGTGCTCTGCTCCTCTTCTGTTCGGGTGTATTGCAGTTTTGTCTGGTGATGAGCGAGCCTATCCATCACTGTATCCAAAGAGATCCAAATTACTCCTTTTGACAGCTCTTATTCACACACCTCCCTGTGCCTCTGACGTCTCAATTATTGATGGGGCTCTCCTGGTAGGCAGCACTCTGTTCTCAGCATGGCTGCGTTCCAGCTCCCGTTCCCATTGAGTTCATGCACACACCATGCCAGATGCTTCTTTATGTGCAGAGCCATTGAAGTGGAAAGGGATCTTTATTAGCATGTGAGCTCCGGGGCTACGCAACCGAAGGGGGCAGTGCAAGCCAAATCACACCGCAGTTCGGCACTGGGAAATTTCCTCTCCCCCTCCTCTCCTAGGGAAGCCCAGCAGTGTCTTGTAAAATGAAATGATTTCATATATTTAATGGCAAAGATCCCTTGATCTGATGAACCTCCCTTGTGATGGGAGTCACTGTGCACTTGCATTTCTCTAAGAAACTTTGGTCCCCCATTGCAGGCATAAAATGCAGTATTCTGGGGAGCAGTGCCTTCTCCTGTGCTGTGCTATTAGTTTGTTTGCTGGCTTTACAGCAAGCTCCTTCTAACAAGGAACACTGACACACACAAAAAGGAGCTTCAAAGCAGCAATGTGTTGTTGGAGTAATGTTGTCAAGTTGGTGAAGAGTTAAAGCTGTGCCAGAGGGGTGATTGCAAAAGGCTGCTTGTTTTGTAGGGCTTTGTGTATGCAGGAGAATGTATGCAGGACGTCTCGTGACATTGCTGCAGCAGAAGTCAGATAGAAGAATGATGAAGTAGTTGATCAGCTCCTGACACCTATCCCAGCCTTGCCCTGCAGGCTTCTGTAATTCAGAAGTAACCAGAGGTTTCATGTGTAGTGAATGAAGGCAAAAGGAAAGGGCATCTGCTGGAGAAGGTAGGACCAGAGAGAAGCAGTGGTGTAAGGGTGCAGAGAGCTGGGAAAGGACACTTGAGTTCTGTTCTTGGAAGTCTGTGGCAGCAGGTGCTTCAAAGCTTCAGCATGAGAGGAAAAATCTGTGCTGACCTTCCAAAGCACTGAGGTGCTGGGAAACATGAGTGCCTTTGCAGTGAGCAGGGCTGTGCAGAAATGACAGAGTCTGGTCAGCAGAGCTCTCCTGAGGCTCCAGCGGCAGAGAGGACCCAACTGCAAGATGTCAAGTGGGTGTGGACAACCTTGTTAAGCTTAGTAGGAAGCTTACAGTCTGCATTCCCAGAGTGCTTCCTGCACAGCAAGTCCTTCCCTAGCTGCCTTACCTGCTGTCTTTCTACCCCATGATGAGTTTTGCCTGAGGGTTTTGTGCTCCCTACAGAGGCCAAATGCCACCAAACAAGCAAAGGCAGCCAGATCGTTGCCGGTGGCTGCACAATTAGAGCTTGACTGTTCATTCGGGGTGTGTAAGGACTCCTGGTGACAAGCACAGGTCCCGTCTTCCCCCTCCTGGCTGACCATGACAGTGCATCAGCAGGGCAGATCTGCAGAAGAGCAGGGGTTGTGAATCAGTGATAGCACGGCTGCCTCGAGCTTTGGTTGTTGGGACAGACCTTTAGTTACACATCTCTCTGTGTGACAGCCTGACCCTGACCTTTCTCTGAGTGTGATCCTCTTGTCACTGTGGGTGATGGCAACATCCTCTTGCCTAGCAGCATTGACCCAGATAGTCAAGCCATGTATAGTCCCCCTTATCCAGGCCTTGCTGGCACTGGTGGATGATGCAGAGTTGGCTGAGCCTGCCAAGCAGGGTGTGTTTTATTTGTCTGGAATACCGTGAGCAGACAAAGAAGGATTAAAATAACAGAAAGTCGAAAACCCATTATCTTTGGGAGCTGTGATCTTTCCTTTTGGGGTAGGCAGGTTCCATGGGACCTCATCCCTCCAGATAGTGGAAAGGTCACCTTCCCACACCTTGCTGCCCCAAGGATTTCCCTGGCAGCCTGTCCAAACAAGGATGTTTTCATTCCCAGCCTTTTGCCTTCCTTCCTTCTTTTCTTCCCTCTCCCTGGACTTGGGTCCTTGCACAGAGATGGCTCCACCCTCAAGCTGTGCTGGGGACTCAGAGCCCAGGTGAGCTGTAACCAGAGATGCTCATTTAGTGCAACCCCAAAGCCCACGTAGCTGAGAGCTGCAAACAAGAGGTTCAGGCACTCCTGAGTTTGTCCTGATCAAAATTATTGTTCAAAGTTGCCAAAGCCACAATTCTGTCACATTTTGCACTTTCTTTTGTGCTTCATCTCCACTGATTCTGTGGTGCAGTGCCTTTTCCACAAAGGATCTGGTGGATCTGTGTCTGAGATAACTGCTGTCCCTTTGGCCTCAGAGGTGCTTCCTGATATTCTAGCAGGAAAGCTTTGGAAAACCTGGCCCAGAAAAAATTGCTTTAAGCAGTTCCTAGTTCCTCCTTCAGTTCCCCAAACCAGGGCAGCTCATGTGGAAGGACTCTGCTTATGGAGCCCGTATGGCCAGGAAGGTGATCACTTGTCTTCCTTGGGGAGGTTCCTTTGTTTCTTGCTGACCTTGTGCTCCCATGGGGTAGCTGCCATGTGCCATCATAGCATCTGGAGAGGCTGGATCCACAGCCAGGCTTCATGGATCTTGGCCAGAAGAAGCATCCCCAGCCAGCCCTGCTAGTCCTGTCAGGGACACTGGTCTCCAGAGTGGATCTGAGTGATCTACTAAGCTGGTGCAAGGTCAGGGCTTGCAGGAAGGGGAGCTGTGGAGAGTGTTAAGAGGTCGCTGTCCTGACAGTGGTATGAATTGTGATGTGTGTACCGTGGACATTCGTGTTACGTGGTGTTGCACGAGCTTGTGTTTTGGCATGGGTTACACTGGTAGGGGTGTAGAAGTCAAGGGAGCTCAGCTGAATTTGGCCTCAGTCTAGTACTTGGTTCTTAACTCAATATTCAAGATGGTGAATTTTTCAGTGATTTCATGACATGCAGTTTTAGTTGGGTCAGTGAGAGCACAGTGTGTGACTTTGCTACTCTTTAGGGAAGGGAAAATCAGTGCATCATCTAGTGATTCAGCACACAGGGTTTCTTTACAGCCTGCAGGAGAAAGGTGTTTTAATTCTGTGTTCTTTCCTGAATAAGTCATTAATTTGAGTTAGCAATTTTCTTGGTGCCCAAAGGAGAGGAGTCTGTGATCAAATGCAGTGGCTCAACACCGCTCTCTCCTCCTTTCCTTGTTCAAAAAGGTCAGGCTCATCATAACAAACCTCCTTTGACTTTTAGCCCTTGCAGTGATCTTTCCAGACCATTTCAAGAGTCCTGCACAATCCAGCACTGACAACAGCCCTGCTGATAGTAATCCCTCTCACCCCAAAAAAGTGCATGAAGACTGGCAGCTACCTCCTCTAAAGAATGCTGCCCTTCTTACCCAGCCTACTGGCTCCAGGTCAGGGTCTGCAGCTCTTGCTGAGCCCAGGGGCTGCACCTCATGGCTGTGAGAGCTGGTGGGACACTGACCAAGGGGCCAGCAGCCTTCCCCAAGGCAATGAGGGGCTGCTTGGATGTGCAGGGCTGTTGCAGAACTCGGTTCTGTGCTGTTTTCTAGGTAGTTCAATGTATAAAATCACTGAAGACATTTTCAGTGAAAAAGTCTCCCTACAGAACCATTCTGTTGCTTGTTGAAAGAGGATTAATTTTTCCCCCTTAAATAAAACGAGCTATGTTTGAAATCCGCAAACCCTTGCTGAATGCCTTCTTGGAGCTGCAACGAAAGCAGCTTCCAGGTCCCATCATAGCCTGCTGCCGGAGGCGGATCCAAACTGCAAACCCTTCTAACAGCTCTTTAATAACTCTGCACAGAAGGAAAAATCTGTCACCTTTCCCTCTGTGGTTTCTCCTCTGTTCTAATGCACTGGAGGAACGAGATGGAGCCGGGAAAGTTTTCAGAGAAAGACTCGTGGGAACTACAGCTGCCGATGGAGAAACTCATTTCTTTAGTGTCTGAGGGGAACCGCAATCGCTTTGGTGAAGGGTGGTGTGTGTGGGTGGGTTTGGAGGGGTGAGCTGTTACGACCCGTGCATTTCAGAGGAACCACGAACACTTTATAGTAACAAAGGGTGGAAAAAGCAAGAGGTTTCTGCAACGCATGTGACTTTTCCCTGAGGTTTGGAACCCCACAATATGTTCCAGGCCATGGTGTTTGCGTGTCAGCCTTGGTGAGTTAAGCTTTCTCCCACAAGCCTTGCTTGAAGTTGCTGTAATGACCGAGAGCCTAAAATGTTGCTTTTTTTTTCTCTCTCTCTCTCTTTTTATTGTCCCACGCCCCTTCTCCTCTGTGCAGATGAAGCTCTCGTTTACCTTGGACCAGGAGAGTGGGATGCCTCAGGGCTGTTACATCTATCAGTACCGGGACAGCAACAAGTAAGTCCTGTGGAAGATTACACACAGCAAACATGGGAAGGTGCAGTGAAAGGAGACTGCCGTGCCTTCTGGCAAATGGAGCACAACTGCTTGTACCACTTAAAAGTAGATTAAAGAAGGCCTCAGGCTTGACCTGAAACTGGGAACAGCTCCTGTAAAGGCCAGATTCTTTAAAAATGCACGAGGCCCTGCAGCCCCCTTTTGTCACTAGCTTTTAAAAGCTGCTTTTATTTGTCTAAAAGGCCTGTTCTTGGGTACCTCAAGCTCTGACAGAGCTCACCCAGCCTTTGCCTGGGGGTGTTTGCAACTCATACCCTGCACTGTTGGTGCTGGCATGACTCTAGGGGCATAGCCTGGGGGAAAGCACCCAAAGGCTGCAGAGCACTTGAAAGGAAAGCCCTCACCTGAGCTTAGGTAGACCCACACAGCACCATTCTCTCTGCTAAAGCTCATGCATGGATTCACTGAGTGGCCTTTGTGGTACCATAGCCCCAGTGCAGCCACGTGCTCTGTTTTTGTAAGATACTATATGATATTCAAGCTTTGGATGTGTTTGGAGCACAGAGTCCTCTATTTCTAGGTATTCTGCCTATTTTTACTAGCTGCTGTAGTGAATTGGCACCCAAGATGTTTTTATTTCAAATCACATTCTCATTATCAAATTGACAGCAGCAGCAGAGTTCAGGATATTTCTGTGTTCGCCCTGAATACCAGCATGTCATAAATCCATGGCCTGTTACTCCACCCATGTAGTTCTGCTTCTTGCCAGTTATTCAAGTTAACCTAAAAAAGGAGAATATATGAAATTGTCAATGAACAGAACAGTCTGTAATTAGATCTGCTCAGAAACACCAACAAGAGCAGTCCAGCAAGGAAGAGGGACATCTGCAAACGCACAGACCACTGTCTTAGCTGAGAAATCTTAGTATTTAAACAAGAAGGGAGATCATTTGTGGCAGACTCCTTCCTGCCTGTTGGTGGGTGATTAGTACGTGGTACGTGGTCCCATCCCAAGTATCCCAGCCCCAGAGCCTTGTATGAGCAGAGCTGGTACCTCCAGTACTACCAAGCTCACAGGGAAATGTGTGGTTCAGTGCCAAGGCATAAAATCAACAAGGGAAGAGCATTTGTTTTTGAGGGTTTTAAAGGCAGTGGCACACAATTGACAGTGAGAAAAAGAAACCCCCCAGACCTGCTGGGCTTTGTTAAGGATGTTTATAGACCAGTGTTTCTAATTGTGTGATGTATATCTCAAAAATCAGCAGCTGTGGTTTTTCTGCCACAGACCCTCCTCTCCCCAGGCTCCAGTGGGTGTTTTCTGCCATTGTTTGAGGAAACTCTAGGGACACAAGTGGAGCTATTTTGTTTAAGTGCTAAGGCCAGTAGCAGTTCTGCTTGGAAACCTTGCTTTTAGCTGTGAGAGGCCCAGTGTGTGACAAAGTAGCTGTGTCGTGTTAGCAGCTGTTGCTGGAGAGATGTACGGCTGTGTCCTGCGTTCCTGGCAAGCATCGGAGCTAAGCCACCCTGGGCCATGCCAGCCAGAATCACAGCTCGGAAAAATACATTACGGGCAGGATGAGTGTAATTGCAAGTAAACCCAGACTTCCCGTGTGCCTGACAGACCCAAAGAGCAATTACATCTCCATGCAGCCCCCTCTACTTTGTATTTTGTAGCTTGCTTGACCAGCATGGGGAGAGCAGGATCCCATTTCCCAGGGAAAGCCTTGCTAAGTTTGCACACATGCTTATCCCCCTAAACGCTGTGTGTGCCACCCAGCACTTCTGACAGTCCTTGGCTGGTGAACTGAAGCGTGAAGGTCTGTGCTACAGCTCACGCATTCTTGCAGGTAAAATGCCCTTGAGCTGAACGTGTGCTTGGTTCTGGTTGTACCCTGCATGATTTTGGAGGAGCTCATATGTGCTGCAGCTTTGTTGGCAACAAGAACTTTAAATTTGAGTAATGTTGGGAAGCACCAGACATGGCTCCTGCTCAGCCAAGCAGAGACTGTTCTTCTCAAGCACTGGACCTGTCATAGGGTTAATCTCATGTCCATACAGTAACACGATAGTTGTCATGATAGTTTTTCCTTATAGTAATTTCCCAGGGTAACTTGTGGAGAATTTGTGTTCTCCCAGGTGTGGTCAGGCTTTGACCCATCAGGACTCAGGGGGTAACAGCTCGTCTGCCTCTTAAAGATGTAGCCAGAAGCCCAGTGCCCTCAGCAAAGCATCAGACCTGAGACCTACTCCAGGGAAAGACTTATGGCAGGAGTGCAGGTGTATGCAGCTCTTGAGCAGCAGCTTTAACAGGAGGAAGCAGAGGTGATTCTGGCTGGCTGAAACCCGTTCTGATCTGGGGAGTGTATCCAGTGCCCCAGAGATCCGTGTGAGCCAGGCTGGGCGTGTCAAGGCTTGATGTCACCGTGATCACTGAAGGAATGTCCCTTCCCCTCCAAGTGGCAAATGCTGTTCCAAGCTGCAGCCAGACGGGGCCACCGGAGAACAGCGGATATTGGTCTCCCACTTGGAGAACAAAGGACTGCAGCATTGCTGAAAGTGTAATTACTAGAGCAATTAAAATTTCTATTGCTTAGGCTAGAAGTGCAAGTACCATGCAGTCTCTTACAAGGGCAATCAATTGGAATTTGTTCCCTTTAAAATGATAAAACTCTTCCAAGGAAATGTTGCTGCTCCTGTCAGTTTTCTGTTACTTGCCTGCCTGCAGGAACATTCATGGGCACAGCACTTGCCCGCTCCACTCTTGCACCCTGGGTGCCAAGCACTTTGGGTGGACTGGACTCAGCAGAACCTTGGAAGTCTTGGAAGCCTTGGACTGAGAGCAAAAGAGGTGCTGAGCAGCCAGCTGCTCGCCCTGCCTTTCCAACCCCTGCTATAATAGATAGATATCCAACGGCACTTGATAGTCCCAGTGGCAACTTGGAGCTGTATGGAGGAGTGGGGCTGTCACTGCCTCTGCGGTCACAGGGGTGAGACCAAGGGACGTCACTTCTCCTCTTCCTCCTGCCCAGACCTAGGCATTTTCATCCCTTGGGCTGCCAGTCCTTCCCAGCCTGTCAGTCCTTCCTGGCCCCAGAGGAAGTGGCTTGACCTGACAGAAGCAAGCAATCTGCTTTCTCATTTTTAAGCCATGTTGCCTAAATTCTCCCTAATGGAGATCAGTCGGCGTAATGGGCAGAGCCCCAGGCTGGCGCTCTGAGCTCTGTGGGACGATGTCCTGTGAGGGGACAGCACTGTGCTGTGACACAGGGCAGACAGTGGTGGGTGCTGGGTGACACTTGGAACAGGAGCAAACTGTCAACCTTCAGATGGCCCTAGAGCAGTGACATCCAGGAGGGGACAGCCCTGCCAGATGTCCTGTCAGGTGTTGATGACATACATCAGGTGTTGACAGTGGGACTGGCTTTCTGTCACTGCCTCTTGACAGGCTGGATTTCTCTGATCCTGCGGAGGATCAAATTGCACAACCCAGCCAGGCAGTAAAAGGACATCAAGTTCATTTACATCCACCATGGCTCATGAATCCTGTCTTACATCATGCACTCACCAATCCCCACTCCAGGAATGTGATATGAGCTGTACTGAGGAAGCACTGGCTGCCCACTCTGAAGCCAGCCTGCCCAGTGGGACTGGTCCTGCTCCTGTGGCCTGCCAGGCAGCAGGAAGGATGAGATCCGTAAAGGTTACAGATCAGCATGAAAGACTTCTTCCAGCTTGTGTGCAAGAAGAGCCAAAGCCAGTTTGAGATCCCCCTGGAAGAAATTAATTGCGAGAAGTCCAGTGTCTTCTGGCTGTATCCAAAAAATAGAAAATGCAATCTGTTCTCTGCACTCACCATCACTATCCAGACACTTCTCTGGAGACCTTCTAGGGTCTGCCCACCTACCCACAGCAAGTCTGACCCTTCAAATGCCTTTGTCTTCCCTCCCAAGACTCTCTGATTACTGCCATCTTTCTCAGATGATGCAGTGCTCAGAGTCTCTGCCATCCCAGGCCCACCAGGGAGGTGTGAATCCTTGTCAAGTATGACACTTCTGTGTCCCCAGCTGGTACTTCTCTAATACGGTTTTCCTGCTACCTCAGTGTCCAGGTTTTGGTCTGGTTTTGAGGTCCCTTCCCCATATCCCAGATTCTGCCTTTGTCAATAGACCAGGTTGCAGCTCGCCAATGAATTTAATTTGAATTCTGTGCTGCAGCTGCAGTTTGTGTCAGGATTATGAATGTGCAGTGGGGGCTTTCATGTTCTCTTCAGAGTAATTTCGAAACCCAGAGGAGCAGCATCTCATGTAGAAGCACTTAGAGACCTCTTACAAAAGCAGCGTTGGAGTATTGATCACTTTTTCTCTCTGGGGACCCAGAGTGCTGCAGATTGAGCTGCTGTGCAGTGTAGCCACTTGCGGGCAGCACCACACAACTCTTCAGAATGAGAAGTGAAAAATAGCTCCAGTTGAAAGGAAAAGTGGTGCCCCCTTTTATATAGAGATCAATGATGTCTGCTACATTGGATTATCGCTTAAAACACCAGGACTTCAAATGCCAGGGTGCATGCACTCCTGATGCTGACAGGCTCATGATACATAATGCTGTTTGGGTTACCAACCGAGCTCCTCTGTGCAATCTTTTCATAAGGCGAATGTAGTATCTGCAGTGATGTACCCAATGTTACATCAAGAGAGCCAACCTATAATTATGCTGGAATTGTTTGAACGGGTTATTTGTCACTAACACATTAGCTCACTCCATTTATT
Organism: Platysteira castanea; assembly: GCA_013397175.1. Classification (NCBI taxonomy): domain Eukaryota; kingdom Metazoa; phylum Chordata; class Aves; order Passeriformes; genus Platysteira; species Platysteira castanea. Next base: position 494,347 of record VYXC01001553.1, on the reverse strand, counting down.
GCTCCCATTCAGGACTGCAGCAGGTTTGGTGTAAACAGAGTTTGGGTGGAGGTTTGGGAGGGTTTGTTTTTCTGCAAAAGAGCAAAGCAGAATTGTTTGGAGTTTATTCTTTTGGCTAGAAGAGCTGTTGACTGGCAGTGCTAGGAAGAAAACATGTAAAGCAGCTGACACAGCTGCTGATTTGTTTTCAGAGATACTTCCCAGGTGTACAGCTCATGTGTTGGACTTTAGCATGGACCTGGTTGTTCTGCAGTGAGCTGGCAGGTTTACCGTAAGGTGTTTTGTTCCTTTTGAGAAATTGAGGCTTGCAGAGTGGGTCGTTTGCACAAGGAGCTGCTGCACAGCTCACACAGTCCCTGGGTGCCTGACCTGCCTCGTTACATGGTTGTTTCATGGCACACATTCCATCGGGGTAGCACTGCTTGTGTTGGTGTGAAGGAGCTCCCCTGATGGCATCTGATTTCCCAATTAGTGATCACACTCTGCCCCACTCCAACCTGCAAGGCTAGGGAAGTCTCTGAAAGTGGCATCTTCTCCTGTTTGTCATGTCTGGTAGAGTGGAATTTCATGGGGGAAATCCATGTACGTGTCCCTTGACATCACAGGCTTGGACAGAAGCTTTCTGGCAGCAGTTACTCACCTGAAATTTGTGAAATATTTTGTTTAGATTTCAGAACAAAATAAAATTAATGCAATTACCAGGGGAAAAAAAAACAGAGAAGATAGCACATTGCAGTTTTTCTTTTGATACCATGTCTTGTTTTTTGTTTCACTGTTGATACTAAACTTTACCCAAGTACTCCCTTCACCTGCCAAGTGCACCCTTCACCTGCCAAAGGGTAAGCCTTGGAGTTGGCCAGGCAAGGCTGGTGAATTATTCTGTCACTGTACATGGAGATAAACCAGTCCTCCTGGTTTTGGCATTGGTTCAGTGAAGGGTAAATTGTCCAGGAGAATAAGTCTGGAGGTTGACCTTTAAAACTTCAAAAGATATGTAATCCTTCCTGCCTAAGGCATGAGCTCGGTTTTCTGTCTTGCACCTCCAAAGGCTGTTGGGACATAAGCTGCAAAACAGCCTTTGTCACTTGAGACTTTGAGAAGCAGAGAGTTGTTCTTTCCTTCCGGAGGGGCTCCTATGGCCATTTCTAGGTGGGGAAAAAGGATTCTTGCAAAAGGCTCTGCCCAGGTATTCTGTAGCTGCTTTTCTTGACACAGACCTGCCTCCTCCTGCCACCCTGCTGCTTAATAATAGGTTTCCAGTCCATCAGAGCTGTAGAAATAGTAACTGCCAAATCCTTGGAGTGTCAGTGCAATGAGGGGGATGCAAATGGAAAAGATGATCAAGTAAACCCACCTTCTCCTTGAGCAGGCAGATGGGACTTGAACATAACCTTATCCCTTCCAAGCAAATGTTAGAAGCTTTCTTTGGTGACTTACACCTTATCCCACAGTGACCAGTAGCTCTCTTTAATTCCTCAGCAGGGTTCCAGAGCAGTCAGTGTGTGCTCCCACCCACAAGAGGCAGGAAGGACTGGGCTCTTAAATCCCAGTGAGTGCAGGCCCTTTCTTCTCTCCCTAGACTGAAGCAAAGGGGTTTGTCATCTTACTTGCTTCAGTGTTTGCTTGGGAAGGAGCTGTAAAACTTCCTTGTTGTCAGAGTTAGGTGTGTGGGTATTTGGTGGCAGTCAGGTAGGTGAGAAAATCAGCTGCAGTTGTAATTGAGTCAGAGATGCTGTCTCCATGTGTCATCCCGGAGATCTGTTTATATATCCATTTGTTTAACAATATGCTTGAAAGCCCTCAGCAGCATTTCAGCACCATTTCCCTGGCCTATATGTGTCTGACTAATGCCCAAGGCAGTGAGCTATATCTGGACTAGAATTGCTAACCTGTGGATGTGGGTTTCTTAGCAGCCCTGAATTAGATGAGTCTGTGATTAGCCCTTACAACCATGGAAGAGGACAGATCTGATGTGAGAAAGAATGAATAATCATCCCTCCACAAGAAGCACCTCTCAATTTCATCATGACCCCAAGCTGCTGAATTGATTTTGTGTCAAGGAAGGCCCTCTCCTGGGCTGGGAATCTGCCTAGAAAAGTCACCAGACCCCCCAGCTATCCCTCTCCCAGCAGGATTTCTAGGCATACCTTTTTCTTAACAAACAGGGCAAAGGAGTCCTTGTTTTGGCTTAGTTTCCGTGTCCTTGACTGTATAGGCATAGTGCAGAGTGACTTCTCTGCCAGTAGCAGGTTTTGCTGGCCACCCTGGGATGTTACAAGCAGGGAGTGCTGGAACAGTGGGTGAGAGGATGTGCCGCCTTCTTTTGCCTTGTCAGGAGGTGCTTTGAGTGCAAACTAAGGGTGGAGAGTTGCTTGCAGGGACAGACAGTGGGATAAGACCAAAGGTGATGAAGGGAATCCTGAATACTTGGAGCTGGCTGTGATGAGGGATGCTCTGCTTGGGGATAAACCTGCCATTCCTCCTTGACATCCTGCTGTTGGCTCTGCACTGTCTGCCCGGAGGGAGCGGGGGTTTCAGTTCACGGGCAGGACCTCTACGGTCTGTGCAGCACTAAGTACCTTGGTTCCCCAGGGCATGGGCAGTGTGAGCTGGAGTAACCGGCTGGATTATCAGCCAGTTGGGATTGCTCTCTCATAAAGAGCTGATGGCTGAAAGCTGAAGTGTTCAGATTAGAAATAAAGCACACATTTGAAAGGCAAGAGAGATTAACTGGGAAATTGTGCCAGGAGAAGAACAGGGATTTCTCTTTCAAGGACAAATGCACTTCTGGAATGTGTTTTAGACCCTACAAGTCTTTTTTAACAGAGTAGTAGCTACCTGAAGGCCTCCAGGCACTGGGCATCAGCTGGTGAAATAATCTTCCCAGTCTTAAATTCCTGACACATTGCTCTGTGTTAATGTAAAAGACCAGGTTTGCACTGGCACCACTTCTCTCTCCATGTACTCTGCTGAGCTGGGCATTCCATGGATCTTATTGAAGTGACGTCCTCACAAATTAGGGGGTGAGAGTGGAACTATCTCTTCTTACCCTCTCCTGAGCAACTAAGGTCACAGTTCTACTTCTCCAGCTACTGCTGTTCATTGTTCTTGGTCCTGCTGCTTTTTCAGTGTTTCTTTTCCACAGTTCAGAGCACCTAAATCAGTCTGGCAATGGACTCCACTCCGTCCACACCTCCCTACTTCTCCATCAAAAAAAGGAACTCCAAGTCACACGCGTGTTTTGTGTTCTCAGCTCCTCACTCAAGGTCACCCCGAGTGGGCTTCCTCTTACAGCTTAGCACTTTCACCTCTTTCAGTTGGCCATGCATTAGTCAATCTGGAGCCTAATGGATTTGTAACTTGACTTTGCCTGTCTCAGACGTTCCCAGCGATGTAAGAGGATTTGGGCACAACTTCCTTTCAAGTTAATGGAAAGATCTTGCTTAGAAAGAACCTGCTTGAGGATCTGAGTGTACTTTGCATTAATGTTTCCATTAATTTTAATGGAAAATGGTTCGAAATTCCTCAGATCAGCTTTGAACATCTTAAGTTTTGTGTCCTTCACCTGTCTCATCTGAAATGCAGCACTCTTAAATGAGCAGCCTCATTATTGGCCAAGATGTTCTGCAAGCTTTTGCTGCCTCTGGGAATGTCCTGTTCTCTGATGATCCCACTGGACCCCTTACCAGGTCACCACACATAGGGTAGGAGCTCCGTGGTCAGCTCCCAACTCAGAGGCTGTTCCTTGCCTGGTCTCTGGCAAGTCACGTAATCTGTTTCTGCTCCACCACCATCCGTAGAGCAAAAAAGAGCAAGAATCCTCAGGGACTTTTTTATTAGCATTTGTAAAGCACTTTGCCATCATCAAACAGAGGGGAATAGAGAAGAGTGAACTTTTATCATTGCCACTCCACTCTCAGTTACTGCAAAGCTCTGCTGCTGTGGGCATGATTACCTGCACATGGCATTTGGCTGGTACAGGCTTGACTCAGGTCTTGTCTGGCTTTGCTGCTTCTGCAGGGCCACGCTACTCTGGGCATGAGCCTGCTGAGCTGAGCAACATGGGATCCCCCACTTCCCTTCCTCGTTTCCTTGCTCTCTGCCCTCCAGCTCCTCCAGTAGCTTTTACACTTGAACACACCAGTGATTAACTGTTCCTGACCATCTCTTATTGATCAGATTACTGCTTGCTCCTGCCTTCTACAGCAGAGCTCTTGCCTGCCTCTGGGCTGCCCGTAGATATTTCTCTCCATCTCCACTGAGCTGAGCAGAGACCGACATCTCGACTGCTCATCACACCATTCCCGTGGTGAAAACCAGCCCTGGCAGAACTCTTGTACATTTTGCATCTCTGGCATAATCTCATTTTGCTGAGACAGTCCAGGTCAAACAGTCTGATGTAGTAAGAGTTGATGCAAACCCTGCTCAGCTCAACATTATCAGTTTAGTGATCAGCTACACATGCAATTGTCCTGGCTTTCAAGAAAGACCACGCTGGCTTAGCCCCTCTGTAAGTACTCCTGGGAAGGACTTTGTGATAAAATATGACCTAAAGTGAGGTGAGGAGAAGTCACCTTACCATTAATGAGTTTTTCATGCTTTATTTAAGCTCAGTGCTCATTTGCAATCTTGCTGACAGACAGGTACCGCCTGGCGGCATGTGGCTGGGCACAAGTGTCCAGGTAACAGGGGAGCAGACGGGGTCCACCATGCACAAAGAAGTCTGGTGTGACTTGTTTGCAGCATAAAGCAGGAGAAGCTGGGAGCAGGCTGCCTGTGCTCACACACTCACTCCCAGCCGGGCCAGCCCCAGGTCAGTTACAGCCTCCAACAATTAGTGAGACAGATTGAATCTAGATTGATCTGTCTACTTTCACAGAGTGAGCCAATTCCAGCAAGAAATTCTCCTTTCCCTGTGTTTCCATGTTAAAAGGAAGGAGACCTTGTCAGATTTCTGGATAAATGGGAAGCACAGGGCAAGGTAGAAATAAATGTTGTGCTAATGCGTAGGAAGAATCATTAGAACAGAAAGACATCATTGATGTGGCCGGACTGGGGCTGATCCACACTGCTGTGTTGAAACTCTGCCTCTGGTAAGGCTACTGAAAAAGGCAAGATTCAAAAGGGCTCTGCTATTTATTGCACATTTGCAGCATTTTGCAGAGAGTCAGAATCAGGTTCAGAGCAAGAGTTTTTGGCACCAGTAACAGCCTGGACCAGTGCAGTGATGTTTGCTGCAGGGAATTCATAGGAATTGCCTCTTGGTGCAGTTCTTTCACAGATGCACTCGGGTCACTCAGATATTTACAGTCACTGAGAGAAAACCGAGGTTGTGGGAAAGCAGAGGAGAAGGGACACGCTGCTTCAGCAAATGTACAGGAGCAGGAATATGGTGCTGAGCCAAGCCAGAGTTTATGTGGGTCTCTTTGGGGATGAGGTTTTGGGAGGGAAAATGGGAAGTGCAGAACAGGGGATCGGTCCCTGGTTGAAGCCAGTGGAGGAAGATCAAATATCTGTTTAATGCTGTGTGTCACACCAGCTATTCAGGGCTCCACAGCCAAACTGTGATGACACTAACAGGGACACTTAACTGAGCTGGTGCTGGTCTGCCCTCTCTCTCAGCCGCATCTTCTTGCTGCACTGTGATCAACAAGGACAGCAAAGAAACTGGAAAATCGGGCAGGGCATTTTCAAGGAGCGTGGTTAACCCTGAAGGGTGCAGTGCTCTGATCACAGCACGGCTCCACAAGCTGTTTTGCCCACACAGCCAAAGCAGGACCTTTGTCACAAAGGGATCTCTCTGTTGCACCCAGTGTGCTCAGTTTTTAAGGACACCATAAAAAGCAGTCAGAGAAGTACGACAGAGCACCACAGCCAAACCAGTCTGGCTTTGCATCACTGCAGAGAGCAGCAGGCAGGCCTGGAGAAAACAGCTTGCAAGCTGACTGACCAGAGAGCAGAGCGAGACAAAGGATGCTTGTCCTGAGATCCATTGTGGGTGTAGCCATTTCCAAGCTCCCAAAAGTGCAAAGGGATGCTCTCCTAGCTGGCAGAGCAGTGAGGCGTTGTGCACATTTGTCCAGGGCTTTCGCCTGCATGGTGCCAGTGCAAGAGCCGAGTGCTCTGCTTGTCATTGACAGCTCAGCTATTGTTGCAAAGTATGATTTAATAGCAAGAGCTGATTACAACATGCAAATGTAGCTGCTGGGGGACTATCTCAGAGGTTTGTGGAGATTAGCTGTTAAATTGGCCAGTGCAAAAACATTATTAAACAGAGAACATAATTACTCATCTTGTGCTTCTGTAGTGTATAGAAGAGACAGATTTGTTTAAAAGCCAGCAAGTCCTATATGGAGAAAAGGCTTGTGTAAATGCCACATCATGTACTGCTGTATATTGCAGCATATTTTATTAGAGAAGCAACACTTAATAACAACATTTGGGAACTTGAGGAAGAAATCCATTATATTATTCTGCATCATAAAAACAAACCTAATGCCTAGTGTGAAAAGGCTGTGCAGATATTGAAACATCTCCTTTTGGTGGTGGTTGATTGCTTTTATGGAGATTGTATCATATGGATATAAACAAATCCAGCACTTGATATGAAATCTGGGAGCCAGGTTTTAGACTCATGCATTTGTCTTCTATCTGTGCACATTCCCTCTGAATTGCATGAAGGTTCCCATTAACACCTTAAATGTAGGAAGTAGTATCAAAACGAGACTGTCAGCACATACAAAATGAACAACTGGGCGTGTGCTTGCTGTAATGTAATTCCCTTCCAGTCCTAGAGTAGCGTATGGGGTTTCTAGAACAATAAGCTCATCTGTGTGTGAGGATGCAGGGAGGAGGATTGAAGTGTGGGGAGCTCGTTAATGCTGCAGACCTGATTTGGGAGCAGGCTATGGTTCAGGGATTTCCTCTTGCCTTGTGGCTCTCAGTAGCCCAGGCTGGGCTTGCAGGGGGTGATGCACTGGCAGCTAGAGGGCTGAAGTCAGATGTCAAAGTGCATTTGGCTAGTCAAAGCCCTACACAGTTTCAGGAAAATCTTGTAACAGAGGAGTCAGGAGGACTGAATTAAAGGAACAGCTTGTTCCTAATGGAGTGTGGTTCCTGCAGTCCCAAGTGCTGGCATGGGAATGGGCTGATATTGTCAGGGCTGTCATTGCTGCTGTGCTGCAGTGGCTGCTGCTCACTCCTGATTCACGTCACTGGACACTTCCTCTCCAGCATCCCAGATGCTCTGCTGAGGCTTCACTTGTCTAAGAAGGAGGTACCCTCCCAAGCCTAAGTGGGCAAGATAAAGATTTCAAGGGGTTTTAATGAGAAACTCCTTGCCATTCTTGTGTTGCAGCTCAAGACCATTTGTACACCAGTAATTGCTCCCCAGGCTGGTTCCTGTGTGACTCAGAGCTGAATGTGTAGCTGCTGTGTGAACCTCAGCATCCTCGCACAGTATGTCCCAATCACTCTAAATCTGAATTCACAGTCAGTCCTCCTTCCTCCTTTTGGATGTGTCCACACAGACACAGGCACACTGCCTTGCTCCTCACCTGCTCCAGACTGGTAAATTTGCCACAGCTGGAGCCATCAGCTGTTCCAGGTGGTTCAGGCAGGGAAACAATGCTTGTGGCTGGGCTCATTTTCCCCTCCATGAGCCATGAAGCACCTGAATCCCAAGACAGCTCACCAGCGTCTGCTGGGGTGACTGTGGAGTCCCTGGGAAGCAGGCCTGGCTACATCAAGCAGCAGCAGCATCTCCCTCCTTTCATTACCCAGTGCTAGAAATACCTGTGAGTGGTTTGCAAGCCATGAGTGTCAGACCTTTCCAGAGTGGCAGCTCTGGAAAGGTCAGGTGTCAACTGGGGAAGGGAGAATGACACATCTTGTCATAAGTGAGCATGAGGGCATGGTACCTGCAGCTTGGATGCTGTGAGTGGGTGGAAGCAGGGACTGGGTCTGGGTCTCAGCAGGGAAGACCAGCTGAGGGTGCATCAGCCCTGTTGGCAGAGGAGCAGGAAGGAACATGGGGCAGCATGGGCTGAAGTGCTGAGCTAGGGCATCTTAGTCTCTGCACAGGCACATCTCAGTTACAGCTTTTTAAAAATAATATTCAATGATAGTTTGTAATTAAGCCAAAAAGTGGGAGAAACCACATGGCAGTATTTCATAATAGTTTTGCCCCAGTTGTGTGAGGGCTGTGTGTTTGAGGTGTCTGCATCTCCCTAAACACCACGTGCACACATTGAAGCTGCACATCCAGTGATCAGTACTGATAAATGCAGTAAACCTCACGTGGTGATAGAGTTACAACAGGAGTCTCTGGTAGCCAGGGAGGAGACAGAAGTAATGTACTCCCCTGTTAATCTCCTTTTTTTTTTTGTGTATACAGCTTGGGTGTGCAAGAGATACATCTGTTAAATGGCTGTTAACCTGTTCTCAGAGTCTGGAGTGCAAGAAATTGTTTGTGATCCTCTTCTCTGACAGAACTGGTGCTGCCTTCAGGCGATGCCCTTAGCTGCAAACTGAGGTACTCTAGGAACAGTTGCAGTAGCTCTCGGTTCCCCAAATTACAGAGTTTTACTGCACTGAGCAATTTAGCCCAGTTTGAGGCAAGACCTGCTCCTAACAGGTCCTAAGAGTTTGCCACTGCTGCTCTGAAACCCTGGACTGGAACAAGGCTGTGATAATTAATGGAAGTTAAAGTGCTCCTTCTGCCTGTGAGCTGGTTGGAAATGGAAAAGAAGAACCTGTCACAATTGTGACTGGCTCTAAACTTCTGTCAGGCTTTCCTCCTTCCCTTCCCCTGCCCCAAGTGGAAAATTGTATTGGAAAGCAGCAGTTAGAGCACTTAAATCTTTCCACAGTTCATTTCAAGCTCCTTTTCTTCTTCCCAAGCCATACCCAGGCCAGTTTGGGGCGCGGATGGGAGTCTCTGGCTGAAACCTGCAGGATGTTAAATAACAATGGGAGAGTGAGTTTCAAAGAGGGTATAATGTGCCTGGATTGCACGTACCCTAAGCTGTATTTCCCATGCTTTGACCTTCAGCCCATCCATGCATCACTCCTGAACTGTTTCCTTTCCATATGGGATCTGGCTTGGCATGATATGGAGCAAGCCCAGGCTGAAATGGGGTTGGTGCCTCTCTTCCTGTGGAGGGACACACTCCCACAAGCACTCACAGAAGCTGCTGGTGTCTGTCATGTCCAGACAGCAGTAAGTGAGCCCATGAAGTGTGGGCAGTAACAGAAGCTGTTGTATCCCCTGTGGTGGGTTACCAGATTCTTGTAATCCCTGCCCTTTTCCAGGTACTTGGATTGTCTCTTTTAACTATTGTGTGTGTCCCCTTTCTGTTAACACCTCTCGGCACAGTCATGCTGCTGCTGCAGGCAGTGGTTCTAAGTGGGTTTGTCCCCTGCAGAAGCTGGTCAGTGAAAGGCATCTGATGGAGCTTCACTGTCTTTCTCAGCTATCCAGATTTAACAGGTTGATCAGTTGGAGGAAGCTCTCAAAGCTTTTACTTTGATGTTATTGAGTAACCCTTGGTAGAGAGCTGAAGGCCCGATATATAGATTGGACCTACTCCTTAGGGAAGTCTGCTGCCTCCCTGGGGCCAGGTTAAAAAAGTGAAAACTTCCCACCCTGGTATGGCCCTCAGATGTTATCCATTATTGATTTTTCAGGTAGGCAGCAATGATGCTGCAACAAGAAGTCTAAGAACATTCAAGAGATACTTCAAGGCTTTGGGATGACTGACTAAGGAATCAGCAGAACAGGCAAAGTCCTCCCTATTCTTCGAGTTACAGGAAATTATGAGGGAAGAAACAGGAAGAACCAGCAGCTCAATACCTGGCTCCAGGCCTGGGGTCACTGAAGAATTCGGGGTTTTTTTGCTCATAGATTTCTTTACACAACACCACGCCTGCTGGTGACAGACAGGGAACACCTGTCTCAAAAGGGGAAAAGGATTTTTGCCCAAGAGTTAGTAGGGCTCATTGAAAGAGCTTTACACTAGATTTGAAGGGGGAAAGGGATAAAACCAGGCTTCTTCTAAATGTACATTTCCCCTGTTTATTCAAGGGTTAAGCAGTCTGAGAGACACAGCACCCAGAGCCAGGTATCTGTCAGGCTTGGACTGGAGGCTCACCAAAGCACGGGGATATATGGTTTTATTTCTGTTTTGTCATTTGGAGTTTACTACTCAATGTCTGTAGGACAAGAAAGCTCCAGGGCATCTTAGGATATGCCCTGTGCTCCAAGAGACGTTGTTGTTTTGGCTTTGCACCCTTCAAATGCAAAGTCAGGAACTGATTCCTGAAGTGCTCCTTTTCCAAGGATTAAAAGGCACTGCCAAGGCTTTGCAGGATGACAGTGTTGCAAATCTTACCATGATCCAGTGCTGAGATCCATCAGTTTCAGCAGCACAAATGTGCTGACAGATCTGTGTGTCTGCTTTCTGGTAATGGTAGATTTTTTTCAGGAGGTTGATCTGTGCTGCTGAACTCTGGAAGAGTTGGAAGGTAACATTGCAAGAGTTCTTCCTCACACCTTGGTCTTAATTTTAACCAAGCTCCCTTCATCTAGTAAAGCCCTGGCCCAATGGAGCAGTTTCTGGATATCATCACGGATTTAGCTTTGGTTTCTCTGTTCTTAGATGCAGCTGAGGGATCCATAAAAGTCAGTGGAGGAACTAGCTAGAGTAACCAGGTTCTGACTGTGAGAGTCAGGGATGGAGGTATTTGCTAAGTTCACCCAGCAGCATGTTAGGTTTTGCAGACCTTGGTGTCAAGAGAGCTTGTTCTCACTTCTATACAATCTCAATAGAGGAACTGGGATATGAAACAAAGTCCTTTGTTACTAATCCAGCTCTGGAGAGTCATCATATCCATCTCTGGACTTGAAGGATACAATTCTCTCCCTTGCTTACAGTGATCGGTCGCATGCCACCCCTCCTCACCTGTTATGGTCTCCTTGAAACTGCCTCATCTATCCTCATCTGCCATCTGGCTGGAATAGCTCCATCTGGAGACAAACAGCTCTCTGTCACCCACAGCCACACACCCTCCAAGGTGCTGTTCAGGACCCACTCGCACACTGCTCGGCTTTCTCCGTGGGGTGTCCAGCTCCAGTGGGTGTTTATCCGTTTTTCCGTAATCCTGTTGCGTAAACGATGCTAATTTCAGCCTGCCGTGATGTGTGGGCTCGCTGGAACGTGACTATAAATCCAGATCTGCACATTTTCTTGTAATGGACGGGGTGGTGAAATTGCATTGCTGCCTTTAACCTCAGGCTGTCCATAGACCAAACCAGACTCCTCACAGCCCCTGCATCAGTAAATCAAACAGCTTTTGAATCGATGCACATAAAAGTCAAGGGAGAGAAGTTACAGATGGAAAAGACCCACTGTACCTTAAGCCTGTCCTGCTGCAGAGGGGGTAAGGCTCTCTTAGGAATTCAAAGTGAAGCTCCAAGCCTGCCGGCTGAGGCCAAGCAGGGTAAGAGTCCTGCCTGGGGAAATAATGTGGGGTGGGGGGAGACTGCCTAAATTTCCTGCAGCTTTTCCATTCTGCTCATCTCTGCATTTTATTCCCTTGGCTTTATTTTTTGGGCAAGAAAACTGATGTTGGTTGTATATTCAGCAAACCCAATACATTCATTCTCCTGATCATTGTTTTTCACTCAGGGCTATGTTTGACTTTTCCTTAGAAGCATGTTTTTCTCACCTAATATTTAGTTTAAGATTGTAGGAGCTGGATATAAAACCTTCTGGGACATTTTAATCTGCCAAGAGGCTGCTTGAAAGCAGAAGTTATCCAGAGTATTTCAGTAGCATATTTAGAAAACGTCACCCCCAAAATCTGTGTTGCCCATTTCCTTTTCATCTCCCTGCCAACTGTTATTGGTTGTTTTAACCCCAATCTGCTGTCGATATCCCCCGTACCTTGCTCCCCTCCCCCTCAGGTTTCCATGTCTTTGAAAGTCCTGGTAACCAGAAGGTTCATGTGTCGTACTTTGCAATCATTTCAGACCAAGAATAACACAGCCAGAGCCAGCTGGATCCCAGGCTCTGTATGGATACAACTGTTCCCCTTAACCTGCCCACACTCAGTGCTACAACTGCAAATCTGAGGCTCAACCAGAGCAGTGCTGGGCAGCGCTGTGAGCCCTGATCCATGGCCCTGCTTGGAAAGCAGCACCCCCAGCAGAGCATCCCATGGCCAGAGAGCAGCTGCTTTTGGGTGTTGTCTGCTAGGGACCTTGGGTACTTGCTAAGTTAAGTGTGTTTTTCTGACATGGATCTTCTCAGAACCAGTGGTCCCAGTGATTGTTCTGATTCCTTTGATCTGCAGCCAGTTTCTCCTGAGCAGTCCTCCTCTGGCAAGGCCCTTGCTGAAGGCTGGCCAGTCTGGGTGATTGCTTCTCCTGGAGGTCTCTTCCTATGAGCCCAAACAACACTTGTGAGCATGGTTAAGAACTGGAACAGGCACCCAGAGAGGCTATGAGAACGTTGAACTTGGAGATTGCTAGAACTCAGCTGGAAAAGGCCAACCTAATCCAACTATGAAGTTATCCTGCATTGATTGGACCAGAGACTTGCAGAAAAAGAGGGCATTACTTAGCAAGTTGCTGCCTGACTTTCACTTCATGAACATCAGGGTTGTATGTTGAGTTGTCATGCCATCGCTGCCTTTGGCTGCCAGATTATGTAGATTACTTTCTGTGGTTTTGGTATTTTAAACTTTTTTTTTTGTTATCTTTTGTTGTTCATCTCTCCATGAGTTTCTGCAGACTCCTTCTTGTTTGTCCCTGGGTCACATCCTGGTTGGTAGATGTATGCTCTCCCAGTCACTGACAATCTCGGAGTATGCTTCTAGTCTGGAATGCTCATCCAGTATTCTTTATTTCCCCCTTGCCCATCACATTGGCTCCTGCTTTGGAAGTAATCAGCTCTTTAATGCCAGGTAAACTGGGAAAAAGGAAATCCATAGGCTGAAGGGTATAACACACATAGGGTGTGAATGTCTCCTCAGCAGGAATGTCTGGGAGAACATTAGCTGATAGGAATGTGGAACAGGAAGGCTGTTTCTAGCAGTCTGTGACTCCCTGCGGCACTATCAGTTCTCCAGGTGATTAGCTGTTTGTTTCTCCCTTAATGAAAACTTGTCTCAGATGAAACCACCATAATAGAAAGCTGATGTTCTGGAGCATTCCCAAGTGTAGGTTAATATTTACAAGCTATCAGGTTCAGGTTTTATCTCCATCCCTTGCTGGCACAGAGATAAAATCCTTTTAAAAATCCCTTTTGATCTTTCTGGTTCATGACATGGCTTTAGTAAGACACTTTCCATATGGGACGGGCAAATGCCTTAATGCAAATACAAGTTTTTCTCACCCTTTCAGGGACTAGTAACAGATGAGGAGCCCCCCATGTACCAGGGGCCATGGCTCATAATGAGGCATAAGTGATGGGCAATATCTTTGCAGGATACTTGTGCTAGGAAATGTCAGAATATTATTTCTGCCTCAATGGCTTAAGATCATGTTTACCTAATGGACTTACATTTGCATTTTGCAGGTGTTGTGTTAATATTAATGTGTTGTCTGAATTGTTAATATTTCTTCACTTCAACATTACATTAATGAAGGCTGCAGGAGATTGAGAAAAGACCTGGCTAATTAATTAAATCGGCAAAAAGCATCTTTAACTTTCCATTGTGCTGCCCTTTGCTTCCACCTAATGGGTCTTGGCATTTCTGGTCAGCAGCCACGTAACACACACTGCTGTATGGAGCACTCAGCAATGCGTTTGCTAATTTTTCTGACCCATAAATCCCTTGCATAAACTTTTAATGGTAAGGAAAAGTGCCTTTCATTCCTGCTTCCTCCTTCCAGTGGGAAAGGCAGTCTGATAACAGGCAGTGCTGGCCTAATGCTGGCTGTGTGGGGCTGGAGACTTTGCCGTCAGCAGAGGGGCTGTCTGCATTCATTCAGGAATTCTTTCCACTCTCCTCTTAGCCAGACTCTGGATGACATTAATATTATGTGTCTTGTCATAAGCTGTGATTTCGGAGCCAGTGGCGTATCAGACTGCACGTCTCAGGAATGTGGACTGCCAGTCTGGCTGTAGGCGCTGGCTGTGAGGTATCTCCCCTCTCCTCTGCCCCGTCCCAGCCCCAGCCTGGCTCCAAGCTCATTCACCCACCAGAAATTCCCATGGGCTGGAGAAAACTCAGGTCTCAGGGCTCCAGCCCCAGGTGGTTGGGCAGCCCCCTTGCTTGGGAGCATCCTAACTCATTCCCAAATGTAAAGCTTGCCAACCCAGGTGGTCATTGCTCTCATGAGACCTGTTAGTGGAGCACAGCATTGTGCATTAGTGATCCATCCTTATCCAGAGTGGGAGCAGGGCCCTTGCCATCATAGCTGCCTCTGAGAGACAAGATCTTGGTGACCTGATGGCTCCCTGGAAAGGCAAACTGGATCTGACATGGATCTGTGGGAAGCAGGGCTGGGATTCCCAACTGCACGGCTCCTGGAGATTCAAGGATTGAAAACTCTTTCCCATTGTCTTCCCCACAAAGGCGAAGAGGTTGTGTGTTCGGGGGGTTTTTAACATTGTGGTCACTTTGGTGCTGACACCCAGCACAAGTGGGAGGTCACTGTGGCAGTGCTGGGCAGCCCTGGGGACAGGAGGCATTCCCAGAAGGGCATGTATATGGGGCTGTGTGCCCACACTGAGCGAGCAGCACTCCATGGGCTTCTTTGGGGCCCATTAAAAAAGTAATTTCTTGAGATAGGATGGCCATTCCTGGATGGAGATCTCCCTCTGTATGTTATACTGAAGCTAAAGTCCTCTGCCCTGGGCTCAAAAATGTGATAGTCCTGAGAAAATTGTGGAGAACGCTGGAGCTGAGACTGAGGAACCTGCTGAAGTTGTGCCTCCACATCCCATGCGGCCCAGCACATGGGTTCAGGTCTAAGCTTTCATCCCTGGCCCACAGCAGCTGAAGACTCGGTTTTGGCACAGAGGGGCACTTCAGCACTGTGCCAGGAGTCTGAAGGTTGTCACCAATTTGCATGAAAAGGAGCAGACTGCAGTCATATTAACCTTTAATGAAGAGGCGCAGCCTGCAGTGACTGCGTCCTCTGCAACACCAACATTTCAGTCCAGTGATGCCATTTGAATCGGGACAGGAGGGAGGATGGTAGGATGGGCAGGTGTTGACTTTATCCTTTCCATATGAACCACAGATGAGGATGAGGAACTCTAGGCCAGGCAGGGTGCATTTTCCACCCACGCAGCTGAGAGCCAAGAGATGCCAAAGCCTCTGTGGCTGCTTGTGCCGTCCAGCACTGCGACGTCTGGCCTGACGTTGTGCTGCCAGATGCAGTCATCAATTTCATTTAATGGGGCTGCAAAGTGGCATTGATAATTTCAAAGGAACTCAGGCAAATGGCTGAGGTTTTTCTAGTGGTCTAAATCCCTGTGTGCAAACCAGTACATCAGGCTTTGAGCAATTAATTCCTAATCATGCCAAATGCCTTCAGGAGCCCAGCGTCAGTATTGAGAGCTTAGAACAGTTTTCCACTGTACCACAGATAATTTGGATAAAGCAAAGAGAGCAGTCTTGTGGCATTTCAAGCCTCAAGGTGTGAGAGTGGTCCGTAAGTGACATTTGTATTCAGAGAACCCTCCCATGCATTTGTGTTGTAGGCATCTATTACTGGGAAGGCACCATAGTTAATATAAAGGGCATTCTTTATACCCTGGAATGGGGGTTCATTATAGAGAAAAGCCACTCTAGCTTAGTAAGAAATGAATCTAAAACTGCCTCAGAGCTGCTATTCTCATCAAGTTTCAATGTTAGCAGTTTTAACCAAGAGGTAATTGAGCAATCTCAGAAAGTGGAGTAATTCCATTATTCAGCTATGCTTTGTGCAACGCTACTGCTAGCTGTGAGAGGAGCACAAATGACTTTCATCAAGCCAGGAACCGCCAGCATTCTTGCCTTTTACTACTTTTTCTTTCAAAAAAAAAAAGTAGGTCTTTTGGTCTTTTGGCAACTGTCATTGGCAACAGGAGCTCCACACCAACATTGCAAAGCTCATAAGTAATGCTGCAATCCAAGTTTTCTGGTTAATAGGGGATTTGATTTTCATGGCTCTTTAGGCAGCAGTGTTGTTCCAGAGTGGATGAATGAAGATGCTCCTGCTTGTTGGATAGGCAGAGTGTCACCAAGAAAACAGCACACTGTTCTTGCATAATTTTGCATGGAAAAGAGCCATTTCAAGTGCCGGCCCAGCTACTCACCAAAGAGCATGATTCTGTCATTGGCTGCGCTCTCAGGAGATGTGGGATTAGCTAATGTTGGTTTTAGAAGAGCCTTTATAGAAACCTCTCAAGTTCCTCTGCTTCATGGAAGAGCTGTAATCAAAAATAAACGAACACGATTTAAAGAAAAGAAGAAAAAGTCATACCACATCCAGCATCTTTGGACTTAACACCTTGGAGAGGGTTTGTTGGTTGAGCCATGGTGCTGTTTCTTTACGGTTTTCCTTCAGCTGATGCTGCTCCTGTTGGTGTGAACAGGACTACTTGCAGCCTTTTGTGGAAGGTGACTTTGTGGGTGAATGCAGCAGGATTTAGAGTCCCATTCACAGGAGGTGGCTGTAGATGTCCTGTTTGTTACAAGATTGTGCTTAACAATAATCCCCTCCAAGCCAGCAGAGAGCGAGGGTTCTCGGCAGTCTACTGCCCTTAGCAAGGGGACATAAATCCATCAGTGTCTTTAGAGCTCTCTCAGACACACACAGACACATCAGGTCTGCCTTTCTCAGCACCAGCCTCTCGTGGCACTGTTTGATTCACACGTGACGCTTTCAAAGCTGTACTGTCCTAACTCTGCTTGGACCCAGCATGGAGCTGGACACACCTGAGGCAGGCACATAGATGTGGGTTGAGAAATCAGAGGCCTTTGACTGCAGGTTGAAGCACAAACCCTGATGAGCTGAGGTGGTAAATCCATCCATAGATCAGAAGAGATTCGAACTGTAGAGGTCTTGTTCCTTTTGTAGGAGGGAGTAAGTGCCATGAGGGAGAGTCAAGATGGAGAGGAGCAGATAAGATATTGTAAGGGATTAGGAGAAGGAGGTTTGGTAATCCTTGTAGAAGAGGTTGGTCACATTTGGCTCTAGTCTGAGCTGCTGGAAAGATGCTGGGAATTTACTTGGTGGCAGCTCACCCAGCCAGAGGGACCACCACTGGAAGTGATGCTCAGACTCCAGCTCAGAACAGTTCAGCTCTGTCCTTTTGGGAGCAGGTTTCCACAATGAGCTACACATGAAGAAAAGACCAAGTTCTCCAGCCTTTCAAGAGCAAATAACTCTGCCATGGAAGAGCAGTGCGGTGTTTTGAATTTCTCTCTCACACCTCAGCTGTGATAACTCTTCTAACACCTGGATGTACCCATCAGTTTATATCTTGTAGGAGGCAATGGAGGTGAAGAAGGTGGCATGGGGGAAGAGCTGTGCTCATCTGTCCAGCCCCACCTCACTGCTGTTTGCTCTGAAGCCCTGGTTCTGTTACCCTTGTGGAACAGCAGGTGGTTTAGTATCCTTATTCTTTAAGAAAGCTGCCTGCCTCCTTCCTGCACTTACTGGCTTGCACACAAAGTACTCCTTGTCTCTCCCTTTCAGCGAACCCTGCTTAGCTAATGTCATTTGTCAAGTTAATCAGGGAGAGTGGGCATTTCGATGGCTGCTGTGCAGCCTAGCTGCATTGCCATGGAGACAAGCAGCCAAACAGGCATTTTACTTACCCTGCCTCTCTTTGCAGAGATTTGCCATGAGAAACCATTTTTTAATTTGCCATCAACCAACCAACTTGCTGAGGGCGTCAGTAGTTTTTCAACGTTGCTATCCAGGGATTGGGAAGGGTCTACCTAACCTTTAATGGAGCAAATAGTAATGCTGATACTAAAGCAGGTCAAGGGTCTGAATGTGTAGCTCCCCTTCCCACATCCCATAGATGTTTGGCACTGGAAGGAGCTGTCTGAGAGGAGTTACAGCCCAGTAGCTTGTGTTTGGGGCTGTAATCGAGATGTCATCAGTCCATTTCAGATGGATGGTTTCATTGGTGACTGCCTACAGAAGTTGTGACTATGAAAGATACTTTGAAAAGCACCAAGACTTGCATTTAAGAGCATCTCAGGGGCTTGAAATCTCCCCAGAAGTTGGTGAGATTTAGGCCCTGGCATGCCTTGGTCACATTTGAAACTCAGAGGTGAGTATAAGCCATACACTCCAGCTGACCTCTTGCATAAGGCAGGCTGAGGATGAGTTTCATCCACATAACTCATAAGCAAAATCTGGGTATTGAAAGAGTTGACAAGAGATGTACATGTTACAGAGCTCAAAATCCACTACATCACTCCCTCTCCTTCCCCTCACATGTGCACATGTTAAATGATGCATGGAACAGGTTTGGAAATGCTCCTTCCTGCAGCGTGATTAGCAGGACAGCTGCGATCTGCAGGCACCTATGGGAGGGACAGCTACCTGCTGACCCCTAGCCCTGTCTGTGGGACAGCAGAAACCTCACATCAGCAGAGAAAGGGCAAAAGTTCAGGTCAGATTGTTTATGGGATTTTATGGAGCCAGGAGCCAAGGATAGCTCAGCTAATCCAGAGGAAACTGTAGCGATGCCGTTAGAATGCATTTCACATGGGATTCATTCAGCGCGCGTTCAGATGGACCAGTCTTTCTGTCTCCGTTTTTTTAGCCATGAAATATTTTTCTTTGTACTCCTGTCTGCCAGCTGCACTGAGCCAGACTCCAAGCTAGGCTGTTTTAAGAAAAAAAACCACAGAAACCCCAAAACCTCTTGTTGTTTGACCTGCTGACAAGTTAGCAGGGCTTCAGCACAACTCCCAGCAACATCAGCACCAGGCACTGGGCTGGGTCCATGCTCTGCCAGCCATCCTCTGCTCCCACCAGCCCCAGCATCCATTGCTTTTCTCCAAGCCACTTCTCTCCAAGTGCATTCTGAGTTGAAGCCCTGGTGAGAACGTGAGCTGAAAGTGCAACTGAAGGGCCACATGGGGAGGGCAGGAAGGCAGCAGCTTTGCTGCGCCCTCCAGCTCCTCAGCACCTGAAGCCTTGCCATCTTCATGGGCAGTGCTAGCCCTGGCTCATCCTCTTGAGTCACCAACATCCCATGCAGTCTCAGTGTGAGCTCCTCTTGGGATTAAGTTTTCCTTTCAGGTGCGGTGAGGTCACCACATTAAGCTATTTCGTGCAGATCTTGTCTCCCTCCTTGTATCCTGAGCCCCAGACCCTATTGCTCTGCTGGAAGTGGTGGCTTAACTCCAGGCACAGGTGCCAGCTCCTTCACTGTCCCCGGCCTGTTTCCTCTGACCCTGGCAAGCTCTCACATGCTCTGGATTACTCCAGCTGTGACTTGTGTCTTCTGGAAGCTGCTTTCCTCTTCTTTTGAACTCCTGATGTTTAAAACAAATCTGACTAGAAGTTATGGAACAGCCCCACACACTTCTTCCCTTTCAAGCTTGTAGTGGGGTGCATTTGGGGAGCACCTCTATGACCCCCCCAGTGATGCAGAGCTGGGAAGGACCCTGCAGGCAGTTTTGGCATCAGCCCACAGGGCATTGCAGCCTTTCCAGGGCACTCTGGTTCGTTAACCTGAGCTGACACAAAAACCAACCCATCAGATCCTGGGGCTTTTTTTTCCCCCAGATACAGGACAGTGTCCAATCTTATCCGTGTTACCTGCTCCTTGAAAGCCCAAACTGCAGATATGTCTCCCGGAGCCTGCCTCTGCCTTTGCGTGAGAGAGCAAGAGTGGCTTTTCAATTCTGAATAGCCATGGTAACAACCTGCACGCCCTGTCGTGGATGCAAAGCTCCTGGGTGTTTCCCAGGATGGGATTTTGCAGAGCAAAGTGGGTAGTATGTGCTGTTAGTTTTACTTCAAGAATAAAAGCATCCCTGGCAGGAGGGTGCTCAGGTATGAGCTTCCATTCAGTACCTACAACATCAGAACGAGGATATCTCCAGGAAATTGTAAAAGCCCAAGCCCCAGAATGGTAAAACAAAATGCAGAACTTAATAATCAGGTGGAAATTGCATCCAGCCAAAAGTGTCACTGTAGATAAGAGATGAAGGCTTCACACTTTAGTGCTCAGCAGGAACAGGAATGGCAGGGTCTGCTGCAGCATTTGCTTACAGTGTTCATCTCTGTGCATGCAATGAGCACGTGTTGCCTGTGACAAAGAGGAGATTTTGTTCACAGGTGTTTATTGTTTTGTCCTTAAAAATGGGTTTGTGTTTCCTTCCATAGAGGCTGCAGTTCGAGGGAGATGCAGGGACTCCATGGCCAACGTTTGCCCGAGCGTGCATCTGTGTAGCTGAGGCTAATGTTGGAAATGTCTCCCTCTTTCCTTGCACCAAAGCCCATGGGAAGGAGAGACACTGCCTTTTGCAGTCTGCCCTGTTCTCCGTGCCTCGCTGTGACCTGGCTCGGGCAGAAAGGGCTTCCAGGTGTGAGCGTGGGCTGGCACAGCCTCACACCAGTCCTCAGGCCACTGTTCCCCCACGTGCTGCTGGTGTGAGACTGGTGTGTCACCCACTCTCAGGAGATGGGCATGGCCATGCTGTAACCCGCTGGCTGCCACTGGCTGTCCCATGGCCGGGGTGCCCAGTGCCCCCAGACCATGCTGTCCCGCACCCCGGGCCACACTGTCCCGCACCCCCTGGAGCCGCTGGCCATAGAGGGACCGAGGTTGCCATCTGCCGGTTCAGCCGCACAGGAACAGCAAGAGCCTGGCTCAGCCCTCTTGGAAGTGGCCCCTCAGGAGTGTGTCCTGATCCTGCTCGGGTCACAGGGCATTGCTCACCCCCGACCCAGCCCTTGGCCTCTGGTAGCATGACCCCATGGGCAGGTGTTCCAGGAGACAGGGCGGGCAGCCCATTCCCATTTAGGCTGTGCTGCTCCCATCCCACTCACACTGCCCCTGGGCCAGGATGTCCCTCCTGCCCTCCCCGTGGGGCCTGAAGTGTTGGCCTCTGGCACAAAACCCTCTGTGAGAATCCACAGGGCTCTTAATAAGGGAGCTCCTTCCCATTAAAGACTAATATTTCTACTGCTGATTATCACTGTCAGGTGCTTATTCCTCCTTCGGGCTTGTCTTTATTTCTTCTCTCTTTCAAGTTCTTGGCAAGTGCTCCCAGGCTGGGAATGTATTGCTGCTGTAGGAGTACCCCAGGAGTGCAGCACCATGCACATCTCACCTGGCCAGTCTCCCCAGCAGTGGCCAGGGCCGGGAGCTGCAGGAACGCCAGCTCCAGCCCTGGTCCCCCAGCCAGCCCTGCAAGATCACTGCTTTGCCTGCCTGCAGGAGCGATGAGGCTGAGCTGGTGTAATCAGTGACAGCTCACTCAGGCATTGCTGGGAGGGTGAGGTTACTTCTGTAAATCTATTATCTTTTTTGGCAATTAGCATCAGTTAGGAGCCCTGGGAATACATGCAGGAAATAGCAGGAAGCCTGGTTAAGCACATCTCTTGCTTATCAAGCCCAGTTAAACAAGTCCCCCGTGGCACAGCCCTACTGCTGGTAGCACAACCCATACACGCACCAAAGATGGTCCCTAGTGCTGGGATTGCTTTCCTTAGCACTGTGTAACCCCAGAGGTTTCCATGCGATGCATGTACATTCAGAGATGGAAACTGAGGGGCTCACCCCACCTTGGAGTACCCCAGCAGTCTGCAGGTTGTATGGAGGAGCCTGTGGAGTCCCTGCATCTCCGAGATGCCAAAGGCAGCCCTGCTGGAGCAGCACTGGTGGCTTGTCCTGCCCAGAGACAGTGCTGTGTTGTGCTGTGGGTGGGAGCCTGGTGTGGGGCAGGGCTCAGTGGCTGGGCCTGACCACACATGTGGAGCTCAGGATGGGGGAGCGAGTGAGACGCTGTTTTCTCTGGCCCAGGAAGACAGAGATGTGTGTTTGTTTTCCGTGCTATCTTTCACATGGCGTTTGTTTTGCTTGTCAAGCGTTTCAAGAGATAAAATGACCTAAAGGGAGATTATTTTATCCTAATTTAAGCTGTCAATTTATCACTGACTTCTGCTTGTCTGCGCCAGCAGGACAGCTTACTCTGAGTCCTTGGGGAAACCTCCACTAGAAACTGGGAATTTGGGGGGGATTTGCTGCAGTCTCACAGCTAATCTGTGCTTATGACAGCAACTGCAAGCTGCTCCCCTGTCCCCCCGTGTCATATTAGTTCCCATCACTGTGGACTGGTTTGGCTTCCCAGGGGCCTCCCCTATCTAACTGGGGCCTGGGGTTGTTTTTCTCGTGCCGCAGGCTGGTGGAGGAGTTCATGCTGCTGGCGAACATGGCCGTGGCCCATCAGATCTACCGCTCCTTCCCCGAGCAGGCCTTCCTCCGCCGCCATCCCCTGCCCCAAACTAAGCTGCTGAAAGACCTCATGGACTTCTGCAACCAAGTCGGCCTCGACATCGACTTCAGCAGCGCGGGGACCCTGCATGTGAGTGCACTGGCCTGGCAGGATCACAGGGGCCAAGAGTGGGCAGCTACGTGATGGCATGTTTGTGGCAGCATGTGCTTTATTCCCTGTCTCTCTCTGCCCAAGCAAAGCTGACAACTATGCCATGCCAAAACAAAACACCTCCCTCATTTGTTGTTGATCCCGTTAGCACTGGGCAGGGGTGGCCCAGCCTGTCCTGGTCAGCCGTGTTGTGCACAGAGGTTAGAGCAGGGTAGGAAGGACCTTGCAAGTGACCCCTGCGCTGCCCTCCCTGCAATGGGAAGGATGTTTCAGTGCAGGAGCACTCACTGACACACTCAAATTTCCTTCTCTGGGCAGGTCCTAGGCAGGGAATTTGCTCCATGCCACAAGGAAAGTATCTCTGCGAGGGGCTGTTTCTGTCTGGGCTGCTGCAGGTCTCAGGGAGGGCAGGGTGGGGAGCGGGGTGGCTGGGAAGGACTGGAGAGCAATGCTGGGAAAGGTCAGATGCAGCCAGGGCAAGAAGTATCCAACCACTCCTCTGCTGAGCATGTCCTGAGGCTGAACTCCAGCTGAATAGCACAGTGCAGGTTCCAGGATTTTCTTTACTCACCACAACTGGACTGTGGATAATCCTCCGTTAATCCCATCCCCGCTGGCCTCCTGCACGCCCCTGCATCAGCTGGGACTGCTTTGCTCGCTTGCTGCCTGTGCCCAGCCTATGTCAGCAGATGCAGGGCTGCTCACTCAGCTCCTCTCCTGCACTTTGAACCCTCCAGCCCTTCCTCACTGCTAGCCCCAGGCAGTGACCTCCCATATCCATGTCTCCCCAGAGTCCCATTAGTCCCTGTGCTGAAGCTGTCAGGAGCTGGATGGGAGCCAGGCACAGGTCGGGAGAGGGTTTATGGGCTCTCTCTCACACTGCACAACATGCCCCCTGCCACTGACCCCAGGAGGAGAGCCAGTGCTCAGGACCGTGTATGCAG
Organism: Platysteira castanea; assembly: GCA_013397175.1. Lineage (NCBI taxonomy): Eukaryota > Metazoa > Chordata > Aves > Passeriformes > Platysteira > Platysteira castanea. The sequence goes on along the minus strand of VYXC01001553.1, from coordinate 470,822 downwards.
TCCTACTGGGGCTGCTGGGACCACGGCAAAGCCCAGTTTCATTTGGACCAATTTGGACCTTTTGCCTTACAAGGGGATTTGCAGGAAAAAGGAGAATATGGCTTTGACAAGCTGCTGTTAGCACCAGTAAGGTCTGCCTGGGTCCCTTCACCACCATAACATGCCAACACTGAATGCTCTCTCTTTTCTCCTTCAGAAAAGTTTAAGTGAAACATTTGGTGCTGACCAATACTCCAGAGCAAGGAAAGAAGTGCTGACCTACATGTTCTCCAGGCCTATGCAGGTGAGAACAGCACTCTGTTTGTAGCTTTCTGCTGTGGCTCCATCTTCAATCCTCGCCCCTTCTGCGTTACCAAGCTGGTTGTTGCACACAGAGGGAGTGAATGAACACTGAACGTGGTGTTCCAGGGCTGCCAGCAGCTTCCTCCATGCCTCCAGCCCTGTGCAGCTGGCCATGGGAGTATCCCTTGAGCAACAAAGCCTCACTGGATGGCAAGGTCAGGCTGAGTCTTTCCTCACTGCCCACAGTGTCCCTGTTGGGATATTTCACCCTTAAAGTTGTCTGAGGGCTGTGAGGAGACTCACAAGGACCCAGCCCTGTGAGGAGCTGGTGGTGGGCTTCATGGTTCATGTTTGCGCCATTTCTTCACATCATGGTATCCCAACTACTCCAAAAAAGGAATTAAGAGTAGGGATGTGCAACTGGCCATAAGCACAGTCTGCTACCTGCTCTTGGAAGAAGGAAAGTTCTGGAAACCCTTCGGTCTCCCTCCAGCCCTGGTGGCTTTCTTGGACAGTCTCTGCACTGGAGGCTTGTGCTGCTCACACCAGTTGTCGTGTTTGGTACATCTGTAGCTCAGGACACTTATTTGGGTGTTTATCACCATCAAAAAAAGTTTTTGTGAGGCATCAGCTGCATTTGCAGCTGGGCACAGCACAACCTCTTCTGAGGAAAGTCCTACCCGATAGGGAGAAGGGGCACATTCCTGAAATGATCACTCTGCTGTGGCCTGCTTACCACTGCAGGAATGAATCATCTTCCCAACATCACTCATTTGACTGTCACTCTTCTAATTAGCTTATTTGCTTCATTTACTCATTAGCAGTTGCCTGAAGTCCTGCTGTGCTTCCAAGACTTAATGTTTGTTTGCAACTGGGACTGGGGTATGAGGCTGTTTAGTAAATCACCCCATCATGTGTGTCCAGCTCAGGAGGGCTGCTTTGTGAAGAGCTGGGAGTGTCCTCTGGAGCTGGATATGTTGTCCCAGACCCCGTGTCCTGCTTTGGGTTATCCTGGTCCCGTCTGTCACATCCTCCTTTTCTGGTGGAAGTTGCACTGGTGACATGAATTCCTTTGAGTCCCTCTCTGGTCCTGCCGACTGTGGCACAAGCCTGGGCTTTGCCAGTAGCAGCACATGGAGCAAGCCTGGCTGCTGGCCAGGATGGATGGGCAAGGAGAAAGTAACTGGGTTCTGCAGTGGCACCAAGGAGGAGATGGGCTACTGAGGGCCCACTGACTTGCTGAGTTCTTGCCTTTGTGGTGTCCTGAGACTGTGGTTGGAGAAGTGGTGGGAGTGCTTTCACATACCTCACAGTGCCTCTTACTAAGATTTAGCCCTGTGAATACATGTTAGATCATCACATGAAAGAGGTATCAAGGCTTTGGGGATGAAGTCTTCTGCAGGGTAGACACCAGACAGAGAAAGAGGCACTTTTAAAGGAGATAATCGACAAGACATCATTTTGGCAGGATCTAGCCTCATTCCATCATCAGAAGACAAAGGTGCCTGTGTGTTCAGGTGTGCTGTGCAGTCCACTCATATATAGCAAACCTGCTGCCTGGCACACTCCCATTATAGGCAAACCCCTCAGAAATGGGCCAACAGCTTCCAGGAGGAATGAGCTCGCCCTGCAAGGAGTATTTTTTTTTGCTGTCTGCCACCAGCATGAGAGCAGATGGAAGAGACATCCTGCTGGATGTCGTGGTCCCTTGTGGGAGAGAGGACAGATTTGAGTGTTGGCAGCTGCAGAGCACAGCCACTGAGGGGCCCAGGCCGGTGGTGAGGGCTGGGCCATTGCTCTGACAGATGGTGCAGCGAGCCCGTCTGGTCGGGGCACTGAGAAGTCACCTGTGTCCCTGCACATGTCCCAGCTCCCAGCGATAAAGCTGATGTTTCAGGGACAAGGCTGCAGCTAAATCAGCCTAAACAACCTGTCCACGGGTTTAACCCCTGGTCGTGCCAAGCCTGTGTCTTCCTTCTTCACTGCATGCTGGTGGTCAAGACATCAGCCTCTTGGAGGAGGAGGGAGATGGGAAGCAACTGGTAATGTGTGTGCCTGAGGGAATGCCTGGATTGGCATTGCAGGAGCCTTGTAACAGATGAAGGAGCAGCGACACACCATTTTTCAGGGGCTCAGTCACTCGGTGATTCAATCTGTCCGTGAGAGCGAAGCTGCCCCTGGTTGGCTGGGGCTGATTTATTTCCAGGCTCCTCGCAGTTCTCTGGGGATTGCAGCAAACCCTGGGGATTTGAGACCACTTGTGAGTCAAATCTGTTAATGAGAAAACATCTGCTTCATGCCAGGCTGGTGTCACCGGGTTGTGCTGTCATGATGGCGAGGACGGGTGTCAGATATGTGTCAGACTGGGCTCCCTGCAGGGTGTAACCCTACCATGGCCTAGGGGAGTATTTTTGTTGTGATACCCAAGCTGCTGCAAATGTTGGTGAGGGCCATGAGCTGCCAAAAGGGTGTCCAAAATGGTGCTGGACCCCACAGTGGCCAGCACATCCATCAAGACAAAGTGCCCCAGACAACAGCAAGCAGCACAGGGCCTTCAGCACCTTTTCTAACTTTAAACAAGGTGGGGCATAACTTGAAACACTGCTGGGCATAGGGCAGGGATGGGCCCTTCTCAGAGCAGGGATTTTGGCTGGTGCTCTGCTTTCTGCCTGCGTGGTGTTGTAGGGACCTTCCTGCCTTCTACCTGGAAGCCTGGCACAAGTGCCTGGAAGCTCCCTGTGATTTCTTGCTGTCTGTCAGCACAAGGGCACTCACCCCCTCCCGCAGCAGCCTCTGGAGCTCGGGATACGCCCTCCCTGCCCAGCCTCATTCAGTGGGAGCCGACCTAATTGAGTGGAGAACGTACTTCGTGGAGTCCATCAGAAACAATTTAATTCTGGCTTGTGGAAATTGGCAGCCACCACAGCTCCTATCCCTGCTCTTGGGTCTCATAATAAGGCTGGGACTGATGCTGCTTTTTTTAACCTGCTCTGTTTACTTGCCCGGATCAGTGCGTTGCTGCTCAGCAGGAGCTGGCTGCGCCACTGGCCTGGAGAGCAGAGGATACAGCTGCCCAAACCAAGGATCCCAGGACTGCTCTGTAATCAGAGCTGGCTACTCCTGTTTTTTTTAAATCACTTGCTCTTATTTTTGAATGGGTTCATTCAATCGCCACTGTGCCGTGACCCTGCCGCCACCCCCCTGACCTGCATAGCCTCCCCTCCCCGCCTGGGCTTGGCCCCTGATGTTTTCCCAGCCACGAGAGCTGCTGTTTCACAGATGTAAAAATAAGAGCTGTAACCTGTGGGATAACAGGGGCGACACAGGAGAGGTTCCTGCTGAAGAGGCTGCTGAGCAGTGGTGCCGCTGTTGCCCCGGTGTTGGTTTAGACGGGCAGTTCAGCCGCTCGGCTCCCCAGCTGTCATGGTGGGATGGAGCAGCAGGGATCACAGCAGGGCTCTCCCTTCCTCCTTGGAAGCCACTCATCCCAGCCCCCAGTGCTCTCCAAGCATGCACAGTGGGTGTGTAAAGCCTGCAGCCAGACCCAGAACCAGAAAGCCAGCATGGGAGCCTCTCTGTGAAGCCCCTTGGTGGGAGAACACCTCAGTTGGGCACAGAACAAGCTGGACTCTCCCCTGGAAGATGGGAGGATGGCAAATGAGCCCCAGGGCCTGAGCAGAAGCAGGAAGCCACGTAGATCCATGGGTGATGTGAAAGTTGATGCAGTCCTTGGGGCCAGGCAGCGACAGCTGGCAGCCAGCAGCTCCCTGCAGTGGCTTTGCCCCTTTTATTCTGTACTCAGTTTCTGCCGTGCCTGCCTGGTCCCTGCACAGCTCAAACTGAGCAGCAGGTGAAGGATGACCAGCAGACAGGACGTCATCAAAGGGCCATTGGCTGCTGGCACTGTCTCACAGAGCCAGACCCCTCCGGCCTCGTGGCACCACCCTTGTTCACACCCTTCCCTCGTTTCTCCCCCCTTCAGATGGCTCTCTACTTCTGCACCGGCGTCCTAGAGGACGAGACTCTCTTTCACCACTACGCCCTGAACGTGCCGTTCTACACTCACTTCACCTCTCCCATCCGCCGCTACGCCGACATCATCGTGCACCGCCTGCTCTCCGCCTCGCTCGGTGGGTGCTGCTGCTCTGCAGGGGCTGGGCGCTGGGGGACAGGGGCCATGGCATGGCTCTGCAGCAGGAGGGCGCATGGGCAGTCACTTGTCCCCTTTGCAGGTGCCAGACCTCCCCTCAAGATGGAGAAAGAGGCCATCCAAAAGCAGGCAGATCACTGCAACGACCGGAAGATGGCTTCCAAGAGGGTGCAGGAACTCAGCGCTGACCTCTTCTTCTCCATCTTTGTCAGGGTAAGACCCAAGGCTATCTTCTCCCAAAGTATCTCTGGATTTCTCTAGGAAGGCCCAGCGTAGATGCCACTGGGAAGGGGGCTGTTGTTGTCCTGTTTTTTGTTAACCTTCTGAGTTGTAACCTTGGAGCCAGAAATTTTCACACACTTTCACGTAAACAATATACAATGTTTACTTAACTGTCCTTTCTGTTTTTCATTCCTTTGTGATGAGGGAAAAGTTTGACAAGCATCTCTTTTTACCAGTGGGTATGAAGAGGAAGTGACATATCCTCCAATCCCTTGTGGAATTGAGAAACCTATAAGTATGAGAACAATAAATAAACTCTCCCCTTTTCCTCTTTCTGCTCAACCTGGCAAGAGTCCGTCTCTTTTCTTGTGTCCTATAGCAACAGGCTGTGTCTGCTCACTTGGCTTTAGGAAAGGCAAACAGTGAGAGGACACACTCAGCAACCACCACAGCTGGGTTCCAGGGCCTGGAGACACTGTTTCCCCTTGGGGATTGCTGAATGAGATCTACTGTGTAGTGACAGCCCTGTCTCTTGACAGGAATGTGGTCCTCTGGAGTCAGAAGCCATGGTGATGGGTGTCCTGAGCAAGGCTTTTGATGTCCTGGTGCTGAAGTTTGGAGTCCAGAAGCGCATCTACTGCAATGTAAGTGCCTCACCAGTGTGAGACAGTGCCAGCGCTGCCTTGCCAGAGAGGGCTGCAGCAGCCTGGCATCACTGCTGGCAGTGACTGTCCTGGTGCCCTTTTGTGCCAGCTCTGCAACCAGCAGAGCTGTGCCCGAGCTGGGCCAGCCAGAGGGGAGGGAACCTTCCTGGAGTTTGCCTTCCATCCCTCAGCCCAGGCAGGCACAAGGGACTGGGGGGTCTGGATCAGCCCAGTCTCTGAGGACCAGCTTCTCCCTGTGACATGCTGGGGTTGATCAGCCTAGGTAAAAGGGAATAAAGCCAGATTCAGGGGAACAGAGGTGAGCATGGATCTGAAGCGAGGAAAGGGAGTGAGGCTGGTTTTCATTTCGTTTAATCAGACAGTTTATCTGGGGCTGTGACAGCAGCACTGTGGGCCAGCACCTGCAGTTGGTGACAGCATCCTCTCTTAATAACCTGGTTATATGGCTGGCAATGACATCTTTAAACAGGACATAGAGCGTGATATATGGGCTGGTGGTGTATCACAGCAGCCCCTGATTTACGTGCTCAGGCTCACAGGCTGCTGCATCCCAGTTGTTAAAGAGCTGCAGAGGCAGCATGCTGGGCAAAAGCAGTGTCAGCCCCATCCGCAGGCAAGGTGGAGGAGGAGAGTTTGGGGGGGCCGTGTTCCCAACACTCTGCCTGCCTGTAGGCGCTGCCCTTGGTGGACTTCCGCTTCCAGAAGGCAGGGAAGAAGCCGGAGCTGACACTCCTGTGGGAACCAGAGGAGCTGGAGGAGGAATCTGTGCCCCAGGTAAGACCCCCACAGCATGGGACAGGCTCACAACACCATGGGGCTGGCATGGAAGCTGTGTGCAACATGTGGATCCTGTGTTGTCTGCAGGGACAGCTCTGGGAGGCAGGTCTTGCCTCTCAGGGTGTCACGTCCTGCTGTCCCTCTGTGTCCCTTTCCCAGTGAGTCCAACTTCAGCCTCAACCTCCTCTGCCATTCAGCCCAGTCCCATCCCATCACTGCCCTCACAATCTGACCCCTCCACAGCCTTCAGTCTCTGCCCTGCCTGCTGTGTGCCCTGCCTCCCAATTCAGTTTCCTCCAGGAACTGAATTAAAATGCTGTTTACTTCCTCCTTCCAGGTCATCAATTAAGATGTTAAGTAAGATCAGGCCTAAGGCAGCTCCTGTCTAGACCCTTCCCCCCATCCTGGCATTCTTTGCCCCTGACATGGCCTTTTCTTGGGGTTTCTATCCCTGTGACAGAGTTAAGCCTCAGTTAGGGGAAATTCTTTAAATCAGACTTCTTGAGATGCAGTGTCAAATGGTTTAACAGCATCTAGAAATCTCTCTCTTGTGTCCCTGTCATCTATTAACTTGGTAACTCAATCAAAGGGAGCAATCACATTTGTTCGGCTTGATTAAGTGGTGCTTCTCTGCCAGCTTTTGTCTGGCATGGCTATAAAACCCCAGCTGTGTTGACTGCTGCGATCCCTGCCTGAAGGGCTGAATCCAGCCTCTCCCTGCACCACTCCAGGGGCTCTGCACTTGAGCCCCAATTCCATCCAAGCTCAGCACATCCCATCCTTGCCCACCTAAGGATCCTGACACGGAGCAGGCTGACCTTCCCAGCTGATGTGATCTGTGTCCTGGAGAGTCCTTCCCTTCCCAGTGTGGACGTTGTGATCAGAGCTGGATCCAACTCTGCAGACATTTCTGTAGGCCTCCCTCCCTTTGAAGCTGAGCTTTCCTCTTTCAGCTTGGCTCAGAGAAGCCCCATGGATGCAGCCCAGAGTGGCCTCAGTTCCTCCTTTCCTACAGGAGCAAAGATCACTTACACCCTAGCAGGAAGCTGATGAAAAATGATGCCCCAGCATGAGCAGGGCCCATTTTGCTTAAGAAAGCAGTTGGTAGAGGAAACTCCTCCATGAACCTTCCACACCTCCTAAGGAAACATGGGAGCTCTCCCATGAGATCAGGCTCGGAGCTATCCTCTGAGCCAGCAGATCCCTGAATTTATAGATCTCCAGTCCTGGGATGAGCCAGATCCCTGTGAACCGTGCTGAACTCTGGTAGATGTCACTTGGACACCCCACAGCACCAAGCACCCCAGCTCCCCACCTGGCCCCAGTGCTTGGCCTCTGCTTCCAGGTTTAGCTGAGCCTGGCCGGGCAGTGGGAACATCAGGAAAGGCTGTTAGTGAGAAGCTGTGCCGGAGTCTGGGCTGTTTGGCCCTGCATGGAGGGGAGGTGCTGCCCCCATTTCTCTCTGATCTCCAGGAGATTACCAGGGCCTCAGTGGGCATCACTGAGGGGTGGAGTAAGAAGTGGATCCAAGACTTGGGGGATTTGATGTGAAATGGTGCTGTTTCATGGCAGTTCAGCAAAGGGATGAGGCAGGACTGCAAGGGAGAATCCTGATACTCCCCCTTTGATTCCCCCAGACTGGGGGCTGCCCCATGACCACCACCCCCTGCACTGCAGCCAGCTGGGGCTGGTGCTCAGTAGCTCGCAGCTCTCTGGGCAGCCACTTGTGATAGGATTTTCCTGCAGGTTGCTCCTCACTGGCCACTTTGGTACATTTGTCTCAATGAGATTTTCCTGTTCTGAATGATTAATCTGCAGCAGCCAGGGCTGGATGAGCTGGGAAGGGTTGGGCAAGGTTACACTGGTAGCTCTGTGCCTGCTTCTCCTGGGGCCAGCCCTGAGCGGATGGCCCCAGCGAGCCCTGCTACAGCACAGGGCTTGGGGATGGGCTCCAGCAAGCCAAGTCCCCAAATGCCTGGGCGTGACCCCAGGATAGCCCTTCCCAGTGTCCCAGCCAGCCCTTAACTGTGCCTCAAGGACAGAGTGGATCAATACTTTCCACTTCTAATCCATACGATTGCAGGAAGAGCTGGGGTCAGAGGAGCAGGCAGGTGGCAGCAGCAGCGCCGTTCCTGAACAGGAGGAATTGATTTTCTGGGGTCTTCATTCCCTTGCATCTCTCTCATCCATTGTTCTCTCTTCCTGGGTCTCCTCACTGCGGGAGCACAGGCAGATTGTTCCCTCCTTGTGGGATGCTAATGAAATGCCCAACGTCATGTGGAAAACCCTTCTCGCTGCAGCCCGACGTTGGCTCTTGGCCAAGCTCCATTAAGGGATGATGTGGTTCTGCGGCTGGAGACGGAAGGCACGGGTGGCCTTGAGGGGAGGTTGGGACCCAAAGCCAAGGGCACAAATGCCCACAATCCTTCCCAGACTGTTTGGAGAGCAAGAGTGGGGCCTGATCAGGCTGAGATAAGTGAGGGTGTTTTGCGGGGCCATTTAGTTTGGTTTGGGTTCCCTGGCTGGTGTCAGAGCCCATGGTGTTGCCCTTGAGGGTACTGCCTCCAGCCCCAGGAGCACCCTGGATGCCAGCAGAGCTATCTGAATCCATCCTGCCCCATTCCTTGGTTCCTCATGAGTGCACTGGTGGAGGCAGCAAAAGCCAGCACAGCTCTAAGTGAATCTTGGTGTGTTGCCAAGCTGCCTGAAAACCCTCTTTTCTCTCTTTCTCTCCCTTGCTGAAGGTGATCACCATTTTCACGCTGGTGGAGGTGGTGCTGACAGCGGATGGTGGTCCCCTCAAGTACAGTGCTCTGCTCAAGAGGCCAAGCTCGGACAAGTGAGAGCCCGTGGGCTCCGTGGGCTCCCCACTGCTGATGCTCCCTCACCTCCCAGGCCCCGCATTGGCACCCACTGGAGACAGAAGGGACCCACAAGGACTTCAGGGTTTTGAGTTTTAAAACCACTGTGGTTTTATTTGTGGTTTGGATTTTAACTCCAGCTGGGAGCAGGGCTCAGGGCTGGAGCCTGCCCCAGGCAGAACATTTCTACTCTCGGGTATTTTTAGCTTTATGCTTTCTTAATCTTTTTTTTAAGGCAGTGGTGTCCATCCCCAACTTCAGTGCCCGTGGTGAGGGCAGAGAGGGAATACGTGTCCCCAGGAGCGGAGAGGGGCTGGCTCCACAATCCCAGGTGGGATGTGGATGCAGTGGGATGCAGCCATGGGGCTGTGCAGGAGGGTTTCTTGCAGGGTTGTGTGTCGTGTAATAAAAGCCAGGTCAGCAGCTGTGTGTGGAGCTTGTGCAGGTTTTATTTTGTGCCCTGTGTGTTTCCCCCAGCTGGGGTATCCCAGCTGTAACTCATCTCCCAGGCAGCCCCCTGCCTTCCCCTGCCACTTCCCAGGCACTATGAAATCCAAGTGGCCTCACTGTCTGTCCCAGCCTCAGATATGCTTGGCCAGGTGTGAGATAAGGACAGGTGTTCCCAGCTTCTGATCTAGTAGGTATTCTCTCAGTCCCTCCAACTTCATCAGGAGTCCCTGTGCATCTCCTCCAGTCCCTCACACCTTGGCCTCCAGCCTAACCCTGCTCAGGTATCCTGTGGCACCATGTCCTTGCATCCAGCACTTCACTGACCACCTGACCTCTGCCATCTCCAGCCACCTCTGCCTGCTCTCCCTCCCCATGTCCCCCACCCACACTGTGCAGGATGTGTCGGGGGCATGGGCTGCTCTGGCAGCCTCCACATCATCACAAGAAGTGGCTGGTGAAGGGATTGATGTCTGGCAAGAAGGAATGAATCCACTGTGGGAGCCCTGCAGGCTGCAGGGAGGGAGCCCTGCATCACTGTGCCCCATCAGTGGCCCCGGCACCAGCACATCAGCCCTCTGCAGGAGCCAGGAGCTGGCCAAACCCCGACTGCCTGCATCAGGATGGGGGATCAGGGCTGGGTACAGCACACTTCCCAGGGGCTGGTGAAGCCATCAAGGCCACCTGTAGTCCCCAGGGGTTGTGCTCCTGTAGCATCCTTCCAGATGGCCTCGTGCAATCACAGGTGGATGTCACCTGATGGTGGTGGCATGGGGCTGTTCCCTGCCCACAGCAGGTACCCCACTGTGCAGGTGTGCTGGCATGGGAGGCACCAGCTGTCCCAGGAGCTGACAGGCAGCGTGTGACTCTGCTGGGACAGGGGACCAGAGGCCAAGATGTCCACCCCCTACCCCTCAGCCCAGTGTCCCCCTCCTCGGGTTTGTCTCAGGGGAAACCAGGCAAATCCAGCCTGGCCCAGCTCAGCCTGCCTGCAAAAACAGCCCTTTGCCCTGTGCCCCCCCTCCCACTCCCTGGGGTCCTGCAGGAAACCGCC